>OX637322.1:16847070-17232070 GCA_951799385.1 Hyppa rectilinea | reverse complement strand
ACCTAACCTAACCTAACCTAACCTAACCTAACCTAACCTAACCTAACCTAACCTAACCTAACCTAACCTAACCTAACCTAACCTAACCTAACCTAACCTAACCTAACCTAACCTAACCTAACCTAACCTAACCTAACCTAACCTAACCTAACCTAACCTAACCTAACCTAACCTAACCTAACCTAACCTAACCTAACCTAACCTAACCTAACCTAACCTAACCTAACCTAACCTAACCTAACCTAACCTAACCTAACCTAACCTAACCTAACCTAACCTAACCTAACCTAACCTAACCTAACCTAACCTAACCTAACCTAACCTAACCTAACCTAACCTAACCTAACCTAACCTAACCTAACCTAACCTAACCTAACCTAACCTAACCTAACCTAACCTAACCTAACCTAACCTAACCTAACCTAACCTAACCTAACCTAACCTAACCTAACCTAACCTAACCTAACCTAACCTAACCTAACCTAACCTAACCTAACCTAACCTAACCTAACCTAACCTAACCTAACCTAACCTAACCTAACCTAACCTAACCTAACCTAACCTAACCTAACCTAACCTAACCTTTTTTTTTTTTTTTTTTTTTTTTGATCCGGGGGGAAAATCCTCATGGATGTCCCCCGCCCCGGGGAGGGCGGAGGGGTCTGTCAGACTCTTACTGACTAAAAACCACCCCGGGTGTTCCCTCTCACACCTTCGCCGGGGGTCGCGGGAATCAAAAAGAATTCTTCCGCAACCCCCGTGGTGCCGGCCCGCCGCAGCGGGCCTCGTCTCGGCCGAGCGGGAGTGAGGTGTACGACACTCCCCTCGTACCGTCTTGGAGGGGCGCGCGTGGAACACTACGCGCCGCCGCCTCGGGTCCAGATGTTGTTGTGGGGGGCGACGGACTAAACCCCGCGTCCGTCGCCCCTGGACCCATTTAGGGGGGCTGGAAGAGGGCATTGTCTGCCCTCCTCCGACGCCCGGTGCGCCTGCTGCGGGCCGGGTTGAGGGAGGTGATCTCCCGCTCCCGCTCCGCAGCCTCCTTCTGCGAAATGACTTGCTCGCAGAAGGATACCACCGCGTCCCAGGCCTGTTCACTGCCGACCATGGCGTTCACTACGGCCGGCAGCGACAGGTCACTGCCTACTTCAGAGATGAGGGCACGGCGCGGCTCCAGCCATGCGGCACATTCTGCCAGCGTATGCCGTGCCGTGTCCTCCCGACAGTCGACGCAGTGGTGACACCGAGCGTCTGGCTCCCTGGTTATGCGACACAGGAACTTCCCGAAGCAACCATGCCCCGAGAGAACCTGTGTCGCCCGAAAAGTCAGGGAGCCGTGCCGTCTTCCGAGCCACTCGCTGAGCACTGGTCGGATCGCCTCGATGGTGTTGAGGCCGGCGGTAGGGCGTGAGAGCCTGTCCCGCCAGTCCGCCACCAGGACCTCGTGGAGCTGTGACCGACGCAGCTCCAGTTGTTGCTGCATCGGTCGTTCGCCCCGCGCCCGCATTTCCTCGCGCCACTGGAACAGTGACGCGAGGACCTTCGCCTCCAGGTCCCAGGGCGGGGATCCGGCCAGTGCGCATGCCGCCTCGTAGGAGATCGTGCGATATCCCCTTATGACTCTGACGGCCATAGCTCTCTGTGGCTTACGCAAGACAGAGATGCTCCCGGCCGTCAGGTCAGCCGCCCAGATCGGTGCCCCGTACAGGGCCATCGATCGCACGATCCCCACGTAGAGCCGCCTACAGGCGGAGCTCGGGCCCCCCAGATTGGGAAGCAGCGTTGAGAGTGCCCCAGCCGCGCCCAACAACTTGGGCGCAAGCCGCCGGAAGTGGGGGCCAAAGTCCCACCGGCTGTCGAGCACCAATCCTAGGTACTTCATGGTAGGCTCGACAGCGATGCGGACCCCCCCGACCACAATGTGTGATCCCGGCGGCGGCACCCGTCGGGGACCATGGAACACCATGGCCTCCGACTTGTTGAGGGCCACCTCCAGGCCGAGGCGCCGAATGCGGCTCACAACTTGTGAGACCGCCGCCGTCGCCAGCAACGCTGCTTCCCTGTGCGAGCTCCCCCGGGCCGTGACTAACGTGTCGTCAGCGTAACACGTCAGCTGCACGCCCGGCTGGAGCTCACCCCTCAGCACCCAGTCGTAGCCGATGTTCCACAGGAGCGGTCCGACGACCGATCCCTGCGGAACACCGCACGACATGGGGTGCTGGTGACCGCCATCACGTCCCACGTAGGTGACACACCTCTCCGACAGATAAGCCCCAACGATGCGACGGAGGTAGAGAGGCACTTGATGAAAGCGCAGTGCCTCTCTGATACAACTCCAGGGCAGGGTGTTGAAGGCGTTGGAAATGTCTAACGACACCGCCATCACCACCCCACCCCGAGACACCGTTTCCTCCGCCAGGACTCTCACCCGCGATATCGCGTGAATGGTGGAGCGCCCGTGCCGAAAACCAAATTGGCACTCATCTAGGTCCGGCCCTTCTTCGCACAAGTGGCTGACGAGGCGGGCTGCGATGATACGCTCAAACATCTTGCCCACCTCGTCGAGCAGCACTATGGGCCGGTACGCGGACGGTGAGTCCGCAGGGCGCCCCGCCTTCTTGAGCAGGACTAGACGGCCGGTCTTCCACAATGTTGGAAACCGGCCCTGCTCAAGACACGCGGTGAAGAGTCCTCTCAGCTGGGGCTCTAGCTCCTTCAGAGCGAGGGCCAGCGCGATGCCGTGGATGCCGTCAGGCCCCGGAGCCAAACCTAACCTAACCTAACCTAACCTAACCGCGTTATTAATTTTAAATAGGCTCCCTACTGACGTGTGACAAGTTATTTTTGACAAAAAACGAAATTGATTTTCGTTCTCAAAGACTTGTGAAATTTTCCATATTTTTCATACAAAAATTCGATTTTCTAAAGTCCGTCTGCAAAAATTATCAAATCCAATAGTGTCAATAGTATACTTACCTGCCTTGCGGTACTCCAGTGTGTTTTCAGCTTGCTCGGGTCCCGTTTGGTAGTCGTAATAGTCATTTTCCATCTTAATTTTCATCAAAAATTTAGTTTTTCATCAAAAAGTCAAATTTTTTGTTCTGGCAACACTTAAATTCATCCATAGATTGCTAGCGCTCGCCGAGACGCGTCTTTTGACACCCCTCACGTGCGTCTAGCCCCCATAGAACACCCGCAAATTCAATTTTAAAGGAAAATTTCGCATCAAGTATTATATAGCTATATATAGAACAAACACGCAGAATCCACCTTAGGAGAACACTGATTTCTACAAATCTACATAACTTTGCCTCCAGGAGTCGCTTTTTCGAGCTGTTTTCAGCGTTATTAATTTTAAATAGGCTCCCTACTGACGTGTGACAAGTTATTTTTGACAAAAAACGAAATTGATTTTCGTTCTCAAAGACTTGTGAAATTTTCCATATTTTTCATACAAAAATTCGATTTTCTAAAGTCCGTCTGCAAAAATTATCAAATCCAATAGTGTCAATAGTATACTTACCTGCCTTGCGGTACTCCAGTGTGTTTTCAGCTTGCTCGGGTCCCGTTTGGTAGTCGTAATAGTCATTTTCCATCTTAATTTTCATCAAAAATTTAGTTTTTCATCAAAAAGTCAAATTTTTTGTTCTGGCAACACTTAAATTCATCCATAGATTGCTAGCGCTCGCCGAGACGCGTCTTTTGACACCCCTCACGTGCGTCTAGCCCCCATAGAACACCCGCAAATTCAATTTTAAAGGAAAATTTCGCATCAAGTATTATATAGCTATATATAGAACAAACACGCAGAATCCACCTTAGGAGAACACTGATTTCTACAAATCTACATAACTTTGCCTCCAGGAGTCGCTTTTTCGAGCTGTTTTCAGCGTTATTAATTTTAAATAGGCTCCCTACTGACGTGTGACAAGTTATTTTTGACAAAAAACGAAATTGATTTTCGTTCTCAAAGACTTGTGAAATTTTCCATATTTTTCATACAAAAATTCGATTTTCTAAAGTCCGTCTGCAAAAATTATCAAATCCAATAGTGTCAATAGTATACTTACCTGCCTTGCGGTACTCCAGTGTGTTTTCAGCTTGCTCGGGTCCCGTTTGGTAGTCGTAATAGTCATTTTCCATCTTAATTTTCATCAAAAATTTAGTTTTTCATCAAAAAGTCAAATTTTTTGTTCTGGCAACACTTAAATTCATCCATAGATTGCTAGCGCTCGCCGAGACGCGTCTTTTGACACCCCTCACGTGCGTCTAGCCCCCATAGAACACCCGCAAATTCAATTTTAAAGGAAAATTTCGCATCAAGTATTATATAGCTATATATAGAACAAACACGCAGAATCCACCTTAGGAGAACACTGATTTCTACAAATCTACATAACTTTGCCTCCAGGAGTCGCTTTTTCGAGCTGTTTTCAGCGTTATTAATTTTAAATAGGCTCCCTACTGACGTGTGACAAGTTATTTTTGACAAAAAACGAAATTGATTTTCGTTCTCAAAGACTTGTGAAATTTTCCATATTTTTCATACAAAAATTCGATTTTCTAAAGTCCGTCTGCAAAAATTATCAAATCCAATAGTGTCAATAGTATACTTACCTGCCTTGCGGTACTCCAGTGTGTTTTCAGCTTGCTCGGGTCCCGTTTGGTAGTCGTAATAGTCATTTTCCATCTTAATTTTCATCAAAAATTTAGTTTTTCATCAAAAAGTCAAATTTTTTGTTCTGGCAACACTTAAATTCATCCATAGATTGCTAGCGCTCGCCGAGACGCGTCTTTTGACACCCCTCACGTGCGTCTAGCCCCCATAGAACACCCGCAAATTCAATTTTAAAGGAAAATTTGGCCCGCCCACCCGCCCTTGAGTTGCGTATAGTAGCAGACGGGTAATTTTTTGGGGAAAAATTTTTATTTCTGAAATTTATAGCATTAACTTTATACTAACACCGCAACAGATTTTAACCGAATCTGTGACTTTAGGGCATAAAAACTTCACACGGTAGGCAAATTATTGTTTAATTTTACATAGACGACTTAATCCTATTTATAGGACGCGTATTATATCTACGTAGTACGTACGTAAGTAGTGACTTGCTGATCCCCCCTTTACAGGGATCAAGCACAACATCTAGTGTCCCCTGACCAAGTTCCTGTTACGCAGTCTCAAACCCAGTTCAAAAATGTTTGGGATCAGGACACCAGTCGCCAAGTCAAAGGCTTTGGAGGAGAGTGCGGACGCGGGGAGGCCACGACTGGCTCAAGCTGGCCCCTCTGTCAGGCGTGAAGATGGAGAACGTGAGGTCGACGTCGAGCCTCTTAAAACGCCCACGCCAACGAAGAAGGCCCCATTAACCACCCCCCCCAAACTCATTTCAAAACCATCTCTTTCTCGTCAGAACAGGGCAAGAACCGAGGAGAGCTCGCCACAGGAAGCGGAACCCGTGAGGTACCTTTCTAGAACCACGGAGGCTAAGGCGTGTCTCTCCAAGGCGAAAATCCAGCTGCTTAGGTCCCGAAACATCAAGAAAGAGATAAAGGATGAAATTACCAAAGCCGTCGAGCGCCTTTACCAGCTTGTGAAGGAGGCCGAAGCTGAGAAAGGAAGAGCAGGTGTTGTGGAAGAAAGGGTGGAGACACAAACAGAGCCACAGTCGGCTGCAGGTGGTCCGACAGAGCTGATGAGGAGCCTTGTTGAAGGTCTCAAAATTCACAAACAGGCGTTGGAAGAGAACCAACATCACACCCAGGCCCTGTCGGAGCAGCTGCAGCGGACCCCTCGCTTTGCTGCAGTCCAAGGTCCCACTTTCGCGGAGGTCGCCGCCGGCCCGAAGCGAATTATCCAGGAACCTCTTCACTCGGTGATTGTTTCGTCTGTCAACGATCAGGACACGGGTGAAGAGGTCATCGCGAAGCTGAGGACGGCGGTCGACGCCAAAAATGAGGGCACGAGAGTGGAGCGCCTGCGCAAGGCGAGGGACCAAAAGGTCGTGGTTGGTTTCAAGACCAGGGAGGAGCAGTTGAAGGTGGTAGATAAAATAAGGAAAGCGGGTAATCTGGTGGTAGAAGAGGTCAAGAACAAAGATCCTCTTGTCATCGTTAAGGACGTCCTCTCCTGCCACACAGATGAGGAAGTTACCCAAGCCCTAAAAAAGCAGAATAGTCACCTAGTTGGGGACATACCTGCAGGTGAATTGAGGCTGGGGGTTAAGTACCGAAGGAGGACGAGGAACCCCCACATGTGCCACGTTATCCTGCAGGTGTCCCCAACTGTTTGGCAGAGGCTGACATCGGCGGGACGCGTGCACATTGACCTGCAGCGAGTCAGAGTCGAGGACCAGTCCCCTTTGGTTCAGTGCACTCGCTGCTTGTGCTACGGCCACAGCCGTAAACTGTGCACGCGACCCGCCGATATCTGCACTCACTGCGGCGATCCCCACCTGCGAGCGGACTGCCCGTCACGGCTGGCTGCCGAAGCGCCGCGGTGCCATAATTGCCTATCGGCCAAAATGGAAAGATCGGACCACAACGCCTTCGACAGCGAGTGCCCGATACGAAAGAAATGGGACGCGTTGGCACGCCTGTCGGTGGCGTATTGGTAAAGTGCAGCCAGCCGCAACCGGACACAAAAACCGGTGCAGTGAGCCCCGAATTGACCCCTACAAAGGTTCAAACAATGAGAACACAAGAATTCACACAATAAATCAAAAAAATTGCAGTCAATTTTATAAAAAAGTGGCACAATCAAAAGAAGGCACCTGTGTGAATTCTTTGGTTCTCATCAAAAACGTCATAGGATCTAAGTTAGCGAGCCATACAACCGACAGCATCAACGTAGGTTACAATTTGAAAATTTGTCACAAACTTACGTTACGCACGTGGTCAGACAAGCTCGCTAAAACGCAAAGGCAGGTCGAATTCGGCAGTCACCAAAATCAAAACGCTGCACCAGTCCGGAGAATGTGGATCGCCACGAGACAGAACCTGAAACAGAGAAAACACATTATTACCTATAAATGCCTCAGCGAGAAGCAGAGAAATCCAGTAGTTATACATGTATTAATAATAAAATCATTGCCAGTAGTAGATATAGGTAACCAAAAACAAAAATGTATTAAACTCGAGTTAAAAAAAAAAAAAAAAAAAAAAAAAAAACTAGATTAAGAAAATATGACTATTCGATATATTGTAGATATATTAGTATAGCCATAATAAATAAATATAGTTAAAATATAGACACTAAATATAATAGAATAAGCAAAAAACAAATAAAAATACAAAAATATTAGAGATAAAATTTAGGGTAATATTCATAAATGTAAGCATATAAAATAGAAAACATAATAAACTAGGTATAAAAGGATAAGTTATTTATAGATCGTAAATATAAATGTTACTGCTTCTATGAGCTCTCCATTTCCTGACACAGGACCGATGGACAAAATAAAACAAATTAGGAATTAAATACAAAAACAATAGAATAATAAGGTCTCTGATCATGTCAGAGGGACACTAGCAAGGGCAGGAGTGGGTTTTAGCCGGTAAGAGTCCGGCACTGCCCAGACTGGCTCACAAGTGGGCCAGTCTGGGCGTCCATGAGGATTTCCCACTCCTGCCAAAAAAAAAAAAAAAAAAAAAAAAAATAAAAAAAAAAAAAAAAAAACCTAACCTAACCTAACCTAACCTTTTTTTTTTTTTTTTTTTTTTTTTTTTTTTTTTTTTTTTTTTTTTGATCCGGGGGGAAAATCCTCATGGATGTCCCACGCCCCGGGGAGGGCGGAGGGGTCTGTCAGACTCTTACTGACTAAAAACCACCCCGGGTGTTCCCTCTCACACCTTCGCCGGGGGTCGCGGGAATCAAAAAGAATTCTTCCGCAACCCCCGTGGTGCCGGCCCGCCGCAGCGGGCCTCGTCTCGGCCGAGCGGGAGTGAGGTGTACGACACTCCCCTCGTACCGTCTTGGAGGGGCGCGCGTGGAACACTACGCGCCGCCGCCTCGGGCCCAGATGTTGTTGTGGGGGGCGACAGACTAGCCCCGCGTCCGTCGCCCCTGGACCCATTTAGGGGGGCTGGAAGAGGGCATTGTCTGCCCTCCTCCGACGCCCAGTGCGCCTGCTGCGGGCCGGGTTGAGGGAGGTGATCTCCCGCTCCCGCTCCGCAGCCTCCTTCTGCGAAATGACTTGCTCGCAGAAGGATACCACCGCGAACCTAACCTAACCTAACCTAACCTTTTTTTTTTTTTTTTTTTTTTTTTTTTTGACCGGGTGGAAAATCCTCATGGATGTCCCCCGCCCCGGGGAGGGCGGGGGGGTCTGTCGGACTCTTACCGACTAAAAACCGAACCCGACTGTTCCCTCTCTCACCTGCGCGGGGGTCGCGGGAATCAAAAAGAATTCTTCCACAACCCCCGCTGGTGCCGGCCCGCCGTAGCGGGCCCCGTCTTGGTCGAGGGGGAGTGAGGTGTACGACACTCCCCCGCGCCATAGGCGCGCGCGTGGAACAGTACGCGCCGCCGCCTCGGGTCCAGGTGCTGTGGGGGGCGACGGACTAAACCCCGCGTCCGTCGCCCCTGGACCCATTTAGGGGGGCTGGAAGAGGGCATTGTCTGCCCTCCTCCGACGCCCGGTGCGCCTGCTGCGGGCCGGGTTGAGGGAGGTAATCTCCCTCTCCCGCTCCGCAGCCTCCTTCTGCGAAATGACTACCTCGCAGAAGGATACCACCGCGTCCCAGGCCTGTTCACTGCCGACCATAGCGTTAACGACGGCCGGCAGCGACAGGTCACTGCCTACTTCAGAGATGAGGGCACGGCGCGGCTCCAGCCATGCGGCACACTCTGCCAGCGTATGCCGTGCCGTGTCCTCCCGACAGTCGACGCAGTGGTGACACCGAGCGTCTGGCTCCCTGGTTATGCGACACAGGAACTTCCCGAAGCAACCGTGCCCCGAGAGAACCTGTGTCGCCCGAAAAGTCAGGGAGCCGTGCCTTCTTCCGAGCCACTCGCTGAGCACTGGTCGGATCGCCTCGATAGTGTCGAGGCCGGCGGTAGGGCGTGAGAGCCTGTCCCGCCAGTCCGCCACCAGGACCTCGCGGAGCTGTGACCGATGCAGCTCCAGTTGTTGCTGCATCGGTCGTTCGCCCCGCGCCCGCATTTCCTCGCGCCACCTAAACAGTGACGCGAGCACCTTGGCCTCCAGGTCCCAGGGCGGGGATCCGGCCAGTGCACATGCCGCCTCGTAGGAGATCGTGCGATATCCCCTTATGACTCTGACGGCCATAGCTCTCTGTGGCTTACGCAACACAGAGATGCTCCCGGCCGTCAGGTCAGCCGCCCAGATCGGTGCCCCGTACAGGGCCATCGATCGCACGATCCCCACGTAGAGCCGCCTACAAGTGGCGCTCGGGCCCCCCAGATTGGGAAGCAGCGTTGCGAGCGCCCCGGCCGCGCCCAATAACTTGGGCGCAAGCCGCCGGAAGTGGGGGCCAAAGTCCCATCGGCTGTCGAGCACCAATCCGAGGTACTTCATGGTAGGCTCGACAGCGATCCGGACCCCCCCAACCACAATGTGTAATCCCGGCGGAGGTGCCCGTCGGGGACCATGGAACACCATGGCCTCCGACTTGTTGAGGGCCACCTCCAGGCCGAGGCGCCGAATGCGGCTCACCACCTGTGAGACCGCCGCCGTCGCCAGCAACGCTGCTTCTCTGTGCGAGCTCCCCCGGGCCGTGACTAACGTGTCGTCAGCGTAACACGTCAGCTGCACGCCCGGCTGGAGCTCACCCCTCAGCACCCAGTCGTAGCCGATGTTCCACAGGAGCGGTCCGACGACCGATCCCTGTGGAACACCGCACGACATGGGGTGCTGGTGACCGCCATCACGTCCCACGTAGGTGACACCCCTCTCCGACAAATAAGCCCCAACGATGCGACGGAGGTAGAGAGGCACTCGATGATAGAGTAGTGCCTCTCGAATACAACTCCAGGGTAGGGTGTTGAAGGCGTTGGATATGTCCAAGGACACCGCCATCACCACACCACCCTGGGCCACCGCTTCCTCCGCGAGGACTCTCACCCGCGAGATCGCGTGAATGGTGGAGCGCCCGTGCCTGAAGCCGAACTGGCACTCGTGAAGGTCCGGCCCCTCTCCGCACAAGTGGCCGACGAGGCGGGCTGCGATGATTCGCTCAAACATCTTGCCCACCTCGTCGAGCAGCACTATGGGCCGGTACGCGGACGGCGAGTCCGCGGGGCGCCCCGCCTTCCTGAGCAGGACCAACCTACCGGTCTTCCACAACGATGGAAACTGGCCCTGCTCAAGACACGCGGTGAAGAGTCCTCTCACCTGGGGCTCTAACTCCTTTAGGGCGAGGGCCAACGCGATGCCGTGGATGCCATCAGGCCCCGGAGCCACGTTCTTGGCCCGGAGACGCATCACGGCTGCCCTCATCTCTGCCTGTGTCACCTCTGGGACGTCGATGGCAGTCTCCTCCTCCGGAAACCTAACCTAACCTAACCTAACCTTTTTTTTTTTTTTTTTTTTTTTTTTGATCCGGGGGGAAAATCCTCATGGATGTCCCCCGCCCCGGGGAGGGCGGAGGGGTCTGTCAGACTCTTACTGACTAAAAACCACCCCGGGTGTTCCCTCTCACACCTTCGCCGGGGGTCGCGGGAATCAAAAAGAATTCTTCCGCAACCCCCGTGGTGCCGGCCCGCTGCAGTGGGCCTCGTCTCGGCCGAGCGGGAGTGAGGTGTACGACACTCCCCTCGTACCGTCTTGGAGGGGCGCGCGTGGAACACTACGCGCCGCCGCCTCGGGTCCAGATGTTGTTGTGGGGGGCGACGGACTAAACCCCGCGTCCGTCGCCCCTGGACCCATTTAGGGGGGCTGGAAGAGGGCATTGTCTGCCCTCCTCCGACGCCCGGTGCGCCTGCTGCGGGCCGGGTTGAGGGAGGTGATCTCCCGCTCCCGCTCCGCAGCCTCCTTCTGCGAAATGACTTGCTCGCAGAAGGATACCACCGCGTCCCAGGCCTGTTCACTGCCGACCATGGCGTTAACGACGGCCGGCAGCGACAGGTCGCTGCCTACTTCTGAGATGAGGGCACGGCGCGGCTCCAGCCATGCGGCACATTCTGCCAGCGTATGCCGTGCTGTGTCCTCCCGACAGTCGACGCAGTGGTGACACCGAGCGTCTGGCTCCCTGGTTATGCGACACAGGAACTTCCCGAAGCAACCATGCCCCGAGAGAACCTGTGTCGCCCGAAAGGTCAGGGAGCCGTGCCTTCTTCCGAGCCACTCGCTGAGCACCGGTCGGATCGCCTCGATGGTGTTGAGGCCGGCGGTAGGGCGTGAGAGCCTGTCCCGCCAGTCCGCCACCAGGACCTCGTGGAGCTGAGACCGACGCAGCTCCAATTGTTGCTGCATCGGTCGTTCGCCCCGCGCCCGCATTTCCTCGCGCCACCGGAACAGTGACGCGAGGACCTTCGCCTCCAGGTCCCAGGGCGGGGATCCGGCCAGTGCACAAGCCGCCTCGTAAGAGATCGTGCGATATCCCCTAATGACTCTGACGGCCATAGCTCTCTGTGGCTTACGCAAGACAGAGATGCTCCCGGCCGTCAGGTCAGCCGCCCAGATCGGTGCCCCATACAGGGCCATCGATCGCACGATCCCCACGTAGAGCCGCCTACAGGCGGCGCTCGGGCCCCCCAGATTGGGAAGCAGCGTTGAGAGCGCCCCGGCCGCGCCCAACAACTTGGGCGCAAGCCGCCGGATGTGGGGGCCAAAGTCCCACCGGCTGTCGAGCACCAATCCTAGGTACTTCATGGTAGGCTCGACAGCGATGCGGACCCCCCCGACCACAATGTGTGATCCCGGCGGCGGCGCCCGTCGGGGACCATGGAACACCATGGCCTCCGACTTGTTGAGGGCCACCTCCAGGCCGAGGCGCCGAATGCGGCCCACAACTTGTGAGACCGCCGCCGTCGCCAGCAACGCTGCTTCCCTGTGCGAGCTCCCCCGGGCCGTGACCAACGTGTCGTCAGCGTAACACGTCAGCTGCACGCCCGGCTGGAGCTCACCCCTCAGCACCCAGTCGTAGCCGATGTTCCACAGGAGCGGTCCGACGACCGATCCCTGCGGAACACCGCACGACATGGGGTGCTGGTGACCGCCATCACGTCCCACGTAGGTGACACACCTCTCCGACAGATAAGCCCCAACGATGCGACGGAGGTAGAGAGGCACTCGATGATAAAGCAGTGCCTCTCTGATACAACTCCAGGGCAGGGTGTTGAAGGCGTTGGAAATGTCTAACGACACCGCCATCACCACCCCACCCCGAGACACCGTTTCCTCCGCCAGGACTCTCACCCGCGAGATCGCGTGAATGGTGGAGCGCCCGTGCCGAAAACCAAATTGGCACTCATCTAGGTCCGGCCCTTCTTCGCACAAGTGGCTGACGAGGCGGGCTGCGATGATACGCTCAAACATCTTGCCCACCTCGTCGAGCAGCACTATGGGCCGGTACGCAACCTAACCTAACCTAACCTAACCTTTTTTTTTTTTTTTTTTTTTTTTTTTGATCCGGGGGGAAAATCCTCATGGATGTCCCCCGCCCCGGGGAGGGCGGAGGGGTCTGTCAGACTCTTACTGACTAAAAACCACCCCGGGTGTTCCCTCTCACACCTTCGCCGGGGGTCGCGGGAATCAAAAAGAATTCTTCCGCAACCCCCGTGGTGCCGGCCCGCCGCAGCGGGCCTCGTCTCGGCCGAGCGGGAGTGAGGTGTACGACACTCCCCTCGTACCGTCTTGGAGGGGCGCGCGTGGAACACTACGCGCCGCCGCCTCGGGTCCAGATGTTGTTGTGGGGGGCGACGGACTAAACCCCGCGTCCGTCGCCCCTGGACCCATTTAGGGGGGCTGGAAGAGGGCATTGTCTGCCCTCCTCCGACGCCCGGTGCGCCTGCTGCGGGCCGGGTTGAGGGAGGTGATCTCCCGCTCCCGCTCCGCAGCCTCCTTCTGCGAAATGACTTGCTCGCAGAAGGATACCACCGCGTCCCAGGCCTGTTCACTGCCGACCATGGCGTTCACTACGGCCGGCAGCGACAGGTCACTGCCTACTTCAGAGATGAGGGCACGGCGCGGCCCCAGCCATGCGGCACATTCTGCCAGCGTATGCCGTGCCGTGTCCTCCCGACAGTCGACGCAGTGGTGACACCGAGCGTCTGGCTCCCTGGTTATGCGACACAGGAACTTCCCGAAGCAACCATGCCCCGAGAGAACCTGTGTCGCCCGAAAAGTCAGGGAGCCGTGCCGTCTTCCGAGCCACTCGCTGAGCACTGGTCGGATCGCCTCGATGGTGTTGAGGCCGGCGGTAGGGCGTGAGAGCCTGTCCCGCCAGTCCGCCACCAGGACCTCGTGGAGCTGAGACCGACGCAGCTCCAGTTGTTGCTGCATCGGTCGTTCGCCCCGCGCCCGCATTTCCTCGCGCCACCGGAACAGTGACGCGAGGACCTTCGCCTCCAGGTCCCAGGGCGGGGATCCGGCCAGTGCACATGCCGCCTCGTAGGAGATCGTGCGATATCCCCTAATGACTCTGACGGCCATAGCTCTCTGTGGCTTACGCAAGACAGAGATGCTCCCGGCCGTCAGGTCAGCCGCCCAGATCGGTGCCCCATACAGGGCCATCGATCGCACGATCCCCACGTAGAGCCGCCTACAGGCGGCGCTCGGGCCCCCCAGATTGGGAAGCAGCGTTGAGAGCGCCCCGGCCGCGCCCAACAACTTGGGCGCAAGCCGCCGGAAGTGGGGGCCAAAGTCCCACCGGCTGTCGAGCACCAATCCTAGGTACTTCATGGTAGGCTCGACAGCGATGCGGACCCCCCCGACCACAATGTGTGATCCCGGCGGCGGCGCCCGTCGGGGACCATGGAACACCATGGCCTCCGACTTGTTGAGGGCCACCTCCAGGCCGAGGCGCCGAATGCGGCTCACAACTTGTGAGACCGCCGCCGTCGCCAGCAACGCTGCTTCCCTGTGCGAGCTCCCCCGGGCCGTGACTAACGTGTCGTCAGCGTAACACGTCAGCTGCACGCCCGGCTGGAGCTCACCCCTCAGCACCCAGTCGTAGCCGATGTTCCACAGGAGCGGTCCGACGACCGATCCCTGCGGAACACCGCACGACATGGGGTGCTGGTGACCGCCATCACGTCCCACGTAGGTGACACACCTCTCCGACAGATAAGCCCCAACGATGCGACGGAGGTAGAGAGGCACTCGATGATAAAGCAGTGCCTCTCTGATACAACTCCAGGGCAGGGTGTTGAAGGCGTTGGAAATGTCTAACGACACCGCCATCACCACCCCACCCCGAGACACCGTTTCCTCCGCCAGGACTCTCACCCGCGAGATCGCGTGAATGGTGGAGCGCCCGTGCCGAAAACCAAATTGGCACTCATCTAGGTCCGGCCCTTCTTCGCACAAGTGGCTGACGAGGCGGGCTGCGATGATACGCTCAAACATCTTGCCCACCTCGTCGAGCAGCACTATGGGCCGGTACGCGGACGGTGAGTCCGCAGGGCGCCCCACCTTCCTGAGCAGGACTAGACGGCCGGTCTTCCACAATGTTGGAAACCGGCCCTGCTCAAGACACGCGGTGAAGAGTCCTCTCAGCTGGGGCTCTAGCTCCTTCAGAGCGAGGGCCAGCGCGATGCCGTGGATGCCGTCTGGCCCCGGGGCCACATTCTTGGCCCGGAGCCGCATCACGGCTGCCCTCATCTCTGCCTGTGTCACCTCTGGGACGTCGATGGCGTGTTCTTCCTCCGGAGGCTCTGCGGCTGTGGGCATAGCCATCGGCGGCGGAGTGTGCTCCGCTCTCGCCGGGAAGAGGGCTGCGACGACCTCCTCCAACAGCTCGGGCTGGAGGCTCTCGGTGAGTGGGGGCGCGGCGGCTCTTAGTTTCCCTCGAACCGCACGATAGGGGCGCCCCCACGGATCTCCGTCGAGAGTCTCCAGCATCTCCCCCCTGGCTCGCGATCTCGCATCGCCGATGGCCAGCCACAGAGCCTGCTTAGCCGCGCGGTACACCTCATACAGCGCGGCTTCTTCGTCAGGGACCCGACGACGTCGTCTTCGATAGTGGGTGTACGGGCGCCTCGCCGCGACGCACGCTATACGCAGCCGTGCGATCTCGGCGGACCACCAGTACACCTGGCGCCTTGCTGACAGCGTGTGGACCCGGGGCATGGACGCGTCGCTAATGTGCGTCATCGCCCCGCGTAACCACAGCGCCTCTTGTTCGACGTCGACGGGTCCGTTCGTCGTCGACTCCCGGATCCAGGCCTGGACAATAGCGGCCTCCTCGAGAAGTTCCCTGTCGATGCGCTTACGCGCCCAGCGCGGGCCGTCCATTCGCGGGGCCGCTGGACTGCGGCCGCTGGCGGTGTGGGCGGAGACGTCGAAGCGGATGTATCGATGATCCGACAACGTCTCCACCTCCACGACGACACGCCAGTCGCGCACACGGCATGCGACAGCAGGGCTAGCGAACGAGACGTCCACTATAGAGCCACCCCGCTGCCGCACGCACGTGTGAACCGACCCCCGGTTCAGGACGACCAAGCCAGTCGTAACCAGCCACTCCTCCAGCGCCTCGCCTCTGGCATCGGTCACAGAGGATCCCCACGCCGATGACTTGGCGTTGAGATCCCCTAGCAACAGCACAGGACGAGGGTGGAGTCGGCCTACGACGGCACCCAACTCGACAAGGAAGTTCTCGAAGTCGGCGAGGCTCTTGTTGGGCGAAAAGTACGCACCAATCACGCCAACGCCGTCCGCGAGGGCGGCTATCCAGCCGTGTCCCCGGGACGGGCTGACGAGAGCCCCGCCGATGATGGCCACCAAGCCGTCGAGGTCACCCACCCAGTTGTCGCGGGGGGGGACGAAATACGGCTCGGCGACCACCGCCACGTGGATCGACCACTCTGCCATGCTTTGGAGCAAAAGATCCTGAGCTCTGGCAGAGTGGTTGATATTGCCCTGGAGGAAATGGAACAGCGCCATTTATACGCAGTCCATTCCCTCCACGACACCTATCCTAGGCCGGGAGTCGACCGAGGGGCTGCCAGACTGAGGGGGGGGTAAAGAGCCCCCCGCAGCCTTGGCACCCCTTCTTCTCTGCCTGTTGGCGGGGCCGCCACAGGACTTACCACCCGCTCGGTGCCCAGCGGGCCTCCCTGCAGCTGTACAGAGGCTGCAGTTTGGCGCCGCGGAACACTGGGCCGCCTTGTGGCCGGGCTGGCCGCAGCGGAAACATAGGTCGCTGCGGTCCGTCTCGCAGGTGCACCGCGCCCGGACATGCCCTACGTCCAGGCAGCGGAAACACCGCAAAGCCCTGGGTTGCATCAGCCTCACTCTGGCCGCAACCCACCCCACCAACAATCGTCCACCTTCGGCGACTTTGTTTGCCGCCGCCACCGGGCACCGCACCCAAATCATGCCGAGCCCGGAAGCGTCGGCGCGGATGTCGCCCGTCCGCACGTTGTCCAGCGGACACCCACCGGCACGGGCAATGGCCGCCTTGACCTCGGCCTCAGTCGTCGAGTCGTCCAGGCCGTCGATGCGCAACTCTGCAGTCTTCATCGGCCTGGACACCCGGACGTCCTCGGGGTTGAGGACCTCCCTCAGTTTGGCGGCCAATGCGTCCGCCTTCTCGCCGCTAGAGGCACCGGACACCTCCAGCAGTCGCGCCCCCGTCATCGCCGGCTTCAGCCTGAAGCCGGTCGGTGTGCCAAGGTCGGGGAACGCGACCTTGGCCTTCGCCTCGGTAAGGACCGCCTTGTATGTCACGCCCCGTTCGACGGCTCCGGGCAGCAGCGTAATTACCACTGCCGCGGAGCGTGGGGCTCTGACCTTTGGCGGTCCTTTAGGCTTCTTCTTGGGCGCCTTGGTTGGTGCCGGTGCCTTAGCGGCTGCCGGTGCCGGCGGTGCCGCCTTTTTCTTGCGGCCCCTCTTGACGACCGTCGTCCAGGCCTCTGTTAAAGGCCCGGGCGCGGCCGCCGCAGGTGCCGCCGTCTGGGTGGCGGGCGTGGGCGCGCCCGCGGTTTTTCCCGCCTTCCTCGCCATAACTGGTGGCGGGTTGGTGGGCCCCTCCTTCCTCCGCCTGTCCGCAGCGAGCGGAGGGCGGAGGGTTTCGGCTGGAAGGAGCCTGGACTCCAGCGCCTCCAGTCGCGCTCCGACCATCTGCCCGCACTGCATCATGCAGATGCGGGCAATCTTCTCGACCTCTGCGTCTGCCAGTGCAGAGGTCGACGGCGGGGCCGGCGTTGGGGCCGGCCGAGGAGCCGTGACGCGAGAGGCGCCAGCGGCAGTGGGGACTGCTCTCTGGGCGGCGGCGAACTGCCGCTTGAGGTCCTCTAGCTCGGATCGGAGACGGCCATTCTCCTCCCACAACTTCGCCGTCTCCTCCGAGCTGGTTTGATTAAGGAGGACCTCAACCGCCTCCTTTATCCCGTCAGCCGCCTCCTTCAGGGCGCGCGTGTACGTGCCCTTCAGGTTGCCAGATTTGGTGGCAACCCTCTGGACGATGTCCACGCCGTCCAAAACTTGGCGACTGAGCGCCACCGCCGTTGCGCTCTCCTCGGCCATCCGGGCAGAGCGTCGCTCTCGGGCCTGTCGGGCCAACTCGCTGACCTCGTCAGCCACGACAGCCCTTTGTTGCGCCCGCTTCGCCGCGCTCGCCTCCGCCCGGTTGGTCCCGAGCAGAGACGTAGTGGAGCCCCCGCTGAGATCCGTCAGCGGGGCCCCTGGGTCGCTTTCCGCGCCCTCCATCCGCTCCATTGGAGACGGAGTGTCGGGCCGCAAGAAGCGACCCCGACTGTCACGGGTGGTGACTCCTCCCGCCACCGCGCGACCCCTACCCCGTGCCGTCGTCGGCACCTTGGCAGCCGCCAAGTTCTCCTCACTGGAGGAGAGACTGCGCTTTCGAGATCTGGATCTGGATCTCGACCCAGATCTCGAGCTGCCTCCGCAAAAGTCCCCGATTGGACTGGAGCCTCCTCGGCTCATGTTGCCAGTGATGGCAATCGGCGTCATCACAACGCGCAGGTCCTTCAGGTTCTCCTGAAGGACCTTTTCTCGCTCGCCGGTGATGTCGGCGTTTTGTCTGTGGGTGCCCCCCCCAGATACGATGGGGCTGCCCTCGTTAGAGGGGCGGGATTCTCCCCGAAAGGTACCCGCCTGGAGTTTGTATTCCTCAACAGACTTTTTCATATTTTTTCCTTTGAAGGGTGTGGTCCCTTTCCCCTTTTCCCCCCCCTGCGCTAATGACCGGAAACCCTCCGGTCATTCATCCCCTCGGCACGCTAGACCTTGGGATTGGGGTGATTTTTTAAAGAGGTTTTCTTCCTCTCCCACCTTCCGCCTTGCGCCCACTAGACCGACCCTCTGGAAGCAGAGAGGACAGTGGACGCAAGGTGGACATCGACGGACTGGCCGTCCCGCCCCTAGCCAGGTTCCCTTCACCGACCAACAATAGATGATCGGTGATTGGAACCATGACCCTTCCCCGTTTGTTGAAGATTAGCCGTCGACCCCAACTGTCCACCAAAAGCCGGTGGGCAGTGGGGGCCGCCGTTGCCCAGGGTGCGCCACGAGGAGGCTCTTCAACCTGCACCCCAACCTAACCTAACCTAACCTAACCTAATCAAAACAGGTACAAGAATCTGAAAATAAGCCGTCAGAACAAGTAGACTCTCATTATATAGACTATCCCATTAATATTAGTAATTAAATAAAAATAATATCCCAAGAGCATCAAATTAAATTTAACATATTACCAAAGGCTCTGATCACGTTAGAGGTAACTGGCAAGGCAGGAGTGGGTTTTAGCCGGTAAGAGTCCGGCACTGCCCAGACTGGCTCACAAGTGGGCCAGTCTGGGCGTCCATGAGGATTTCCCACTCCTGCCAAAACAAAAAAAAAAAAAAAAAAAAAAAAAAAAAAAAAAAAAAAAAAAAAAAAAAAAAAAAAAAAAAAAACCTAACCTAACCTAACCTAACCTTTTTTTTTTTTTTTTTTTTTTTTTTTTTTTTTTTTTTTTTTGATCCGGGGGGAAAATCCTCATGGATGTCCCCCGCCCCGGGGAGGGCGGAGGGGTCTGTCAGACTCTTACTGACTAAAAACCACCCCGGGTGTTCCCTCTCACACCTTCGCCGGGGGTCGCGGGAATCAAAAAGAATTCTTCCGCAACCCCCGTGGTGCCGGCCCGCCGCAGCGGGCCTCGTCTTGGCCGAGCGGGAGTGAGGTGTACGACACTCCCCTCGTACCGTCTTGGAGGGGCGCGCGTGGAACACTACGCGCCGCCGCCTCGGGCCCAGATGTTGTTGTGGGGGGCGACAGACTAGCCCCGCGTCCGTCGCCCCTGGACCCATTTAGGGGGGCTGGAAGAGGGCATTGTCTGCCCTCCTCCGACGCCCGGTGCGCCTGCTGCGGGCCGGGTTGAGGGAGGTGATCTCCCGCTCCCGCTCCGCAGCCTCCTTCTGCGAAATGACTTGCTCGCAGAAGGATACCACCGCGTCCCAGGCCTGTTCACTGCCGACCATGGCGTTCACTACGGCCGGCAGCGACAGGTCACTGCCTACTTCAGAGATGAGGGCACGGCGCGGCTCCAGCCATGCGGCACATTCTGCCAGCGTATGCCGTGCCGTGTCCTCCCGACAGTCGACGCAGTGGTGACACCGAGCGTCTGGCTCCCTGGTTATGCGACACAGGAACTTCCCGAAGCAACCATGCCCCGAGAGAACCTGTGTCGCCCGAAAAGTCAGGGAGCCGTGCCGTCTTCCGAGCCACTCGCTGAGCACTGGTCGGATCGCCTCGATGGTGTTGAGGCCGGCGGTAGGGCGTGAGAGCCTGTCCCGCCAGTCCGCCACCAGGACCTCGTGGAGCTGTGACCGACGCAGCTCCAGTTGTTGCTGCATCGGTCGTTCGCCCCGCGCCCGCATTTCCTCGCGCCACCGGAACAGTGACGCGAGGACCTTCGCCTCCAGGTCCCAGGGCGGGGATCCGGCCAGTGCGCATGCCGCCTCGCAGGAGATCGTGCGATATCCCCTTATGACTCTGACGGCCATAGCTCTCTGTGGCTTACGCAAGACAGAGATGCTCCCGGCCGTCAGGTCAGCCGCCCAGATCGGTGCCCCGTATAGGGCCATCGATCGCACGATCCCCACGTAGAGCCGCCTGCAAGTGGCGCTCGGGCCCCCCAGATTGGGAAGCAGCGTTGAAAGTGCCCCGGCCGCGCCCAACAACTTGGGCGCAAGCCGCCGGAAGTGGGGGCCAAAGTCCCACCGGCTGTCGAGCACCAATCCTAGGTACTTCATGGTAGGCTCGACAGCGATGCGGACCCCCCCGACCACAATGTGTGATCCCGGCGGCGGCGCCCGTCGGGGACCATGGAACACCATGGCCTCCGACTTGCTGAGGGCCACCTCCAGGCCGAGGCGCCGAATGCGGCTCACAACTTGTGAGACCGCCGCCGTCGCCAGCAACGCTGCTTCCCTGTGCGAGCTCCCCCGGGCCGTGACTAACGTGTCGTCAGCGTAACACGTCAGCTGCACGCCCGGCTGGAGCTCACCCCTCAGCACCCAGTCGTAGCCGATGTTCCACAGGAGCGGTCCGACGACCGATCCCTGCGGAACACCGCACGACATGGGGTGCTGGTGACCGCCATCACGTCCCACGTAGGTGACACACCTCTCCGACAAATAAGCCCCAACGATGCGACGGAGGTAGAGAGGCACTCGATGATAGAGCAGTGCCTCTCTGATACAACTCCAGGGCAGGGTGTTGAAGGCGTTGGAAATGTCTAACGACACCGCCATCACCACCCCACCCCGAGACACCGTTTCCTCCGCCAGGACTCTCACCCGCGAGATCGCGTGAATGGTGGAGCGCCCGTGCCGAAAACCAAATTGGCACTCATCTAGGTCCGGCCCTTCTTCGCACAAGTGGCTGACGAGGCGGGCTGCGATGATACGCTCAAACATCTTGCCCACCTCGTCGAGCAGCACTATGGGCCGGTACGCGGACGGTGAGTCCGCAGGGCGCCCCACCTTCTTGAGCAGGACTAGACGGCCGGTCTTCCACAATGTTGGAAACCGGCCCTGCTCAAGACACGCGGTGAAGAGTCCTCTCAGCTGGGGCTCTAGCTCCTTCAGAGCGAGGGCCAGCGCGATGCCGTGGATGCCGTCTGGCCCCGGGGCCACATTCTTGGCCCGGAGCCGCATCACGGCTGCCCTCATCTCTGCCTGTGTCACCTCTGGGACGTCGATGGCGTGTTCTTCCTCCGGAGGCTCTGCAGCTGTGGGCATAGCCATCGGCGGCGGAGTGTGCTCCGCTCTCGCCGGGAAGAGGGCTGCGACGACCTCCTCCAACAGCTCGGGCTGGAGGCTCTCGGTGAGTGGGGGCGCGGCGGCTCTTAGTTTCCCTCGAACCGCACGATAGGGGCGCCCCCACGGATCTCCGTCGAGAGTCTCCAGCATCTCCCCCCTGGCTCGCGATCTCGCATCGCCGATGGCTAGCCACAGAGCCTGCTTAGCCGCGCGGTACACCTCATACAGCGCGGCTTCTTCGTCAGGGACCCGACGACGTCGTCTTCGATAGTGGGTGTACGGGCGCCTCGCCGCGACGCACGCTACACGTAGCCTTGCGATCTCGGCGGACCACCAGTACACCTGGCGCCTTGCTGACAGCGTGTGGACCCGGGGCATGGACGCGTCGCAAATGTGCGTCATCGCCCCGCGGAACCACAGCGCCTCTTGTTCGACGTCGACGGGTCCGTTCGTCGTCGACTCCCGGATCCAGGCCTGGACAATAGCGGCCTCCTCGAGAAGTTCCCTGTCGATGCGCTTACGCGCCCAGCGCGGGCCGTCCATTCGCGGGGCCGCTGGACTGCGGCCGCTGGCGGTGTGGGCGGAGACGTCGAAGCGGATGTACCGATGATCCGACAACGTCTCCACCTCCACGACGACACGCCAGTCGCGCACACGGCATGCGACAGCAGGGCTAGCGAACGAGACGTCCACTATAGAGCCACCCCGCTGCCGCACGCACGTGTGAACCGACCCCCGGTTCAGGACGACCAAGCCAGTCGTAACCAGCCACTCCTCCAGCGCCTCGCCTCTGGCATCGGTCACAGAGGATCCCCACGCCGATGACTTGGCGTTGAGATCCCCTAGCAACAGCACAGGACGAGGGTGGAGTCGGCCTACGACGGCACCCAACTCGACAAGGAAGTTCTCGAAGTCGGCGAGGCTCTTGTTGGGCGAAAAGTACGCACCAATCACGCCAACGCCGTCCGCGAGGGCGGCTATCCAGCCGTGTCCCCGGGACGGGCTGACGAGAGCCCCGCCGATGATGGCCACCAAGCCGTCGAGGTCACCCACCCAGTTATCGCGGGGGGGGACGAAATACGGCTCGGCGACCACCGCCACGTGGATCGACCACTCTGCCATGCTTTGGAGCAAAAGATCCTGAGCTCTGGCAGAGTGGTTGATATTGCCCTGGAGGAAATGGAACAGCGCCATTTATACGCAGTCCATTCCCTCCACGACACCTGTCCTAGGCCGGGAGTCGTCCGAGGGGCTGCCAGACTGAGGGGGGGGTAAAGAGCCCCCCGCAGCCTTGGCACCCCTTCTTCTCTTCTTGTTGGCGGGGCCGCCACAAGATTTCCCACCCGCTCGGTGCCCGGCGGGCCTCCCTGCAGCTGTACAGAGGCTGCAGTTTGGCGCCGCGGAGCACTGCGCCGCCTTGTGGCCGGGCTGGCCGCAGCGGAAGCATAGGTCGCTGCGGTCCGTCTCGCAGGTGCACCGCGCCCGGACATGCCCTACGTCCAGGCAGCGGAAACACCGCAAAGCCCTGGGTTGCATCAGCCTCACTCTGGCCGCAACCCACCCCACCAACAATCGCCCACTCTCGGCGACTTTGTTAGCCGCCGCCACCGGGCACCGCACCCAAATCATGCCGAGCCCGGAAGCGTCGGCACGGATGTCGCCCGTCCGCACGTTGTCCAGCGGACACCCACCGGCACGGGCGATGGCCGCCATGACCTCGGCCTCAGTCGTCGAGTCGTCCAGGCCGTCGATGCGCAACTCCGCTGTTTTGATGGGCCTGGACACCCGAACGTCCTCCGGGTTGAGGACCTCCCTCAGCTTGGCGGCCAGGATGTCCGCCTTTTCACCGCTAGAGGCACCAGACACCTCTAGCAATCTTGCCCCCGTCATCGCCGGCTTCATCCTGAAGCCGGTCGGTGTGCCAAGGTCGGGGAACGCGACCTTGGCCTTCGCCTCAGTGAGGACCGCCTTGTATGTGACGCCCCGTTCGACGGCTCCGGGCAGCAGCGTAATTACCACTGCCGCGGAGCGTGGGGCTCTGACCTTAGGCGGTCCTTTTGGCTTCTTCGGCGCCGGTGCTTTTGTTGGTGCCGGTGCCTTAGCGGCTGCCGGTGCCGGCGGTGCCGCCTTCTTTTTGCGGCCCCTCTTGACGACCGTCGTCCAGGCCTCTGTTAAAGGCCCGGGCGCGGCCGCCGCAGGTGCCGCCGTCATGGTGGCGGGCGTGGGCGCGCCCGCGGTTTTTCCCGCCTTCCTCGCCGTAACTGGTGGCGGGTTGGCGGGCCCCTCCTTCCTCCGCCTGTCCGCAGCGAGCGGAGGGCGGAGGGTTTCGGCCGGAAGGAGCCTCGATTCGAGGGCTTCCAGCCGCGCACCTACCATCTTCCCGCACTGCATCATGCAGATGCGGGCGATCTTCTCGACCTCCGCATCTGCCAGTGCGGAGGTCGACGGCGGGGCCGGCAATGGGGCCGGCAGAGTAGCCGAGGCGCGAGAGGCGCCGGCAGTGGCAGGAGCCGACCTCTGGGCGGCAAATTGCCGCTTGAGGTCCTCTAGCTCGGATCGGAGACGGCCATTCTCCTCCCACAACTTCGCCGTCTCCTCCGAGCTGGTTTGATTAAGGAGGACCTCAACCGCCTCCTTAATGCCCTCAGCCGCCTCCTTAAGGGCGCGCGTGTAAGTGCCCTTCAGGTTGCCAGATTTGGTGGCAACCCTCTGGACGATATCCACGCCGTCCAAAACTTGGCGACTGAGCGCCACCGCCGTCTTGCTCTCCCCGACCATCCGGGCAGAGCGTCGCTCTCGGGCCTGTCGGGCCAACTCGCTGACCTCGTCAGCCACGACAGCCCTTTGTTGCGCCCGCTTCGCTGCGCTCGCCTCCGCCCGGTTGGTCCCGAGCAGAGACGTAGTGGAGCCCCCGCTGAGATCCGTCAGCGGGGCCCCTGGGTCGCTCTCCGCGCCCTCCATCCGCTCCATTGGAGACGGAGTGTCGGGCCGCAAGAAGCGACCCCGACTGTCACGGGTGGTGACTCCTCCCGCCACCGCGCGACCCCTACCTCGTGCCGTAGTTGGCACCTTGGCAGCCGCCAAGTTCTCCTCGCTGGAGGAGAGACTCCGCTTTCGAGATCTGGATCTGGATCTCGACCCAGATCTCGAGCTGCCTCCACTGGAGCCTCCTCGGCTCTTGTTGCCGTCAGAGACGGCAAGCGGCGTAAGCACCACGCGCGGGCCCTTTTGGTTACCCAAAAGCACCCTTTTTCGCTCGCCGGTGGTGTCGGCGTGAAGTTCGATGTTGCCCCCTCCAGATACGCTGGGGCAGCCCTCGTTAGAGGGGCGGGATTCCCCCCGAAGGGGACCCGCCTGGAGATTGTTTTCCGCATTGAACTTTTTCATGATTTTTTTCCTTTGAAGGGTGTGGTCCCTTTCCCCCCCTGCGCTAATGACCGGAAACCCTCCGGCCATTCATCCTCTCGGCACGCTCGACCTTAGGATTGGGGTAATTATTTTACAGAGGTTGTCTTCCTCTCCCTCCTTCCGCCTTGCGCCCACTAGACCGACCCTCTGGAAGCAGAGAGGACAGTGGACGCAAGGTGGACATCGACGGACTGGCCGTCCCGCCCCTAGCCAGGTTCCCTTCACCGACCAACAAGAGATGATCGGTGATTGGAACCATGACCCTTCCCCGTTTGTTGAAGATTAGCCGTCGACCCCAACTGTCCACCAAGAGCCGGTGGGCAGTGGGGGCCGCCGTTGCCCAGGGTGCGCCACGAGGAGGCTCTTCAACCTGCACCCCAACCTAACCTTTTTTTTTTTTTTTTTTGATCCGGGGGGAAAATCCTCATGGATGTCCCCCGCCCCGGGGAGGGCGGAGGGGTCTGTCAGACTCTTACTGACTAAAAACCACCCCGGGTGTTCCCTCTCACACCTTCGCCGGGGGTCGCGGGAATCAAAAAGAATTCTTCCGCAACCCCCGTGGTGCCGGCCCGCCGCAGCGGGCCTCGTCTCGGCCGAGCGGGAGTGAGGTGTACGACACTCCCCTCGTACCGTCTTGGAGGGGCGCGCGTGGAACACTACGCGCCGCCGCCTCGGGTCCAGATGTTGTTGTGGGGGGCGACGGACTAAACCCCGCGTCCGTCGCCCCTGGACCCATTTAGGGGGGCTGGAAGAGGGCATTGTCTGCCCTCCTCCGACGCCCGGTGCGCCTGCTGCGGGCCGGGTTGAGGGAGGTGATCTCCCGCTCCCGCTCCGCAGCCTCCTTCTGCGAAATGACTTGCTCGCAGAAGGATACCACCGCGTCCCAGGCCTGTTCACTGCCGACCATGGCGTTAACGACGGCCGGCAGCGACAGGTCGCTGCCTACTTCTGAGATGAGGGCACGGCGCGGCTCCAGCCATGCGGCACATTCTGCCAGCGTATGCCGTGCCGTGTCCTCCCGACAGTCGACGCAGTGGTGACACCGAGCGTCTGGCTCCCTGGTTATGCGACACAGGAACTTCCCGAAGCAACCATGCCCCGAGAGAACCTGTGTCGCCCGAAATGTCAGGGAGCCGTGCCTTCTTCCGAGCCACTCGCTGAGCACCGGTCGGATCGCCTCGATGGTGTTGAGGCCGGCGGTAGGGCGTGAGAGCCTGTCCCGCCAGTCCGCCACCAGGACCTCGTGGAGCTGTGACCGACGCAGCTCCAGTTGTTGCTGCATCGGTCGTTCGCCCCGCGCCCGCATATCCTCGCGCCACCGGAACAGTGACGCGAGGACCTTCGCCTCCAGGTCCCAGGGCGGGGATCCGGCCAGTGCGCATGCCGCCTCGTAGGAGATCGTGCGATATCCCCTTATGACTCTGACGGCCATAGCTCTCTGTGGCTTTCGCAAGACAGAGATACTCCCGGCCGTCAGGTCAGCCGCCCAGATCGGTGCCCCGTAGAGGGCCATCGATCGCACGATCCCCACGTAGAGCCGCCTGCAAGTGGCGCTCGGGCCCCCCAGATTGGGAAGCAGCGTTGAGAGCGCCCCGGCCGCGCCCAACAACTTGGGCGCAAGCCGCCGGAAGTGGGGGCCAAAGTCCCACCGGCTGTCGAGCACCAATCCTAGGTACTTCATGGTAGGCTCGACAGCGATGCGGACCCCCCCGACCACAATGTGTGATCCCGGCGGCGGCGCCCGTCGGGGACCATG
Source organism: Hyppa rectilinea (assembly GCA_951799385.1). Taxonomy (NCBI): domain Eukaryota; kingdom Metazoa; phylum Arthropoda; class Insecta; order Lepidoptera; family Noctuidae; genus Hyppa; species Hyppa rectilinea. Next base: position 17,205,512 of record OX637322.1, on the reverse strand, counting down.
GAACACCATGGCCTCCGACTTGTTGAGGGCCACCTCCAGGCCGAGGCGCCGAATGCGGCCCACAACTTGTGAGACCGCCGCCGTCGCCAGCAACGCTGCTTCCCTGTGCGAGCTCCCCCGGGCCGTGACCAACGTGTCGTCAGCGTAACACGTCAGCTGCACGCCCGGCTGGAGCTCACCCCTCAGCACCCAGTCGTAGCCGATGTTCCACAGGAGCGGTCCGACGACCGATCCCTGCGGAACACCGCACGACATGGGGTGCTGGTAACCGCCATCACGTCCCACGTAGGTGACACACCTCTCCGACAGATAAGCCCCAACGATGCGACGGAGGTAGAGAGGCACTTGATGAAAGCGCAGTGCCTCTCTGATACAACTCCAGGGCAGGGTGTTGAAGGCGTTGGAAATGTCTAACGACACCGCCATCACCACCCCACCCCGAGACACCGTTTCCTCCGCCAGGACTCTCACCCGCGAGATCGCGTGAATGGTGGAGCGCCCGTGCCTGAAGCCAAACTGGCACTCGTTCAAGTCCGGCCCTTCCGTACACAAGTGACCGACGAGGCGGGTTGCGATAATTCGCTCAAACATCTTGCCCACCTCGTCGAGCAGCACAATGGGCCGGTACGCGGACGGCGAGTCCGCAGGGCGCCCCGCCTTCTTGAGCAGGACTAGCCGGCCGGTCTTCCATAATGTTGGAAACCGGCCCTGCTCAAGACACGCGGTGAAGAGTCCTCTCAGCTGGGGCTCTAGCTCCTTCAGAGCGAGGGCCAGCGCGATGCCGTGGATGCCGTCTGGCCCCGGGGCCACATTCTTGGCCCGGAGCCGCATCACGGCTGCCCTCATCTCTGCCTGTGTCACCTCTGGGACGTCGATGGCGTGTTCTTCCTCGGGAGGCTCTGCGGCTGTGGGCATAGCCATCGGCGGCGGAGTGTGCTCCGCTCTCGCCGGGAAGAGGGCTGCGACGACCTCCTCCAACAGCTCGGGCTGGAGGCTCTCGGTGAGTGGGGGCGCGGCGGCTCTTAGTTTCCCTCGAACCGCACGATAGGGGCGCCCCCACGGATCTCCGTCGAGAGTCTCCAGCATCTCCCCCCTGGCTCGCGATCTCGCATCGCCGATGGCCAGCCACAGAGCCTGCTTAGCCGCGCGGTACACCTCATACAGCGCGGCTTCTTCGTCAGGGACCCGACGACGTCGTCTTCGGTAATGGGTGTACGGGCGCCTCACCGCGACGCACGCTATACGCAGCCGTGCGATCTCGGCGGACCACCAGTACACCTGGCGCCTTGCTGACAGCGTGTGGACCCGGGGCATGGACGCGTCGCTAATGTGCGTCATCGCCCCGCGGAACCACAGCGCCTCTTGTTCGACGTCGACGGGTCCGTTCGTCGTCGACTCCCGGATCCAGGCCTGGACAATAGCGGCCTCCTCGAGAAGTTCCCTGTCGATGCGCTTACGCGCCCAGCGCGGGCCGTCCATTCGCGGGGCCGCTGGACTGCGGCCGCTGGCGGTGTGGGCGGAGACGTCGAAGCGGATGTATCGATGATCCGACAACGTCTCCACCTCCACGACGACACGCCAGTCGCGCACACGGCATGCGACAGCAGGGCTAGCGAACGAGACGTCCACTATAGAGCCACCCCGCTGCCGCACGCACGTGTGAACCGACCCCCGGTTCAGGACGACCAAGCCAGTCGTAACCAGCCACTCCTCCAGCGCCTCGCCTCTGGCATCGGTCACAGAGGATCCCCACGCCGATGACTTGGCGTTGAGATCCCCTAGCAACAGCACAGGACGAGGGTGGAGTCGGCCTACGACGGCACCCAACTCGACAAGGAAGTTCTCGAAGTCGGCGAGGCTCTTGTTGGGCGAAAAGTACGCACCAATCACGCCAACGCCGTCCGCGAGGGCGGCTATCCAGCCGTGTCCCCGGGACGGGCTGACGAGAGCCCCGCCGATGATGGCCACCAAGCCGTCGAGGTCACCCACCCAGTTGCCGCGGGGGGGGACGAAATACGGCTCGGCGACCACCGCCACGTGGATCGACCACTCTGCCATGCTTTGGAGCAAAAGATCCTGAGCTCTGGCAGAGTGGTTGATATTGCCCTGGAGGAAATGGAACAGCGCCATTTATACGCAGTCCATTCCCTCCACGACACCTGTCCTAGGCCGGGAGTCGACCGAGGGGCTGCCAGACTGAGGGGGGGGTAAAGAGCCCCCCGCAGCCTTGGCACCCCTTCTTCTCTTCTTGTTGGCGGGGCCGCCACAAGATTTCCCACCCGCTCGGTGCCCGGCGGGCCTCCCTGCAGCTGTACAGAGGCTGCAGTTTGGCGCCGCGGAGCACTGCGCCGCCTTGTGGCCGGGCTGGCCGCAGCGGAAACAGAGGTCGCTGCGGTCCGTCTCGCAGGTGCACCGCGCCCGGACATGCCCTACGTCCAGGCAACGGAAACACCGCAAAGCCCTGGGTTGCATCAGCCTTACTCTGGCCGCAACCCACCCCACCAACAATCGCCCACTCTCGGCGACTTTGTTAGCCGCCGCCACCGGGCACCGCACCCAGATCATGCCTAGCCCGGAGGCGTCGGCGCGGATGTCGCCCGTCCGCACTTGGTCCGGCGGACACCCACCGGCACGGGCGATGGCCGCCACGACCTCGGCCTCAGTGGTCGAGTCATCCAGGCCGTCGACACGCAACTCCGCTGTCTTGATGGGCCTGGACACCCGAACGTCCTCCGGGTTGAGGACTTCCCTCAGCTTGGCGGCCAGTATGTCCGCCTTTTCGCCGCTAGAGGCACCGGACACCTCCAGCAGTCGCGCCCCCGTCATCGCCGGCTTCAACCTGAAGCCGGTCGGTGTGCCAAGGTCGGGGAACGCGACCTTGGCCTTCGCCTCGGTGAGGACCGCCTTATAGGTGACGCCCCGTTCGACGGCTCCGGGCAGCAGCGTAATAACAACTGCCGCGGAGCGTGGGGCTCTGACTTTTGGCGGTCCTCTAGGCTTCTTGGGCGCCGGTGCCTTGGTTGGTGCCGGTGCCTTAGCGGCTGCCGGTGCTGGCGGTGCCGCCTTCTTTTTTCGGCCCCTCTTGACGACCGTCGTCCAGGCCTCTGTCAAAGGCCCGGGCGCGGCCGCCGGAGGTGCCGCCGTCTGGGTGGCGGGCGTGGACGCGCCCGCGGTTTTTCCCGCCTTCCTCGCCGTCACTGGTGGCGGATTGGCGGGTCCCTCTTTCCTCCGCCTGTCCGCAGCGAGCGGAGGGCGGAGGGTTTCGGCCGGAAGGAGTCTGGACTCCAGCGCCTCCAGTCGCGCTCCGACCATCTGCCCGCACTGCATCATGCAGATGCGGGCGATCTTCTCGACCTCTGCATCTGCGAGTGCAGAGGTCGACGGCTGGGCCGGCAATGGGGCCGGCCGAGGAGCCGTGACGAGACGAGAGGCGCCAGCGGCAGTGGGGACTGCTCTTTGGGCGGCGGCGAACTGCCGCTTGAGGTCCTCTAGCTCGGATCGGAGACGGCCATTCTCCTCCCACAACTTCGCCGTCTCCTCCGAGCTGGTGTTATCAAGGAGGACCTCAACCGCCTCCCTGATATGCTCCGCCGCCTCTTTGAGGGCACGCGTGAACGTCCCCTTCAGGTTGCCAGATCCGGTGGCAACCCTCAGGACGACGTCCACGCCGTCCAGCGCCTGGCGACTAAGCGCCACCGCCGACGCACTCCCCCCGGTCATCCGAGCGGCGCGCCGCTCTCGGGCCTGTCGGGCCAACTCGCTGACTTCGTCAGCCACGACAGCCCTCCGCTGCGCCCGCTTCGCCGCGCTTGCCTCTGCTCGGTTGCTACCGAGCAGAGACAAAGTGGAGCCCCCACTGAGATCCGTGGTCGGGGCCCCTGGGTCGCTCTCCGCGCCCTCCATGCACTCCACTGGAGCTGGAGTGTCGGGCCGCAGAAAGCGACCCCGAACGTCACGGGTGGGGGCTCCGCCCGCCACCGCGCGACCCCTACCACTGCGTGCCGTGTTCGGCACTTTGGCAGCTGCCAAGTTCTCCTCGCTGGAGGAGAGATTCCGCTTTCGAGATCTGGATCTGGATCTCGACCCAGATCTCGAGCTGCCTCCGCGTAGGTCTCCTTCGAGACTGGAGCCTCCTCGGCTCATGTTTCCGTCTGCGACGGCAATCGGCGTTATCACCACGCGCAGGTCCTTCAGGTTCTCCTGAAGGACCTTTTCTCGCTCGCCGGTGGTGTCGGCGTTTGGTCTGTGGGTGCCCCCCCCAGATACGATGGGGCTGCCCTCGTTAGAGGGGCGGGATTCTCCCCGAAGGGTACCCGCCTGGAGATTGTATTCCGCATCAGACATTTCATAGATTTTTCCTTTAAAGGGTGAGGTCCCTATCCCCGTTTCCCCCCCCTGCGCTAATGACCGGAAACCCTCCGGCCATTCATCCCCTCGGCACGCTAGACCTTGGGATTGGGGTGATTTTTTAAAGAGGTTTTCTTCCTCTCCGACCTTCCGCCTTGCGCCCACCAGACCGACCCTCTGGAAGCAGAGAGGACAGTGGACGCAAGGTGGACATCGACGGACTAGCCGTCCCGCCCCTAGCCAGGTTCCCTTCACCGACCAACGAGAGATGATCGGTGATTGGAACCATGACCCTTCCCCGTTTGTTGAAGATTAGCCGTCGACCCCAACTGTCCACCAAAAGCCGGTGGGCAGTGGGGGCCGCCGTTGCCCAGGGTGCGCCACGAGGAGGCTCTTCAACCTGCACCCCACCCCCAACCTAACCTTTTTTTTTTTTTTTTTTTTTTTTTTGATCCGGGGGGAAAATCCTCATGGATGTCCCCCGCCCCGGGGAGGGCGGAGGGGTCTGTCAGACTCTTACTGACTAAAAACCACCCCGGGTGTTCCCTCTCACACCTTCGCCGGGGGTCGCGGGAATCAAAAAGAATTCTTCCGCAACCCCCGTGGTGCCGGCCCGCCGCAGCGGGCCTCGTCTCGGCCGAGCGGGAGTGAGGTGTACGACACTCCCCTCGTACCGTCTTGGAGGGGCGCGCGTGGAACACTACGCGCCGCCGCCTCGGGCCCAGATGTTGTTGTGGGGGGCGACAGACTAGCCCCGCGTCCGTCGCCCCTGGACCCATTTAGGGGGGCTGGAAGAGGGCATTGTCTGCCCTCCTCCGACGCCCGGTGCGCCTGCTGCGGGCCGGGTTGAGGGAGGTGATCTCCCGCTCCCGCTCCGCAGCCTCCTTCTGCGAAATGACTTGCTCGCAGAAGGATACCACCGCGTCCCAGGCCTGTTCACTGCCGACCATGGCGTTAACGACGGCCGGCAGCGACAGGTCGCTGCCTACTTCTGAGATGAGGGCACGGCGCGGCTCCAGCCATGCGGCACATTCTGCCAGCGTATGCCGTGCCGTGTCCTCCCGACAGTCGACGCAGTGGTGACACCGAGCGTCTGGCTCCCTGGTTATGCGACACAGGAACTTCCCGAAGCAACCATGCCCCGAGAGAACCTGTGTCGCCCGAAAGGTCAGGGAGCCGTGCCTTCTTCCGAGCCACTCGCTGAGCACTGGTCGGATCGCCTCGATGGTGTTGAGGCCGGCGGTAGGGCGTGAGAGCCTGTCCCGCCAGTCCGCCACCAGGACCTCGTGGAGCTGAGACCGACGCAGCTCCAATTGTTGCTGCATCGGTCGTTCGCCCCGCGCCCGCATTTCCTCGCGCCACCGGAACAGTGACGCGAGGACCTTCGCCTCCAGGTCCCAGGGCGGGGATCCGGCCAGTGCACATGCCGCCTCGTAGGAGATCGTGCGATATCCCCTAATGACTCTGACGGCCATAGCTCTCTGTGGCTTACGCAAGACAGAGATGCTCCCGGCCGTCAGGTCAGCCGCCCAGATCGGTGCCCCATACAGGGCCATCGATCGCACGATCCCCACGTAGAGCCGCCTACAGGCGGCGCTCGGGCCCCCCAGATTGGGAAGCAGCGTTGAGAGCGCCCCGGCCGCGCCCAACAACTTGGGCGCAAGCCGCCGGAAGTGGGGGCCAAAGTCCCACCGGCTGTCGAGCACCAATCCTAGGTACTTCATGGTAGGCTCGACAGCGATGCGGACCCCCCCGACCACAATGTGTGATCCCGGCGGCGGCGCCCGTCGGGGACCATGGAACACCATGGCCTCCGACTTGTTGAGGGCCACCTCCAGGCCGAGGCGCCGAATGCGGCTCACAACTTGTGAGACCGCCGCCGTCGCCAGCAACGCTGCTTCCCTGTGCGAGCTCCCCCGGGCCGTGACTAACGTGTCGTCAGCGTAACACGTCAGCTGCACGCCCGGCTGGAGCTCACCCCTCAGCACCCAGTCGTAGCCGATGTTCCACAGGAGCGGTCCGACGACCGATCCCTGCGGAACACCGCACGACATGGGGTGCTGGTGACCGCCATCACGTCCCACGTAGGTGACACACCTCTCCGACAGATAAGCCCCAACGATGCGACGGAGGTAGAGAGGCACTTGATGAAAGCGCACCCCAACCTAACCTAACCTAACCTTTTTTTTTTTTTTTTTTTTTTTTTTGATCCGGGGGGAAAATCCTCATGGATGTCCCCCGCCCCGGGGAGGGCGGAGGGGTCTGTCAGACTCTTACTGACTAAAAACCACCCCGGGTGTTCCCTCTCACACCTTCGCCGGGGGTCGCGGGAATCAAAAAGAATTCTTCCGCAACCCCCGTGGTGCCGGCCCGCCGCAGCGGGCCTCGTCTCGGCCGAGCGGGAGTGAGGTGTACGACACTCCCCTCGTACCGTCTTGGAGGGGCGCGCGTGGAACACTACGCGCCGCCGCCTCGGGTCCAGATGTTGTTGTGGGGGGCGACGGACTAAACCCCGCGTCCGTCGCCCCTGGACCCATTTAGGGGGGCTGGAAGAGGGCATTGTCTGCCCTCCTCCGACGCCCGGTGCGCCTGCTGCGGGCCGGGTTGAGGGAGGTGATCTCCCGCTCCCGCTCCGCAGCCTCCTTCTGCGAAATGACTTGCTCGCAGAAGGATACCACCGCGTCCCAGGCCTGTTCACTGCCGACCATGGCGTTCACTACGGCCGGCAGCGACAGGTCACTGCCTACTTCAGAGATGAGGGCACGGCGCGGCTCCAGCCATGCGGCACATTCTGCCAGCGTATGCCGTGCCGTGTCCTCCCGACAGTCGACGCAGTGGTGACACCGAGCGTCTGGCTCCCTGGTTATGCGACACAGGAACTTCCCGAAGCAACCATGCCCCGAGAGAACCTGTGTCGCCCGAAAGGTCAGGGAGCCGTGCCTTCTTCCGAGCCACTCGCTGAGCACTGGTCGGATCGCCTCGATGGTGTTGAGGCCGGCGGTAGGGCGTGAGAGCCTGTCCCGCCAGTCCGCCACCAGGACCTCGTGGAGCTGAGACCGACGCAGCTCCAATTGTTGCTGCATCGGTCGTTCGCCCCGCGCCCGCATTTCCTCGCGCCACCGGAACAGTGACGCGAGGACCTTTGCCTCCAGGTCCCAGGGCGGGGATCCGGCCAGTGCGCATGCCGCCTCGTAGGAGATCGTGCGATATCCCCTTATGACTCTGACGGCCATAGCTCTCTGTGGCTTACGCAAGACAGAGATGCTCCCGGCCGTCAGGTCAGCCGCCCAGATCGGTGCCCCGTAGAGGGCCATCGATCGCACGATCCCCACGTAGAGCCGCCTGCAAGTGGCGCTCGGGCCCCCCAGATTGGGAAGCAGCGTTGAAAGTGCCCCGGCCGCGCCCAACAACTTGGGCGCAAGCCGCCGGAAGTGGGGGCCAAAGTCCCACCGGCTGTCGAGCACCAATCCTAGGTACTTCATGGTAGGCTCGACAGCGATCCGGACCCCCCCGACCACAATGTGTGATCCAGGCGGCGGCGCCCGTCGGGGACCATGGAACACCATGGCCTCCGACTTGTTGAGGGCCACCTCCAAGCCGAGGCGCCGAATGCGGCTCACAACTTGTGAGACCGCCGCCGTCGCCAGCAACGCTGCTTCCCTGTGCGAGCTCCCCCGGGCCGTGACTAACGTGTCGTCAGCGTAACACGTCAGCTGCACGCCCGGCTGGAGCTCACCCCTCAGCACCCAGTCGTAGCCGATGCTCCACAGGAGCGGTCCGACGACCGATCCCTGCGGAACACCGCACGACATGGGGTGCTGGTGACCGCCATCACGTCCCACGTAGGTGACACACCTCTCCGACAGATAAGCCCCAACGATGCGACGGAGGTAGAGAGGCACTTGATGAAAGCGCAGTGCCTCTCTGATACAACTCCAGGGCAGGGCGTTGAAGGCGTTGGAAATGTCTAACGACACCGCCATCACCACCCCACCCCGAGACACCGTTTCCTCCGCCAGGACTCTCACCCGCGATATCGCATGAATGGTGGAGCGCCCGTGCCTGAAGCCAAACTGGCACTCGCTCAAGTCCGGCCCTTCTCTACACAAGTGACCGACGAGGCGGGTTGCGATAATTCGCTCAAACATCTTGCCCACCTCGTCGAGCAGCACAATGGGCCGGTACGCGGACGGCGAGTCCGCGGGGCGCCCCGCCTTCTTGAGCAGGACTAGCCGGCCGGTCTTCCATAATGTTGGAAACCGGCCCTGCTCAAGACACGCGGTGAAGAGTCCTCTCAGCTGGGGCTCTAGCTCCTTCAGAGCGAGGGCCAGCGCGATGCCGTGGATGCCGTCTGGCCCCGGAGCCACATTCTTGGCCCGGAGCCGCATCACGGCTGCCCTCATCTCTGCCTGTGTCACCTCTGGGACGTCGATGGCGTGTTCCTCCTCCGGAGGCTCTGCGGCTGTGGGCATAGCCATCGGCAACCTAACCTTTTTTTTTTTTTTTTTTTTTTGATCCGGGGGGAAAATCCTCATGGATGTCCCCCGCCCCGGGGAGGGCGGAGGGGTCTGTCAGACTCTTACTGACTAAAAACCACCCCGGGTGTTCCCTCTCACACCTTGGCCGGGGGTCGCGGGAATCAAAAAGAATTCTTCCGCAACCCCCGTGGTGCCGGCCCGCCGCAGCGGGCCTCGTCTCGGCCGAGCGGGAGTGAGGTGTACGACACTCCCCTCGTACCGTCTTGGAGGGGCGCGCGTGGAACACTACGCGCCGCCGCCTCGGGTCCAGATGTTGTTGTGGGGGGCGACGGACTAAACCCCGCGTCCGTCGCCCCTGGACCCATTTAGGGGGGCTGGAAGAGGGCATTGTCTGCCCTCCTCCGACGCCCGGTGCGCCTGCTGCGGGCCGGGTTGAGGGAGGTGATCTCCCGCTCCCGCTCCGCAGCCTCCTTCTGCGAAATGACTTGCTCGCAGAAGGATACCACCGCGTCCCAGGCCTGTTCACTGCCGACCATGGCGTTCACTACGGCCGGCAGCGACAGGTCACTGCCTACTTCAGAGATGAGGGCACGGCGCGGCTCCAGCCATGCGGCACATTCTGCCAGCGTATGCCGTGCCGTGTCCTCCCGACAGTCGACGCAGTGGTGACACCGAGCGTCTGGCTCCCTGGTTATGCGACACAGGAACTTCCCGAAGCAACCATGCCCCGAGAGAACCTGTGTCGCCCGAAAGGTCAGGGAGCCGTGCCTTCTTCCGAGCCACTCGCTGAGCACTGGTCGGATCGCCTCGATGGTGTTGAGGCCGGCGGTAGGGCGTGAGAGCCTGTCCCGCCAGTCCGCCACCAGGACCTCGTGGAGCTGAGACCGACGCAGCTCCAATTGTTGCTGCATCGGTCGTTCGCCCCGCGCCCGCATTTCCTCGCGCCACCGGAACAGTGACGCGAGGACCTTTGCCTCCAGGTCCCAGGGCGGGGATCCGGCCAGTGCGCATGCCGCCTCGTAGGAGATCGTGCGATATCCCCTTATGACTCTGACGGCCATAGCTCTCTGTGGCTTACGCAAGACAGAGATGCTCCCGGCCGTCAGGTCAGCCGCCCAGATCGGTGCCCCGTAGAGGGCCATCGATCGCACGATCCCCACGTAGAGCCGCCTGCAAGTGGCGCTCGGGCCCCCCAGATTGGGAAGCAGCGTTGAAAGTGCCCCGGCCGCGCCCAACAACTTGGGCGCAAGCCGCCGGAAGTGGGGGCCAAAGTCCCACCGGCTGTCGAGCACCAATCCTAGGTACTTCATGGTAGGCTCGACAGCGATCCGGACCCCCCCGACCACAATGTGTGATCCAGGCGGCGGCGCCCGTCGGGGACCATGGAACACCATGGCCTCCGACTTGTTGAGGGCCACCTCCAAGCCGAGGCGCCGAATGCGGCTCACAACTTGTGAGACCGCCGCCGTCGCCAGCAACGCTGCTTCCCTGTGCGAGCTCCCCCGGGCCGTGACTAACGTGTCGTCAGCGTAACACGTCAGCTGCACGCCCGGCTGGAGCTCACCCCTCAGCACCCAGTCGTAGCCGATGCTCCACAGGAGCGGTCCGACGACCGATCCCTGCGGAACACCGCACGACATGGGGTGCTGGTGACCGCCATCACGTCCCACGTAGGTGACACACCTCTCCGACAGATAAGCCCCAACGATGCGACGGAGGTAGAGAGGCACTTGATGAAAGCGCAGTGCCTCTCTGATACAACTCCAGGGCAGGGCGTTGAAGGCGTTGGAAATGTCTAACGACACCGCCATCACCACCCCACCCCGAGACACCGTTTCCTCCGCCAGGACTCTCACCCGCGATATCGCATGAATGGTGGAGCGCCCGTGCCTGAAGCCAAACTGGCACTCGCTCAAGTCCGGCCCTTCTCTACACAAGTGACCGACGAGGCGGGTTGCGATAATTCGCTCAAACATCTTGCCCACCTCGTCGAGCAGCACAATGGGCCGGTACGCGGACGGCGAGTCCGCGGGGCGCCCCGCCTTCTTGAGCAGGACTAGCCGGCCGGTCTTCCATAATGTTGGAAACCGGCCCTGCTCAAGACACGCGGTGAAGAGTCCTCTCAGCTGGGGCTCTAGCTCCTTCAGAGCGAGGGCCAGCGCGATGCCGTGGATGCCGTCTGGCCCCGGAGCCACATTCTTGGCCCGGAGCCGCATCACGGCTGCCCTCATCTCTGCCTGTGTCACCTCTGGGACGTCGATGGCGTGTTCCTCCTCCGGAGGCTCTGCGGCTGTGGGCATAGCCATCGGCAACCTAACCTTTTTTTTTTTTTTTTTTGATCCGGGGGGAAAATCCTCATGGATGTCCCCCGCCCCGGGGAGGGCGGAGGGGTCTGTCAGACTCTTACTGACTAAAAACCACCCCGGGTGTTCCCTCTCACACCTTGGCCGGGGGTCGCGGGAATCAAAAAGAATTCTTCCGCAACCCCCGTGGTGCCGGCCCGCCGCAGCGGGCCTCGTCTCGGCCGAGCGGGAGTGAGGTGTACGACACTCCCCTCGTACCGTCTTGGAGGGGCGCGCGTGGAACACTACGCGCCGCCGCCTCGGGTCCAGATGTTGTTGTGGGGGGCGACGGACTAAACCCCGCGTCCGTCGCCCCTGGACCCATTTAGGGGGGCTGGAAGAGGGCATTGTCTGCCCTCCTCCGACGCCCGGTGCGCCTGCTGCGGGCCGGGTTGAGGGAGGTGATCTCCCGCTCCCGCTCCGCAGCCTCCTTCTGCGAAATGACTTGCTCGCAGAAGGATACCACCGCGTCCCAGGCCTGTTCACTGCCGACCATGGCGTTCACTACGGCCGGCAGCGACAGGTCACTGCCTACTTCAGAGATGAGGGCACGGCGCGGCTCCAGCCATGCGGCACATTCTGCCAGCGTATGCCGTGCCGTGTCCTCCCGACAGTCGACGCAGTGGTGACACCGAGCGTCTGGCTCCCTGGTTATGCGACACAGGAACTTCCCGAAGCAACCATGCCCCGAGAGAACCTGTGTCGCCCGAAAAGTCAGGGAGCCGTGCCTTCTTCCGAGCCACTCGCTGAGCACCGGTCGGATCGCCTCGATGGTGTTGAGGCCGGCGGTAGGGCGTGAGAGCCTGTCCCGCCAGTCCGCCACCAGGACCTCGTGGAGCTGAGACCGACGCAGCTCCAATTGTTGCTGCATCGGTCGTTCGCCCCGCGCCCGCATCTCCTCGCGCCACCGGAACAGTGACGCGAGGACCTTCGCCTCCAGGTCCCAGGGCGGGGATCCGGCCAGTGCGCATGCCGCCTCGTAGGAGATCGTGCGATATCCCCTAATGACTCTGACGGCCATAGCTCTCTGTGGCTTACGCAAGACAGAGATGCTCCCGGCCGTCAGGTCAGCCGCCCAGATCGGTGCCCCATACAGGGCCATCGATCGCACGATCCCCACGTAGAGCCGCCTGCAAGTGGCGCTCGGGCCCCCCAGATTGGGAAGCAGCGTTGAAAGCGCCCCGGCCGCGCCCAACAACTTGGGCGCAAGCCGCCGGAAGTGGGGGCCAAAGTCCCACCGGCTGTCGAGCACCAATCCTAGGTACTTCATGGTAGGCTCGACAGCGATGCGGACCCCCCCGACCACAATGTGTGATCCCGGCAGCGGCGCCCGTCGGGGACCATGGAACACCATGGCCTCCGACTTGTTGAGGGCCACCTCCAGGCCGAGGCGCCGAATGCGGCTCACAACTTGCGAGACCGCCGCCGTCGCCAGCAACGCTGCTTCCCTGTGCGAGCTCCCCCGGGCCGTGACTAACGTGTCGTCAGCGTAACACGTCAGCTGCACGCCCGGCTGGAGCTCACCCCTCAGCACCCAGTCGTAGCCGATGTTCCACAGGAGCGGTCCGACGACCGATCCCTGCGGAACACCGCACGACATGGGGTGCTGGTGACCGCCATCACGTCCCACGTAGGTGACACACCTCTCCGACAGATAAGCCCCAACGATGCGACGGAGGTAGAGAGGCACTTGATGACAGCGCAGTGCCTCTCTGATACAACTCCAGGGCAGGGTGTTGAAGGCGTTGGAAATGTCTAACGACACCGCCATCACCACCCCACCCCGAGACACCGTTTCCTCCGCCAGGACTCTCACCCGCGATATCGCGTGAATGGTGGAGCGCCCGTGCCGAAAACCAAATTGGCACTCATCCAGATCCGGCCCTTCTTCGCACAAGTGGCCGACGAGGCGGGATGCGATAATTCGCTCAAACATCTTGCCCACCTCGTCGAGCAGCACTATGGGCCGGTACGCGGACGGTGAGTCCGCAGGGCGCCCCGCCTTCTTGAGCAGGACTAGCCGGCCGGTCTTCCATAATGTTGGAAACCGGCCCTGCTCAAGACACGCGGTGAAGAGTCCTCTCAGCTGGGGCTCTAGCTCCTTCAGAGCGAGGGCCAGCGCGATGCCGTGGATGCCGTCAGGCCCCGGAGCCACATTCTTGGCCCGGAGCCGCATCACGGCTGCCCTCATCTCTGCCTGTGTCACCTCTGGGACGTCGATGGCGTGTTCTTCCTCCGGAGGCTCTGCGGCTGTGGGCATAGCCATCGGCGGCGGAGTGTGCTCCGCTCTCGCCGGGAAGAGGGCTGCTACGACCTCCTCCAACAGCTCGGGCTGGAGGCTCTCGGTGAGTGGGGGCGCGGCGGCTCTCAGTTTCCCTCGAACCGCACGATAGGGGCGCCCCCACGGATCTCCGTCGAGAGTCTCCAGCATCTCCCCCCTGGCTCGCGATCTCGCATCGCCGATGGCCAGCCACAGAGCCTGCTTAGCCGCGCGGTACACCTCATACAGCGCGGCTTCTTCGTCAGGGACCCGACGACGTCGTCTTCGATAGTGGGTGTACGGGCGCCTCGCCGCGACGCACGCTACACGTAGCCTTGCGATCTCGGCGGACCACCAGTACACCTGGCGCCTTGCTGACAGCGTGTGGACCCGGGGCATGGACGCGTCGCAAATGTGCGTCATCGCCCCGCGGAACCACAGCGCCTCTTGTTCGACGTCGACGGGTCCGTTCGTCGTCGACTCCCGGATCCAGGCCTGGACAATAGCGGCCTCCTCGAGAAGTTCCCTGTCGATGCGCTTACGCGCCCAGCGCGGGCCGTCCATTCGCGGGGCCGCTGGACTGCGGTCGCTGGCGGTTTGGGCGGAGACGTCGAAGCGGATGTATCGGTGATCCGACAACGTCTCCACCTCCACGGCGACACGCCAGTCGCGGACACGGCCCGCGACAGCAGGGCTAGCGAACGAGACGTCCACTATAGAGCCGCCCCGCTGCCGCACGCACGTGTGAACCGAACCCCGGTTCAGGACGACCAAGCCAGTCGTAACCAGCCACTCCTCCAGCGCCTCGCCTCTAGCATCGGTCACAGAGGATCCCCACGCCGATGACTTGGCGTTGAGATCCCCCAGCAACAGCACAGGACGAGGGTGGAGTCGGCCTACGACGGCACCCAACTCGACAAGGAAATTCTCGAAGTCGGCGAGGCTCTTGTTGGGCGAAAAGTACGCACCAATCACGCCAACGCCGTCCGCGAGGGCGGCTATCCAGCCGTGTCCCCGGGACGGGCTGACGAGAGCCCCGCCGATGATGGCCACCAAGCCGTCGAGGTCACCCACCCAGTTGTCGCGGGGGGGGACGAAATACGGCTCGGCGACCACCGCCACGTGGATCGACCACTCTGCCATGCTTTGGAGCAAAAGATCCTGAGCTCTGGCAGAGTGGTTGATATTGCCCTGGAGGAAATGGAACAGCGCCATTTATACGCAGTCCATTCCCTCCACGACACCTATCCTAGGCCGGGAGTCGACCGAGGGCCTGCCAGACTGAGGGGGGGGTAAAGAGCCCCCCGCAGCCTTGGCACCCCTTCTTCTCTGCCTGTTGGCGGGGCCGCCACAGGACTTACCACCCGCTCGGTGCCCAGCGGGCCTCCCTGCAGCTGTACAGAGGCTGCAGTTTGGCATCGGCAACCTAACCTAACCTAACCTTTTTTTTTTTTTTTTTTTTTTGATCCGGGGGGAAAATCCTCATGGATGTCCCCCGCCCCGGGGAGGGCGGAGGGGTCTGTCAGACTCTTACTGACTAAAAACCACCCCGGGTGTTCCCTCTCACACCTTCGCCGGGGGTCGCGGGAATCAAAAAGAATTCTTCCGCAACCCCCGTGGTGCCGGCCCGCCGCAGCGGGCCTCGTCTCGGCCGAGCGGGAGTGAGGTGTACGACACTCCCCTCGTACCGTCTTGGAGGGGCGCGCGTGGAACACTACGCGCCGCCGCCTCGGGTCCAGATGTTGTTGTGGGGGGCGACGGACTAGCCCCGCGTCCGTCGCCCCTGGACCCATTTAGGGGGGCTGGAAGAGGGCATTGTCTGCCCTCCTCCGACGCCCGGTGCGCCTGCTGCGGGCCGGGTTGAGGGAGGTGATCTCCCGCTCCCGCTCCGCAGCCTCCTTCTGCGAAATGACTTGCTCGCAGAAGGATACCACCGCGTCCCAGGCCTGTTCACTGCCGACCATGGCGTTAACGACGGCCGGCAGCGACAGGTCGCTGCCTACTTCTGAGATGAGGGCACGGCGCGGCTCCAGCCATGCGGCACATTCTGCCAACGTATGCCGTGCCGTGTCCTCCCGACAGTCGACGCAGTGGTGACACCGAGCGTCTGGCTCCCTGGTTATGCGACACAGGAACTTCCCGAAGCAACCATGCCCCGAGAGAACCTGTGTCGCCCGAAAGGTCAGGGAGCCGTGCCTTCTACCGAGCCACTCGCTGAGCACCGGTCGGATCGCCTCGATGGTGTTGAGGCCGGCGGTAGGGCGTGAGAGCCTGTCCCGCCAGTCCGCCACCAGGACCTCGTGGAGCTGAGACCGACGCAGCTCCAATTGTTGCTGCATCGGTCGTTCGCCCCGCGCCCGCATTTCCTCGCGCCACCGGAACAGTGACGCGAGGACCTTCGCCTCCAGGTCCCAGGGCGGGGATCCGGCCAGTGCGCATGCCGCCTCGTAGGAGATCGTGCGATATCCCCTTATGACTCTGACGGCCATAGCTCTCTGTGGCTTACGCAAGACAGAGATGCTCCCGGCCGTCAGGTCAGCCGCCCAGATCGGTGCCCCGTATAGGGCCATCGATCGCACGATCCCCACGTAGAGCCGCCTGCAAGTGGCGCTCGGGCCCCCCAGATTGGGAAGCAGCGTTGAAAGTGCCCCGGCCGCGCCCAACAACTTGGGCGCAAGCCGCCGGAAGTGGGGGCCAAAGTCCCACCGGCTGTCGAGCACCAATCCTAGGTACTTCATGGTAGGCTCGACAGCGATCCGGACCCCCCCGACCACAATGTGTGATCCAGGCGGCGGCGCCCGTCGGGGACCATGGAACACCATGGCCTCCGACTTGTTGAGGGCCACCTCCAAGCCGAGGCGCCGAATGCGGCTCACAACTTGTGAGACCGCCGCCGTCGCCAGCAACGCTGCTTCCCTGTGCGAGCTCCCCCGGGCCGTGACTAACGTGTCGTCAGCGTAACACGTCAGCTGCACGCCCGGCTGGAGCTCACCCCTCAGCACCCAGTCGTAGCCGATGTTCCACAGGAGCGGTCCGACGACCGATCCCTGCGGAACACCGCACGACATGGGGTGCTGGTGACCGCCATCACGTCCCACGTAGGTGACACACCTCTCCGACAGATAAGCCCCAACGATGCGACGGAGGTAGAGAGGCACTTGATGAAAGCGCAGTGCCTCTCTGATACAACTCCAGGGCAGGGTGTTGAAGGCGTTGGAAATGTCTAACGACACCGCCATCACCACCCCACCCCGAGACACCGTTTCCTCCGCCAGGACTCTCACCCGCGATATCGCGTGAATGGTGGAGCGCCCGTGCCGAAAACCAAATTGGCACTCATCCAGATCCGGCCCTTCTTCGCACAAGTGGCCGACGAGGCGGGATGCGATAATTCGCTCAAACATCTTGCCCACCTCGTCGAGCAGCACTATGGGCCGGTACGCGGACGGTGAGTCCGCAGGGCGCCCCGCCTTCTTGAGCAGGACTAGCCGGCCGGTCTTCCATAATGTTGGAAACCGGCCCTGCTCAAGACACGCGGTGAAGAGTCCTCTCAGCTGGGGCTCTAGCTCCTTCAGAGCGAGGGCCAGCGCGATGCCGTGGATGCCGTCAGGCCCCGGAGCCACATTCTTGGCCCGGAGCCGCATCACGGCTGCCCTCATCTCTGCCTGTGTCACCTCTGGGACGTCGATGGCGTGTTCCTCCTCCGGAGGCTCTGCGGCTGTGGGCATAGCCATCGGCGGCGGAGTGTGCTCCGCTCTCGCCGGGAAGAGGGCTGTTACGACCTCCTCCAACAGCTCGGGCTGGAGGCTCTCGGTGAGTGGGGGCGCGGCGGCTCTCAGTTTCCCTCGAACCGCACGATAGGGGCGCCCCCACGGATCTCCGTCGAGAGTCTCCAGCATCTCCCCCCTGGCTCGCGATCTCGCATCGCCGATGGCCAGCCACAGAGCCTGCTTAGCCGCGCGGTACACCTCATACAGCGCGGCTTCTTCGTCAGGGACCCGACGACGTCGTCTTCGATAATGGGTGTACGGGCGCCTCGCCGCGACGCACGCTATACGTAGCCTTGCGATCTCGGCGGACCACCAGTACACCTGGCGCCTTGCTGACAGCGTGTGGACCCG
Organism: Hyppa rectilinea; assembly: GCA_951799385.1. NCBI lineage: Eukaryota > Metazoa > Arthropoda > Insecta > Lepidoptera > Noctuidae > Hyppa > Hyppa rectilinea. Next base: position 17,187,964 of record OX637322.1, on the reverse strand, counting down.
GGGCATGGACGCGTCGCAAATGTGCGTCATCGCCCCGCGGAACCACAGCGCCTCTTGTTCGACGTCGACGGGTCCGTTCGTCGTCGACTCCCGGATCCAGGCCTGGACAATAGCGGCCTCCTCGAGAAGTTCCCTGTCGATGCGCTTACGCGCCCAGCGCGGGCCGTCCATTCGCGGGGCCGCTGGACTGCGGCCGCTGGCGGTGTGGGCGGAGACGTCGAAGCGGATGTATCGGTGATCCGACAACGTCTCCACCTCCACGGCGACACGCCAGTCGCGGACACGGCCCGCGACAGCAGGGCTAGCGAACGAGACGTCCACTATAGAGCCGCCCCGCTGCCGCACGCACGTGTGAACCGAACCCCGGTTCAGGACGACCAAGCCAGTCGTAACCAGCCACTCCTCCAGCGCCTCGCCTCTAGCATCGGTCACAGAGGATCCCCACGCCGATGACTTGGCGTTGAGATCCCCCAGCAACAGCACAGGACGAGGGTGGAGTCGGCCTACGACGGCACCCAACTCGACAAGGAAGTTCTCGAAGTCGGCGAGGCTCTTGTTGGGCGAAAAGTACGCGCCAACCACGCCAACGCCATCCGCGAGGGCGGCTATCCAGCCGTGTCCCCGGGACGGGCTGACGAGAGCCCCGCCGATGATGGCCACCAAGCCGTCGAGGTCACCCACCCAGTTGTCGCGGGGGGGGACGAAATACGGCTCGGCGACCACCGCCACGTGGATCGACCACTCTGCCATGCTCTGGAGCAAAAGATCCTGAGCTCTGGCAGAGTGGTTGATATTGCCCTGGAGGAAATGGAACAGCGCCATTTATGCGCAGTCCATTCCCTCCACGACACCTGTCCTAGGCCGGGAGTCGACCGAGGGGCTGCCAGACTGAGGGGGGGGTAAAGAGCCCCCCGCAGCCTTGGCACCCCTTCTTCTCTTCTTGTTGGCGGGGCCGCCACAAGATTTTCCACCCGCTCGGTGCCCGGCGGGCCTCCCTGCAGCTGTACAGAGGCTGCAGTTTGGCGCCGCGGAGCACTGCGCCGCCTTGTGGCCGGGCTGGCCGCAGCGGAAGCATAGGTCGCTGCGGTCCGTCTCGCAGGTGCACCGCGCCCGGACATGCCCTACGTCCAGGCAGCGGAAACACCGCAAAGCCCTGGGTTGCATCAGCCTCACTCTGGCCGCAACCCACCCCACCAACAATCGCCCACTCTCGGCGACTTTGTTAGCCGCCGCCACCGGGCACCGCACCCAAATCATGCCGAGCCCGGAAGCGTCGGCGCGGATGTCGCCCGTCCGCACGTTGTCAGGCGGACACCCACCGGCACGGGCGATGGCCGCCACGACCTCGGCTTCAGTAGTCGAGTCGTCCAGGCCGTCGACACGCAACTCCGCTGTCTTGATGGGCCTGGACACCCGAACGTCCTCGGGGTTGAGGACCTCCCTCAATTTGGCGGCCAATGCGTCCGCCTTCTCGCCGCTAGAGGCACCGGACACCTCCAGCAGTCGCGCCCCCGTCATCGCCGGCTTCAGCCTGAAGCCGGTCGGTGTGCCAAGGTCGGGAAATGCGACCTTGGCCTTTGCCTCAGTGAGGACCGCCTTGTATGTGACGCCCCGTTCGACGGCTCCGGGCAGCAGCGTAATTACCACTGCCGCGGAGCGTGGGGCTCTGACCTTAGGCGGTCCTTTAGGCTTCTTGGGCGCCTTGGTTGGTGCCGGTGCCTTAGCGGCTGCCGGTGCCGGCGGTGCCGCCTTCTTCTTTCGGCCCCTCTTGACGACCGTCGTCCAGGCCTCTGTTAAAGGCCCGGGCGCGGTCGCCGCCGGAGGTGCCGCCGTCTGGGTGGCGGGCGTGGGCGCGCCCGCAGCTTTACCCGCCCTCCTCGCCGTGGCTGGTGGCGGAATGGAAGCTCCTTCTTTCCTCCGCCTGTCCGCAGCGAGCGGAGGGCGGAGGGTTTCGGCCGGAAGGAGTCTGGGCTCCAGCGCCTCCAGCCGCGCTCCGACCATCTGCCCGCACTGCATCATGCAGATGCGGGCGATCTTCTCGACCTCCGCATCTGCGAGTGCAGAGGTCGACGGCTGGGCCGGCAATGGGGCCGGCCGAGGAGCCGTGACGCGAGAGGCGCCAGCGGCAGCGGGGACTGCTCTCTGGGCGGCGGCGAACTGCCGCTTGAGGTCCTCTAGCTCGGATCGGAGACGGCCATTCTCCTCCCACAACTTCGCCGTCTCCTCCGAGCTGGTTTGATTAAGGAGGACCTCAACCGCCTCCTTAATGCCCTCAGCCGCCTCCTTAAGGGCGCGCGTGAATGTGCCCTTCAGGTTGCCAGATTTGGTGGCAACCCTCTGGACGATGTCCACGCCGTCCAAAACTTGGCGACTGAGCGCCACCGCCGTTGTGCTCTCCTCGGCCATCCGGGCAGAGCGTCGCTCTCGGGCCTGTCGGGCCAACTCGCTGACCTCGTCAGCCACGACAGCCCTTTGTTGCGCCCGCTTCGCCGCGCTCGCCTCCGCCCGGTTGGTCCCGAGCAGAGACGTAGTGGAGCCCCCGCTGAGATCTGTCAGCGGGGCCCCTGGGTCGCTTTCCGCGCCCTCCATCCGCTCCATTGGAGACGGAGTGTCGGGCCGCAAGAAGCGACCCCGACTGTCACGGGTGGTGACTCCTCCCGCCACCGCGCGACCCCTACCCCGTGCCGTCGTCGGCACCTTGGCAGCAGCCAAGTTCTCCTCACTGGAGGAGAGACTCCGCTTTCGAGATCTGGATCTGGATCTCGACCCAGATCTCGAGCTGCCTCCGCAAAAGTCCCCGATTGGACTGGAGCCTCCTCGGCTCATGTTGCCAGTGATGGCAATCGGCGTCATCACAACGCGCAGGTCCTTCAGGTTCTCCTGAAGGACCTTTTCTCGCTCGCCGGTGATGTCGGCGTTTTGTCTGTGGGTGCCCCCCCCAGATACGATGGGGCTGCCCTCGTTAGAGGGGCGGGATTCTCCCCGAAGGGTACCCGCCTGGAGTTTGTGTTCCTCAACAGACTTTTTCATAATTTTTTTCCTTTGAAGGGTGTGGTCCCTTTCCCCTTTTCCCCCCCCTGCGCTAATGACCGGAAACCCTCCGGCCATTCATCCCCTCGGCACGCTAGACCTTGGGATTAGGGTGATTTTTTAAAGAGGTTATCTTCCTCTCCCACCTTCCGCCTTGCGCCCACTAGACCGACCCTCTGGAAGCAGAGAGGACAGTGGACGCAAGGTGGACATCGACGGACTGGCCGTCCCGCCCCTAGCCAGGTTCCCTTCACCGACCAACAAGAGATGATCGGTGATTGGAACCATGACCCTTCCCCGTTTGTTGAAGATTAGCCGTCGACCCCAACTGTCCACCAAAAGCCGGTGGGCAGTGGGGGCCGCCGTTGCCCAGGGTGCGCCACGAGGAGGCTCTTCAACCTGCACCCCAACCTAACCTTTTTTTTTTTTTTTTTTTTTTTTTTTGATCCGGGGGGAAAATCCTCATGGATGTCCCCCGCCCCGGGGAGGGCGGAGGGGTCTGTCAGACTCTTACTGACTAAAAACCACCCCGGGTGTTCCCTCTCACACCTTCGCCGGGGGTCGCGGGAATCAAAAAGAATTCTTCCGCAACCCCCGTGGTGCCGGCCCGCCGCAGCGGGCCTCGTCTCGGCCGAGCGGGAGTGAGGTGTACGACACTCCCCTCGTACCGTCTTGGAGGGGCGCGCGTGGAACACTACGCGCCGCCGCCTCGGGTCCAGATGTTGTTGTGGGGGGCGACGGACTAAACCCCGCGTCCGTCGCCCCTGGACCCATTTAGGGGGGCTGGAAGAGGGCATTGTCTGCCCTCCTCCGACGCCCGGTGCGCCTGCTGCGGGCCGGGTTGAGGGAGGTGATCTCCCGCTCCCGCTCCGCAGCCTCCTTCTGCGAAATGACTTGCTCGCAGAAGGATACCACCGCGTCCCAGGCCTGTTCACTGCCGACCATGGCGTTGACGACGGCCGGCAGCGACAGGTCGCTGCCTACTTCTGAGATGAGGGCACGGCGCGGCTCCAGCCATGCGGCACATTCTGCCAGCGTATGCCGTGCCGTGTCCTCCCGACAGTCGACGCAGTGGTGACACCGAGCGTCTGGCTCCCTGGTTATGCGACACAGGAACTTCCCGAAGCAACCATGCCCCGAGAGAACCTGTGTCGCCCGAAAGGTCAGGGAGCCGTGCCTTCTTCCGAGCCACTCGCTGAGCACTGGTCGGATCGCCTCGATGGTGTTGAGGCCGGCGGTAGGGCGTGAGAGCCTGTCCCGCCAGTCCGCCACCAGGACCTCGTGGAGCTGAGACCGACGCAGCTCCAATTGTTGCTGCATCGGTCGTTCGCCACGCGCCCGCATTTCCTCGCGCCACCGGAACAGTGACGCGAGGACCTTCGCCTCCAGGTCCCAGGGCGGGGATCCGGCCAGTGCGCATGCCGCCTCGTAGGAGATCGTGCGATATCCCCTTATGACTCTGACGGCCATAGCTCTCTGTGGCTTACGCAAGACAGAGATGCTCCCGGCCGTCAGGTCAGCCGCCCAGATCGGTGCCCCGTAGAGGGCCATCGATCGCACGATCCCCACGTAGAGCCGCCTGCAAGTGGCGCTCGGGCCCCCCAGATTGGGAAGCAGCGTTGATAGCGCCCCGGCCGCGCCCAACAACTTGGGCGCAAGCCGCCGGAAGTGGGGGCCAAAGTCCCACCGGCTGTCGAGCACCAATCCTAGGTACTTCATGGTAGGCTCGACAGCGATCCGGACCCCCCACCCCAACCTAACCTAACCTAACCTTTTTTTTTTTTTTTTTTTTTTTTTTTTTTTTTGATCCGGGGGGAAAATCCTCATGGATGTCCCCCGCCCCGGGGAGGGCGGAGGGGTCTGTCAGACTCTTACTGACTAAAAACCACCCCGGGTGTTCCCTCTCACACCTTCGCCGGGGGTCGCGGGAATCAAAAAGAATTCTTCCGCAACCCCCGTGGTGCCGGCCCGCCGCAGCGGGCCTCGTCTCGGCCGAGCGGGAGTGAGGTGTACGACACTCCCCTCGTACCGTCTTGGAGGGGCGCGCGTGGAACACTACGCGCCGCCGCCTCGGGTCCAGATGTTGTTGTGGGGGGCGACGGACTAGCCCCGCGTCCGTCGCCCCTGGACCCATTTAGGGGGGCTGGAAGAGGGCATTGTCTGCCCTCCTCCGACGCCCGGTGCGCCTGCTGCGGGCCGGGTTGAGGGAGGTGATCTCCCGCTCCCGCTCCGCAGCCTCCTTCTGCGAAATGACTTGCTCGCAGAAGGATACCACCGCGTCCCAGGCCTGTTCACTGCCGACCATGGCGTTAACGACGGCCGGCAGCGACAGGTCGCTGCCTACTTCTGAGATGAGGGCACGGCGCGGCTCCAGCCATGCGGCACATTCTGCCAACGTATGCCGTGCCGTGTCCTCCCGACAGTCGACGCAGTGGTGACACCGAGCGTCTGGCTCCCTGGTTATGCGACACAGGAACTTCCCGAAGCAACCATGCCCCGAGAGAACCTGTGTCGCCCGAAAGGTCAGGGAGCCGTGCCTTCTACCGAGCCACTCGCTGAGCACCGGTCGGATCGCCTCGATGGTGTTGAGGCCGGCGGTAGGGCGTGAGAGCCTGTCCCGCCAGTCCGCCACCAGGACCTCGTGGAGCTGAGACCGACGCAGCTCCAATTGTTGCTGCATCGGTCGTTCGCCCCGCGCCCGCATTTCCTCGCGCCACCGGAACAGTGACGCGAGGACCTTCGCCTCCAGGTCCCAGGGCGGGGATCCGGCCAGTGCGCATGCCGCCTCGTAGGAGATCGTGCGATATCCCCTTATGACTCTGACGGCCATAGCTCTCTGTGGCTTACGCAAGACAGAGATGCTCCCGGCCGTCAGGTCAGCCGCCCAGATCGGTGCCCCGTATAGGGCCATCGATCGCACGATCCCCACGTAGAGCCGCCTGCAAGTGGCGCTCGGGCCCCCCAGATTGGGAAGCAGCGTTGAAAGTGCCCCGGCCGCGCCCAACAACTTGGGCGCAAGCCGCCGGAAGTGGGGGCCAAAGTCCCACCGGCTGTCGAGCACCAATCCTAGGTACTTCATGGTAGGCTCGACAGCGATCCGGACCCCCCCGACCACAATGTGTGATCCAGGCGGCGGCGCCCGTCGGGGACCATGGAACACCATGGCCTCCGACTTGTTGAGGGCCACCTCCAAGCCGAGGCGCCGAATGCGGCTCACAACTTGTGAGACCGCCGCCGTCGCCAGCAACGCTGCTTCCCTGTGCGAGCTCCCCCGGGCCGTGACTAACGTGTCGTCAGCGTAACACGTCAGCTGCACGCCCGGCTGGAGCTCACCCCTCAGCACCCAGTCGTAGCCGATGTTCCACAGGAGCGGTCCGACGACCGATCCCTGCGGAACACCGCACGACATGGGGTGCTGGTGACCGCCATCACGTCCCACGTAGGTGACACACCTCTCCGACAGATAAGCCCCAACGATGCGACGGAGGTAGAGAGGCACTTGATGAAAGCGCAGTGCCTCTCTGATACAACTCCAGGGCAGGGTGTTGAAGGCGTTGGAAATGTCTAACGACACCGCCATCACCACCCCACCCCGAGACACCGTTTCCTCCGCCAGGACTCTCACCCGCGATATCGCGTGAATGGTGGAGCGCCCGTGCCGAAAACCAAATTGGCACTCATCCAGATCCGGCCCTTCTTCGCACAAGTGGCCGACGAGGCGGGATGCGATAATTCGCTCAAACATCTTGCCCACCTCGTCGAGCAGCACTATGGGCCGGTACGCGGACGGTGAGTCCGCAGGGCGCCCCGCCTTCTTGAGCAGGACTAGCCGGCCGGTCTTCCATAATGTTGGAAACCGGCCCGAAAGCCCGGGGGACGAAATACGGCTCGGCGACCACCGCCACGTGGATCGACCACTCTGCCATGCTCTGGAGCAAAAGATCCTGAGCTCTGGCAGAGTGGTTGATATTGCCCTGGAGGAAATGGAACAGCGCCATTTATGCGCAGTCCATTCCCTCCACGACACCTGTCCTAGGCCGGGAGTCGACCGAGGGGCTGCCAGACTGAGGGGGGGGTAAAGAGCCCCCCGCAGCCTTGGCACCCCTTCTTCTCTTCTTGTTGGCGGGGCCGCCACAAGATTTTCCACCCGCTCGGTGCCCGGCGGGCCTCCCTGCAGCTGTACAGAGGCTGCAGTTTGGCGCCGCGGAGCACTGCGCCGCCTTGTGGCCGGGCTGGCCGCAGCGGAAGCATAGGTCGCTGCGGTCCGTCTCGCAGGTGCACCGCGCCCGGACATGCCCTACGTCCAGGCAGCGGAAACACCGCAAAGCCCTGGGTTGCATCAGCCTCACTCTGGCCGCAACCCACCCCACCAACAATCGCCCACTCTCGGCGACTTTGTTAGCCGCCGCCACCGGGCACCGCACCCAAATCATGCCGAGCCCGGAAGCGTCGGCGCGGATGTCGCCCGTCCGCACGTTGTCAGGCGGACACCCACCGGCACGGGCGATGGCCGCCACGACCTCGGCTTCAGTAGTCGAGTCGTCCAGGCCGTCGACACGCAACTCCGCTGTCTTGATGGGCCTGGACACCCGAACGTCCTCGGGGTTGAGGACCTCCCTCAATTTGGCGGCCAATGCGTCCGCCTTCTCGCCGCTAGAGGCACCGGACACCTCCAGCAGTCGCGCCCCCGTCATCGCCGGCTTCAGCCTGAAGCCGGTCGGTGTGCCAAGGTCGGGAAATGCGACCTTGGCCTTTGCCTCAGTGAGGACCGCCTTGTATGTGACGCCCCGTTCGACGGCTCCGGGCAGCAGCGTAATTACCACTGCCGCGGAGCGTGGGGCTCTGACCTTAGGCGGTCCTTTAGGCTTCTTGGGCGCCTTGGTTGGTGCCGGTGCCTTAGCGGCTGCCGGTGCCGGCGGTGCCGCCTTCTTCTTTCGGCCCCTCTTGACGACCGTCGTCCAGGCCTCTGTTAAAGGCCCGGGCGCGGTCGCCGCCGGAGGTGCCGCCGTCTGGGTGGCGGGCGTGGGCGCGCCCGCAGCTTTACCCGCCCTCCTCGCCGTGGCTGGTGGCGGAATGGAAGCTCCTTCTTTCCTCCGCCTGTCCGCAGCGAGCGGAGGGCGGAGGGTTTCGGCCGGAAGGAGTCTGGGCTCCAGCGCCTCCAGCCGCTCTAGCTCGGATCGGAGACGGCCATTCTCCTCCCACAACTTCGCCGTCTCCTCCGAGCTGGTTTGATTAAGGAGGACCTCAACCGCCTCCTTAATGCCCTCAGCCGCCTCCTTAAGGGCGCGCGTGAATGTGCCCTTCAGGTTGCCAGATTTGGTGGCAACCCTCTGGACGATGTCCACGCCGTCCAAAACTTGGCGACTGAGCGCCACCGCCGTTGTGCTCTCCTCGGCCATCCGGGCAGAGCGTCGCTCTCGGGCCTGTCGGGCCAACTCGCTGACCTCGTCAGCCACGACAGCCCTTTGTTGCGCCCGCTTCGCCGCGCTCGCCTCCGCCCGGTTGGTCCCGAGCAGAGACGTAGTGGAGCCCCCGCTGAGATCTGTCAGCGGGGCCCCTGGGTCGCTTTCCGCGCCCTCCATCCGCTCCATTGGAGACGGAGTGTCGGGCCGCAAGAAGCGACCCCGACTGTCACGGGTGGTGACTCCTCCCGCCACCGCGCGACCCCTACCCCGTGCCGTCGTCGGCACCTTGGCAGCAGCCAAGTTCTCCTCACTGGAGGAGAGACTCCGCTTTCGAGATCTGGATCTGGATCTCGACCCAGATCTCGAGCTGCCTCCGCAAAAGTCCCCGATTGGACTGGAGCCTCCTCGGCTCATGTTGCCAGTGATGGCAATCGGCGTCATCACAACGCGCAGGTCCTTCAGGTTCTCCTGAAGGACCTTTTCTCGCTCGCCGGTGATGTCGGCGTTTTGTCTGTGGGTGCCCCCCCCAGATACGATGGGGCTGCCCTCGTTAGAGGGGCGGGATTCTCCCCGAAGGGTACCCGCCTGGAGTTTGTGTTCCTCAACAGACTTTTTCATAATTTTTTTCCTTTGAAGGGTGTGGTCCCTTTCCCCTTTTCCCCCCCCTGCGCTAATGACCGGAAACCCTCCGGCCATTCATCCCCTCGGCACGCTAGACCTTGGGATTAGGGTGATTTTTTAAAGAGGTTATCTTCCTCTCCCACCTTCCGCCTTGCGCCCACTAGACCGACCCTCTGGAAGCAGAGAGGACAGTGGACGCAAGGTGGACATCGACGGACTGGCCGTCCCGCCCCTAGCCAGGTTCCCTTCACCGACCAACAAGAGATGATCGGTGATTGGAACCATGACCCTTCCCCGTTTGTTGAAGATTAGCCGTCGACCCCAACTGTCCACCAAAAGCCGGTGGGCAGTGGGGGCCGCCGTTGCCCAGGGTGCGCCACGAGGAGGCTCTTCAACCTGCACCCCAACCTAACCTTTTTTTTTTTTTTTTTTTGATCCGGGGGGAAAATCCTCATGGATGTCCCCCGCCCCGGGGAGGGCGGAGGGGTCTGTCAGACTCTTACTGACTAAAAACCACCCCGGGTGTTCCCTCTCACACCTTCGCCGGGGGTCGCGGGAATCAAAAAGAATTCTTCCGCAACCCCCGTGGTGCCGGCCCGCCGCAGCGGGCCTCGTCTCGGCCGAGCGGGAGTGAGGTGTACGACACTCCCCTCGTACCGTCTTGGAGGGGCGCGCGTGGAACACTACGCGCCGCCGCCTCGGGTCCAGATGTTGTTGTGGGGGGCGACGGACTAAACCCCGCGTCCGTCGCCCCTGGACCCATTTAGGGGGGCTGGAAGAGGGCATTGTCTGCCCTCCTCCGACGCCCGGTGCGCCTGCTGCGGGCCGGGTTGAGGGAGGTGATCTCCCGCTCCCGCTCCGCAGCCTCCTTCTGCGAAATGACTTGCTCGCAGAAGGATACCACCGCGTCCCAGGCCTGTTCACTGCCGACCATGGCGTTAACGACGGCCGGCAGCGACAGGTCGCTGCCTACTTCTGAGATGAGGGCACGGCGCGGCTCCAGCCATGCGGCACATTCTGCCAGCGTATGCCGTGCCGTGTCCTCCCGACAGTCGACGCAGTGGTGACACCGAGCGTCTGGCTCCCTGGTTATGCGACACAGGAACTTCCCGAAGCAACCATGCCCCGAGAGAACCTGTGTCGCCCGAAATGTCAGGGAGCCGTGCCTTCTTCCGAGCCACTCGCTGAGCACCGGTCGGATCGCCTCGATGGTGTTGAGGCCGGCGGTAGGGCGTGAAAGCCTGTCCCGCCAGTCCGCCACCAGGACCTCGTGGAGCTGTGACCGACGCAGCTCCAGTTGTTGCTGCATCGGTCGTTCGCCCCGCGCCCGCATTTCCTCGCGCCACCGGAACAGTGACGCGAGGACCTTCGCCTCCAGGTCCCAGGGCGGGGATCCGGCCAGTGCACATGCCGCCTCGTAGGAGATCGTGCGATATCCCCTAATGACTCTGACGGCCATAGCTCTCTGTGGCTTACGCAAGACAGAGATGCTCCCGGCCGTCAGGTCAGCCGCCCAGATCGGTGCCCCGTATAGGGCCATCGATCGCACGATCCCCACGTAGAGCCGCCTGCAAGTGGCGCTCGGGCCCCCCAGATTGGGAAGCAGCGTTGAAAGTGCCCCGGCCGCGCCCAACAACTTGGGCGCAAGCCGCCGGAAGTGGGGGCCAAAGTCCCACCGGCTGTCGAGCACCAATCCTAGGTACTTCATGGTAGGCTCGACAGCGATGCGGACCCCCCCGACCACAATGTGTGATCCCGGCGGCGGCGCCCGTCGGGGACCATGGAACACCATGGCCTCCGACTTGTTGAGGGCCACCTCCAGGCCGAGGCGCCGAATGCGGCTCACAACTTGTGAGACCGCCGCCGTCGCCAGCAACGCTGCTTCCCTGTGCGAGCTCCCCCGGGCCGTGACTAACGTGTCGTCAGCGTAACACGTCAGCTGCACGCCCGGCTGGAGCTCACCCCTCAGCACCCAGTCGTAGCCAATGTTCCACAGGAGCGGTCCGACGACCGATCCCTGCGGAACACCGCACGACATGGGGTGCTGGTGACCGCCATCACGTCCCACGTAGGTGACACACCTCTCCGACAAATAAGCCCCAACGATGCGACGGAGGTAGAGAGGCACTCGATGATAGAGCAGTGCCTCTCTGATACAACTCCAGGGCAGGGTGTTGAAGGCGTTGGAAATGTCTAACGACACCGCCATCACCACCACACCCCGAGACACCGTTTCCTCCGCCAGGACTCTCACCCGCGAGATCGCGTGAATGGTGGAGCGCCCGTGCCGAAAACCAAATTGGCACTCGTCTAGGTCCGGCCCTTCTTCGCACAAGTGGCTGACGAGGCGGGCTGCGATGATACGCTCAAACATCTTGCCCACCTCGTCGAGCAGCACTATGGGCCGGTACGCGGACGGTGAGTCCGCAGGGCGCCCCTCCTTCTTGAGCAGGACTAGCCGGCCGGTCTTCCATAATGTTGGAAACCGGCCCTGCTCAAGACACGCGGTGAAGAGTCCTCTCAGCTGGGACTCTAGCTCCTTCAGAGCGAGGGCCAGCGCGATGCCGTGGATGCCGTCTGGCCCCGGAGCCACATTCTTGGCCCGGAGCCGCATCACGGCTGCCCTCATCTCTGCCTGTGTCACCTCTGGGACGTCGATGGCGTGTTCCTCCTCTGGAGGCTCTGCGGCTGTGGGCATAGCCATCGGCGGCGGAGTGTGCTCCGCTCTCGCCGGGAAGAGGGCTGTTACTACCTCCTCCAGCAGCTCGGGCTGGAGGCTCTCGGTGAGTGGGGGCGCGGCGGCTCTTAGTTTCCCTCGAACCGCACGATAGGGGCGCCCCCACGGATCTCCGTCGAGAGTCCCCAGCATCTCCCCCCTGGCTCGCGATCTCGCATCGCCGATGGCCAGCCACAGAGCCTGCTTAGCCGCGCGGTACACCTCATACAGCGCGGCTTCTTCGTCAGGGACCCGACGACGTCGTCTTCGATAGTGGGTGTACGGGCGCCTCGCCGCGACGCACGCTACACGTAGCCTTGCGATCTCGGCGGACCACCAGTACACCTGGCGCCTTGCTGACAGCGTGTGGACCCGGGGCATGGACGCGTCGCAAATGTGCGTCATCACCCCGCGGAACCACAGCGCCTCTTGTTCGATGTCGACGGGTCCGTTCGTCGTCGACTCCCGGACCCAGGCCTGGACAATAGCGGCCTCCTCGAGAAGTTCCCTGTCGATGCGCTTACGCGCCCAGCGCGGGCCGTCCCTTCGCGGGGCCGCTGGACTGCGGCCGCTGGCGGTGTGGGCGGAGACGTCGAAGCGGATGTATCGGTGATCCGACAACGTCTCCACCTCCACGACGACACGCCAGTTGCGCACACGGCACGCGACAGCAGGGCTAGCGAACGAGACGTCCACTATAGAGCCACCCCGCTGCCGCACGCACGTGTGAACCGACCCCCGGTTCAGGACGACCAAGCCAGTCGTAACCAACCACTCCTCCAGCGCCTCGCCTCTGGCATCGGTCACAGAGGATCCCCACGCCGATGACTTGGCGTTGAGATCCCCCAGCAACAGCACAGGACGAGGGTGGAGTCGGTCTACGACGGCACCCAACTCGACAAGGAAATTCTCGAAGTCGGCGAGGCTCTTGTTGGGCGAAAAGTACGCGCCAACCACGCCAACGCCGTCCGCGAGGGCGGCTATCCAGCCGTGTCCCCGGGACGGGCTGACGAGAGCCCCGCCGATGATGGCCACCAAGCCGTCGAGGTCACCCACCCAGTTGTCGCGGGGGGGGACGAAATACGGCTCGGCGACCACCGCCACGTGGATCGACCACTCTGCCATGCTTTGGAGCAAAAGATCCTGAGCTCTGGCAGAGTGGTTGATATTGCCCTGGAGGAAATGGAACAGCGCCATTTATACGCAGTCCATTCCCTCCACGACACCTATCCTAGGCCGGGAGTCGACCGAGGGGCTGCCAGACTGAGGGGGGGGTAAAGAGCCCCCCGCAGCCTTGGCACCCCTTCTTCTCTTCCTGTTGGCGGGGCCGCCACAGGACTTACCACCCGCTCGGTGCCCAGCGGGCCTCCCTGCAGCTGTACAGAGGCTGCAGTTTGGCGCCGCGGAACACTGGGCCGCCTTGTGGCCGGGCTGGCCGCAGCGGAAGCATAGGTCGCTGCGGTCCGTCTCGCAGGTGCACCGCGCCCGGACATGCCCTACATCCAGGCAACGGAAACACCGCAAAGCCCTGGGTTGCATCAGCCTTACTCTGGCCGCAACCCACCCCACCAACAATCGCCCACTCTCGGCGACTTTATTCGCCGCCGCCACCGGGCACCGCACCCAAATCGCGCCGAGCCCGGAAGCGTCGGCGCGGATGTCACCCGTCCGGACGTTGTCAGGCGGACATCCACCGGCACGGGCTATGGCCGCCACAACCTCAGCTGGGGTCGTGGAGTCGTCCAGGCCGTCGACACGCAGCTCCGCTGTCTTGATTGGCCTGGACAACCGGACGTCCTCCGGGTTAAGGACCTCCCTTAGCTTGGCTGCCAGGATGTCCGCCTTTTCGCCGCTAGAGGCACCTGAGACCTCCAACAACCGCGCCCCCGTCATCGCCGGCTTCATCCTGAAGCCGGTCGGTGTGCCAAGGTCGGGAAATGCGACCTTGGCCTTCGCCTCGGTTAGGACCGCCTTATACGTGACGCCCCGTTCGACGGCTCCGGGCAGCAGCGTAATTACCACTGCCGCGGAGCGTGGGGCTCTGACCTTAGGCGGTCCTTTTGGCTTCTTGGGCGCCTTGGTTGGTGCCGGTGCCTTAGCGGCTGCCGGTGCCGGCGGTGCCGCCTTCTTTTTTCGGCCCCTCTTGACGACCGTCGTCCAGGCCTCTGTTAAAGGCCCGGGCGCGGTCGCCGGAGGTGCCGCCGTCTGGGTGGCGGGCGCGGACGCGCCCGCAGCTTTACCCGCCCTCCTCGCCGTGGCTGGTGGCGGAATGGAGGCTCCCTCTTTCCTCCGCCTGTCCGCAGCGAGCGGAGGGCGGATGGTTTCGGCCGGAAGGAGCCTCGATTCGAGGGCTTCCAGCCGCGCGCCCACCATTTTCCCGCACTGCATCATGCAGATGCGGGCGATCTTTTCGACCTCCGCATCTGCCAAAGCGGAGGTCGACGGCGGGGCCGGCAATGGGGCCGGCAGAGTAGCCGAGGTGCGAGAGGCGCCGGCAACGGCAGGAGCCAACCTCTGGGCGGCAAATTGCCGCTTGAGGTCCTCGAGCTCGGCTCGGAGACGGCCATTCTCCTCCCACAACTTCGCCGTCTCCTCCGAGCTGGTATTATCAAGGAGGACCTCAACCGCCTCCTTGATGCCTTCAGCCGCCTCTTTTAGGGCGCGCGTGTACGTGCCCTTCAGGTTGCCAGATTTGGTGGCAACCCTTACGACGACGTCCACGGCGTCCAGCGCCTGGCGACTGAATGCCAGCGCCGACGAACTCCCTTCAGCCACCCGAGCGGCGCGCCGCTCTCGGGCCTGTCGGGCCAACTCGCTGACTTCGTCAGCCACGACAGCCCTCTGCTGCGCCCGCTTCGCCGCGCTCGCCTCCGCCCGGTTGGTCCCGAGCAGAGACGTAGTGGAGCCCCCGCTGAGATCCGTCAGCGGGGCCCCTGGGTCGCTCTCCGCGCCCTCCATCGGCTTTGGAGTGTCGGGCCGCAAGAAGCGACCCCGACTGTCACGGGTGGGGGCTCCGCCCGCCACCGCGCGACCCCTACCACTACGTGCCGTGTTAGGCACTTTCGCAGCCGCCAAGTTCTCCTCACTAGAGGAGAGACTTCGCTTTCGAGATCTGGATCTGGATCTTGATCCAGATCTCGAGCTGCCTCCACTGGAGCCTCCTCGGCTCTTGTTGCCGTCAGAGACGGCAAGCGGCGTCAGTACCACGCGCGGGCCCTTTTGGTTGCCCAAAAGCACCCTTTCTCGCTCGCCGGTGGTGTCGGCGGTAAGTCCTTTGTTGCCCCCTCCAGATACGCTGGGGCTGCCCTCGTTAGAGGGGCGGGATTCCCCCCGAAGGGGACCCGCCTGGAGATTCTTTTCCACAAGTGACTTTTCCATATTTTTCCTTTAAAGGGTGAGGTCCCTATCCCCGTTTCCCCCCCGGCGCTAGTGTCCGGAAACCCTCCGGCCATTCATCCCCTCGGCACGCTAGACCTTGACCCCAACCTAACCTTTTTTTTTTTTTTTTTTTTTTTTGATCCGGGGGGAAAATCCTCATGGATGTCCCCCGCCCCGGGGAGGGCGGAGGGGTCTGTCAGACTCTTACTGACTAAAAACCACCCCGGGTGTTCCCTCTCACACCTTCGCCGGGGGTCGCGGGAATCAAAAAGAATTCTTCCGCAACCCCCGTGGTGCCGGCCCGCCGCAGCGGGCCTCGTCTCGGCCGAGCGGGAGTGAGGTGTACGACACTCCCCTCGTACCGTCTTGGAGGGGCGCGCGTGGAACACTACGCGCCGCCGCCTCGGGCCCAGATGTTGTTGTGGGGGGCGACAGACTAGCCCCGCGTCCGTCGCCCCTGGACCCATTTAGGGGGGCTGGAAGAGGGCATTGTCTGCCCTCCTCCGACGCCCGGTGCGCCTGCTGCGGGCCGGGTTGAGGGAGGTGATCTCCCGCTCCCGCTCCGCAGCCTCCTTCTGCGAAATGACTTGCTCGCAGAAGGATACCACCGCGTCCCAGGCCTGTTCACTGCCGACCATGGCGTTCACTACGGCCGGCAGCGACAGGTCACTGCCTACTTCAGAGATGAGGGCACGGCGCGGCTCCAGCCATGCGGCACATTCTGCCAGCGTATGCCGTGCCGTGTCCTCCCGACAGTCGACGCAGTGGTGACACCGAGCGTCTGGCTCCCTGGTTATGCGACACAGGAACTTCCCGAAGCAACCATGCCCCGAGAGAACCTGTGTCGCCCGAAAAGTCAGGGAGCCGTGCCGTCTTCCGAGCCACTCGCTGAGCACTGGTCGGATCGCCTCGATGGTGTTGAGGCCGGCGGTAGGGCGTGAGAGCCTGTCCCGCCAGTCCGCCACCAGGACCTCGTGGAGCTGTGACCGACGCAGCTCCAGTTGTTGCTGCATCGGTCGTTCGCCCCGCGCCCGCATTTCCTCGCGTCACTGTCCCAGGGCGGGGATCCGGCCAGTGCGCATGCCGCCTCGTAGGAGATCGTGCGATATCCCCTTATGACTCTGACGGCCATAGCTCTCTGTGGCTTTCGCAAGACAGAGATACTCCCGGCCGTCAGGTCAGCCGCCCAGATCGGTGCCCCGTAGAGGGCCATCGATCGCACGATCCCCACGTAGAGCCGCCTGCAAGTGGCGCTCGGGCCCCCCAGATTGGGAAGCAGCGTTGAGAGCGCCCCGGCCGCGCCCAGCAACTTGGGCGCAAGCCGCCGGAAGTGGGGGCCAAAGTCCCACCGGCTGTCGAGCACCAATCCTAGGTACTTCATGGTAGGCTCGACAGCGATGCGGACCCCCCCGACCACAATGTGTGATCCCGGCGGCGGCGCCCGTCGGGGACCATGGAACACCATGGCCTCCGACTTGCTGAGGGCCACCTCCAGGCCGAGGCGCCGAATGCGGCTCACAACTTGTGAGACCGCCGCCGTCGCCAGCAACGCTGCTTCCCTGTGCGAGCTCCCCCGGGCCGTGACTAACGTGTCGTCAGCGTAACACGTCAGCTGCACGCCCGGCTGGAGCTCACCCCTCAGCACCCAGTCGTAGCCGATGTTCCACAGGAGCGGTCCGACGACCGATCCCTGCGGAACACCGCACGACATGGGGTGCTGGTGACCGCCATCACGTCCCACGTAGGTGACACACCGCTCCGACAAATAAGCCCCAACGATGCGACGGAGGTAGAGAGGCACTCGATGATAGAGCAGTGCCTCTCTGATACAACTCCAGGGCAGGGTGTTGAAGGCGTTGGAAATGTCTAACGACACCGCCATCACCACCCCACCCCGAGACACCGTTTCCTCCGCCAGGACTCTCACCCGCGAGATCGCGTGAATGGTGGAGCGCCCGTGCCTGAAACCAAATTGGCACTCATCCAGATCCGGCCCTTCTTCGCACAAGTGGCCGACGAGGCGGGCTGCGATGATTCGCTCAAACATCTTGCCCACCTCGTCGAGCAGCACTATGGGCCGGTACGCGGACGGTGAGTCCGCAGGGCGCCCCGCCTTCTTGAGCAGGACTAGACGGCCAGTCTTCCACAATGTTGGAAACCGGCCCTGCTCAAGACACGCGGTGAAGAGTCCTCTCAGCTGGGGCTCTAGCTCCTTCAGAGCGAGGGCCAGCGCGATGCCGTGGATGCCGTCCGGCCCCGGAGCCACATTCTTGGCCCGGAGCCGCACCACGGCTGCCCTCATCTCTGCCTGTGTCACCTCTGGGACGTCGATGGCGTGTTCCTCCTCCGGAGGCTCTGCGGCCGTGGGCATAGCCATCGGCGGCGGAGTGTGCTCCGCTCTCGCCGGGAAGAGGGCTGCGACGACCTCCTCCAACAGCTCGGGCTGGAGGCTCTCGGTGAGTGGGGGCGCGGCGGCTCTCAGTTTCCCTCGAACCGCACGATAGGGGCGCCCCCACGGATCTCCGTCGAGAGTCTCCAGCATCTCCCCCCTGGCTCGCGATCTCGCATCGCCGATGGCCAGCCACAGAGCCTGCTTAGCCGCGCGGTACACCTCATACAGCGCGGCTTCTTCGTCAGGGACCCGACGACGTCGTCTTCGGTAATGGGTGTACGGGCGCCTCGCCGCGACGCACGCTATACGCAGCCGTGCGATCTCGGCGGACCACCAGTACACCTGGCGCCTTGCTGACAGCGTGTGGACCCGGGGCATGGACGCGTCGCTAATGTGCGTCATCGCCCCGCGGAACCACAGCGCCTCTTGTTCGACGTCGACGGGTCCATTCGTCGTCGACTCCCGGATCCAGGCCTGGACAATAGCGGCCTCCTCGAGAAGTTCCCTGTCGATGCGCTTACGCGCCCAGCGCGGGCCGTCCATTCGCGGGGCCGCTGGACTGCGGCCGCTGGCGGTTTGGGCGGAGACGTCGAAGCGGATGTATCGGTGATCCGACAACGTCTCCACCTCCACGGCGACACGCCAGTCGCGGACACGGCCCGCGACAGCAGGGCTAGCGAACGAGACGTCCACTATAGAGCCGCCCCGCTGCCGCACGCACGTGTGAACCGAACCCCGGTTCAGGACGACCAAGCCAGTCGTAACCAGCCACTCCTCCAGCGCCTCGCCTCTAGCATCGGTCACAGAGGATCCCCACGCCGATGACTTGGCGTTGAGATCCCCCAGCAACAGCACAGGACGAGGGTGGAGTCGGCCTACGACGGCACCCAACTCGACAAGGAAATTCTCGAAGTCGGCGAGGCTCTTGTTGGGCGAAAAGTACGCACCAATCACGCCAACGCCGTCCGCGAGGGCGGCTATCCAGCCGTGTCCCCGGGACGGGCTGACGAGAGCCCCGCCGATGATGGCCACCAAGCCGTCGAGGTCACCCACCCAGTTGTCGCGGGGGGGGACGAAATACGGCTCGGCGACCACCGCCACGTGGATCGACCACTCTGCCATGCTTTGGAGCAAAAGATCCTGAGCTCTGGCAGAGTGGTTGATATTGCCCTGGAGGAAATGGAACAGCGCCATTTATACGCAGTCCATTCCCTCCACGACACCTATCCTAGGCCGGGAGTCGACCGAGGGGCTGCCAGACTGAGGGGGGGGTAAAGAGCCCCCCGCAGCCTTGGCACCCCTTCTTCTCTGCCTGTTGGCGGGGCCGCCACAGGACTTACCACCCGCTCGGTGCCCAGCGGGCCTCCCTGCAGCTGTACAGAGGCTGCAGTTTGGCGCCGCGGAACACTGGGCCGCCTTGTGGCCGGGCTGGCCGCAGCGGAAACATAGGTCGCTGCGGTCCGTCTCGCAGGTGCACCGCGCCCGGACATGCCCTACGTCCAGGCAGCGGAAACACCGCAAAGCCCTGGGTTGCATCAGCCTCACTCTGGCCGCAACCCACCCCACCAACAATCGTCCACCTTCGGCGACTTTGTTTGCCGCCGCCACCGGGCACCGCACCCAAATCATGCCGAGCCCGGAAGCGTCGGCGCGGATGTCGCCCGTCCGCACGTTGTCCAGCGGACACCCACCGGCACGGGCAATGGCCGCCTTGACCTCGGCCTCAGTCGTCGAGTCGTCCAGGCCGTCGATGCGCAACTCTGCAGTCTTCATCGGCCTGGACACCCGGACGTCCTCGGGGTTGAGGACCTCCCTCAGTTTGGCGGCCAATGCGTCCGCCTTCTCGCCGCTAGAGGCACCGGACACCTCCAGCAGTCGCGCCCCCGTCATCGCCGGCTTCAGCCTGAAGCCGGTCGGTGTGCCAAGGTCGGGGAACGCGACCTTGGCCTTCGCCTCGGTAAGGACCGCCTTGTATGTCACGCCCCGTTCGACGGCTCCGGGCAGCAGCGTAATTACCACTGCCGCGGAGCGTGGGGCTCTGACCTTTGGCGGCTTCTTCTTGGGCGCCTTGGTTGGTGCCGGTGCCTTAGCGGCTGCCGGTGCCGGCGGTGCCGCCTTTTTCTTGCGGCCCCTCTTGACGACCGTCGTCCAGGCCTCTGTTAAAGGCCCGGGCGCGGCCGCCGCAGGTGCCGCCGTCTGGGTGGCGGGCGTGGGCGCGCCCGCGGTTTTTCCCGCCTTCCTCGCCATAACTGGTGGCGGGTTGGTGGGCCCCTCCTTCCTCCGCCTGTCCGCAGCGAGCGGAGGGCGGAGGGTTTCGGCCGGAAGGAGCCTCGATTCGAGGGCTTCCAGCCGCGCACCTACCATCTTCCCGCACTGCATCATGCAGATGCGGGCGATCTTCTCGACCTCCGCATCTGCCAGTGCGGAGGTCGACGGCGGGGCCGGCAATGGGGCCGGCAGAGTAGCCGAGGCGCGAGAGGCGCCGGCAGTGGCAGGAGCCGACCTCTGGGC
This sequence comes from Hyppa rectilinea, assembly GCA_951799385.1. Lineage (NCBI taxonomy): Eukaryota > Metazoa > Arthropoda > Insecta > Lepidoptera > Noctuidae > Hyppa > Hyppa rectilinea. The sequence continues at coordinate 17,167,911 of OX637322.1, read as the reverse complement.
GGCAAATTGCCGCTTGAGGTCCTCGAGCTCGGATCGGAGACGGCCATTCTCCTCCCACAACTTCGCCGTCTCCTCCGAGCTGGTATGATCGAGGAGGACCTCAACCGCCTCCTTGATGCCTTCCGCCGCCTCTTTTAGGGCGCGCGTGTACGTGCCCTTCAGGTTGCCAGATTTGGTGGCAACCCTCACGACAACGTCCACGGCGTCCAGCGCCTGGCGACTGAGGGCCAGCGCCGACGCACTCCCCTCAGCCACCCGAGCGGCGCGCCGCTCTCGGGCCTGTCGGGCCAACTCGCTGACTTCGTCAGCCACGACAGCCCTCTGCTGCGCCCGCTTCGCCGCGCTCGCCTCCGCCCGGTTGGTCCCGAGCAGAGACGTAGTGGAGCCCCCGCTGAGATCCGTCAGCGGGGCCCCTGGGTCGCTCTCCGCGCCCTCCATCCGCTCCATTGGAGACGGAGTGTCGGGCCGCAAAAAGCGACCCCGACTGTCACGGGTGGGGCCTCCACCCACCACCGCGCGACCCCTACCTCGTGCCGTAGTCGGCACTTTGGCAGCCGCCAAGTTCTCCTCACTAGAGGAGAGACTTCGCTTTCGAGATCTGGATCTGGATCTTGATCCAGACCTCGAGCTGCCTCCACTACCCCAACCTAACCTAACCTAACCTAACCTTTTTTTTTTTTTTTTTTTTTTTTTTTTTTTTTTTTTTTTTTTTTTGATCCGGGGGGAAAATCCTCATGGATGTCCCCCGCCCCGGGGAGGGCGGAGGGGTCTGTCAGACTCTTACTGACTAAAAACCACCCCGGGTGTTCCCTCTCACACCTTCGCCGGGGGTCGCGGGAATCAAAAAGAATTCTTCCGCAACCCCCGTGGTGCCGGCCCGCCGCAGCGGGCCTCGTCTGGGCCGAGCGGGAGTGAGGTGTACGACACTCCCCTCGTACCGTCTTGGAGGGGCGCGCGTGGAACACTACGCGCCGCCGCCTCGGGCCCAGATGTTGTTGTGGGGGGCGACAGACTAGCCCCGCGTCCGTCGCCCCTGGACCCATTTAGGGGGGCTGGAAGAGGGCATTGTCTGCCCTCCTCCGACGCCCGGTGCGCCTGCTGCGGGCCGGGTTGAGGGAGGTGATCTCCCGCTCCCGCTCCGCAGCCTCCTTCTGCGAAATGACTTGCTCGCAGAAGGATACCACCGCGTCCCAGGCCTGTTCACTGCCGACCATGGCGTTAACGACGGCCGGCAGCGACAGGTCGCTGCCTACTTCTGAGATGAGGGCACGGCGCGGCTCCAGCCATGCGGCACATTCTGCCAGCGTATGCCGTGCCGTGTCCTCCCGACAGTCGACGCAGTGGTGACACCGAGCGTCTGGCTCCCTGGTTATGCGACACAGGAACTTCCCGAAGCAACCATGCCCCGAGAGAACCTGTGTCGCCCGAAAAGTCAGGGAGCCGTGCCGTCTTCCGAGCCACTCGCTGAGCACTGGTCGGATCGCCTCGATGGTGTTGAGGCCGGCGGTAGGGCGTGAGAGCCTGTCCCGCCAGTCCGCCACCAGGACCTCGTGGAGCTGTGACCGACGCAGCTCCAGTTGTTGCTGCATCGGTCGTTCGCCCCGCGCCCGCATTTCCTCGCGCCACCGGAACAGTGACGCGAGGACCTTTGCCTCCAGGTCCCAGGGCGGGGATCCGGCCAGTGCGCATGCCGCCTCGTAGGAGATCGTGCGATATCCCCTAATGACTCTGACGGCCATAGCTCTCTGTGGCTTACGCAAGACAGAGATGCTCCCGGCCGTCAGGTCAGCCGCCCAGATCGGTGCCCCATACAGGGCCATCGATCGCACGATCCCCACGTAGAGCCGCCTACAGACGGCGCTCGGGCCCCCCAGATTGGGAAGCAGCGTTGAGAGCGCCCCGGCCGCGCCCAACAACTTGGGCGCAAGCCGCCGGAAGTGGGGGCCAAAGTCCCACCGGCTGTCGAGCACCAATCCTAGGTACTTCATGGTAGGCTCGACAGCGATGCGGACCCCCCCGACCACAATGTGTGATCCCGGCGGCGGCGCCCGTCGGGGACCATGGAACACCATGGCCTCCGACTTGTTGAGGGCCACCTCCAGGCCGAGGCGCCGAATGCGGCCCACAACTTGTGAGACCGCCGCCGTCGCCAGCAACGCTGCTTCCCTGTGCGAGCTCCCCCGGGCCGTGACCAACGTGTCGTCAGCGTAACACGTCAGCTGCACGCCCGGCTGGAGCTCACCCCTCAGCACCCAGTCGTAGCCGATGTTCCACAGGAGCGGTCCGACGACCGATCCCTGCGGAACACCGCACGACATGGGGTGCTGGTGACCGCCATCACGTCCCACGTAGGTGACACACCTCTCCGACAGATAAGCCCCAACGATGCGACGGAGGTAGAGAGGCACTCGATGATAAAGCAGTGCCTCTCTGATACAACTCCAGGGCAGGGTGTTGAAGGCGTTGGAAATGTCTAACGACACCGCCATCACCACCCCACCCCGAGACACCGTTTCCTCCGCCAGATCGCGTGAATGGTGGAGCGCCCGTGCCGAAAACCAAATTGGCACTCATCTAGGTCCGGCCCTTCTTCGCACAAGTGGCTGACGAGGCGGGCTGCGATGATACGCTCAAACATCTTGCCCACCTCGTCGAGCAGCACTATGGGCCGGTACGCGGACGGTGAGTCCGCAGGGCGCCCCACCTTCTTGAGCAGGACTAGACGGCCGGTCTTCCACAATGTTGGAAACCGGCCCTGCTCAAGACACGCGGTGAAGAGTCCTCTCAGCTGGGGCTCTAGCTCCTTCAGAGCGAGGGCCAGCGCGATGCCGTGGATGCCGTCTGGCCCCGGGGCCACATTCTTGGCCCGGAGCCGCATCACGGCTGCCCTCATCTCTGCCTGTGTCACCTCTGGGACGTCGATGGCGTGTTCTTCCTCCGGAGGCTCTGCGGCTGTGGGCATAGCCATCGGCGGCGGAGTGTGCTCCGCTCTCGCCGGGAAGAGGGCTGCGACGACCTCCTCCAACAGCTCGGGCTGGAGGCTCTCGGTGAGTGGGGGCGCGGCGGCTCTTAGTTTCCCTCGAACCGCACGATAGGGGCGCCCCCACGGATCTCCGTCGAGAGTCTCCAGCATCTCCCCCCTGGCTCGCGATCTCGCATCGCCGATGGCCAGCCACAGAGCCTGCTTAGCCGCGCGGTACACCTCATACAGCGCGGCTTCTTCGTCAGGGACCCGACGACGTCGTCTTCGATAGTGGGTGTACGGGCGCCCCGCCGCGACGCACGCTATACGCAGCCGTGCGATCTCGGCGGACCACCAGTACACCTGGCGCCTTGCTGACAGCGTGTGGACCCGGGGCATGGACGCGTCGCTAATGTGCGTCATCGCCCCGCGGAACCACAGCGCCTCTTGTTCGACGTCGACGGGTCCGTTCGTCGTCGACTCCCGGATCCAGGCCTGGACAATAGCGGCCTCCTCGAGAAGTTCCCTGTCGATGCGCTTACGCGCCCAGCGCGGGCCGTCCATTCGCGGGGCCGCTGGACTGCGGCCGCTGGCGGTGTGGGCGGAGACGTCGAAGCGGATGTATCGGTGATCCGACAACGTCTCCACCTCCACGGCGACACGCCAGTCGCGGACACGGCCCGCGACAGCAGGGCTAGCGAACGAGACGTCCACTATAGAGCCGCCCCGCTGCCGCACGCACGTGTGAACCGAACCCCGGTTCAGGACGACCAAGCCAGTCGTAACCAGCCACTCCTCCAGCGCCTCGCCTCTAGCATCGGTCACAGAGGATCCCCACGCCGATGACTTGGCGTTGAGATCCCCCAGCAACAGCACAGGACGAGGGTGGAGTCGGCCTACGACGGCACCCAACTCGACAAGGAAGTTCTCGAAGTCGGCGAGGCTCTTGTTGGGCGAAAAGTACGCGCCAACCACGCCAACGCCGTCCGCGAGGGCGGCTATCCAGCCGTGTCCCCGGGACGGGCTGACGAGAGCCCCGCCGATGATGGCCACCAAGCCGTCGAGGTCACCCACCCAGTTGTCGCGGGGGGGGACGAAATACGGCTCGGCGACCACCGCCACGTGGATCGACCACTCTGCCATGCTTTGGAGCAAAAGATCCTGAGCTCTGGCAGAGTGGTTGATATTGCCCTGGAGGAAATGGAACAGCGCCATTTATACGCAGTCCATTCCCTCCACGACACCTGTCCTAGGCCGGGAGTCGACCGAGGGGCTGCCAGACTGAGGGGGGGGTAAAGAGCCCCCCGCAGCCTTGGCACCCCTTCTTCTCTTCTTGTTGGCGGGGCCGCCACAAGATTTCCCACCCGCTCGGTGCCCGGCGGGCCTCCCTGCAGCTGTACAGAGGCTGCAGTTTGGCGCCGCGGAGCACTGCGCCGCCTTGTGGCCGGGCTGGCCGCAGCGGAAACATAGGTCGCTGCGGTCCGTCTCGCAGGTGCACCGCGCCCGGACATGCCCTACGTCCAGGCAGCGGAAACACCGCAAAGCCCTGGGTTGCATCAGCCTCACTCTGGCCGCAACCCACCCCACCAACAATCGTCCACCTTCGGCGACTTTGTTTGCCGCCGCCACCGGGCACCGCACCCAAATCATGCCGAGCCCGGAAGCGTCGGCGCGGATGTCGCCCGTCCGCACGTTGTCCAGCGGACACCCACCGGCACGGGCAATGGCCGCCTTGACCTCGGCCTCAGTCGTCGAGTCGTCCAGGCCGTCGATGCGCAACTCTGCAGTCTTCATCGGCCTGGACACCCGGACGTCCTCGGGGTTGAGGACCTCCCTCAGTTTGGCGGCCAATGCGTCCGCCTTCTCGCCGCTAGAGGCACCGGACACCTCCAGCAGTCGCGCCCCCGTCATCGCCGGCTTCAGCCTGAAGCCGGTCGGTGTGCCAAGGTCGGGGAACGCGACCTTGGCTTTCGCCTCGGTAAGGACCGCCTTGTATGTCACGCCCCGTTCGACGGCTCCGGGCAGCAGCGTAATTACCACTGCCGCGGAGCGTGGGGCTCTGACCTTTGGCGGTCCTTTAGGCTTCTTCTTGGGCGCCTTGGTTGGTGCCGGTGCCTTAGCGGCTGCCGGTGCCGGCGGTGCCGCCTTTTTCTTGCGGCCCCTCTTGACGACCGTCGTCCAGGCCTCTGTTAAAGGCCCGGGCGCGGCCGCCGCAGGTGCCGCCGTCTGGGTGGCGGGCGTGGGCGCGCCCGCGGTTTTGCCCGCCTTCCTCGCCGTAACTGGTGGCGGGTTGGTGGGCCCCTCCTTCCTCCGCCTGTCCGCAGCGAGCGGAGGGCGGAGGGTTTCGGCCGGAAGGAGTCTGGGCTCCAGCGCCTCCAGTCGCGCTCCGACCATCTGCCCGCACTGCATCATGCAGACGCGGGCGATCTTCTCGACCTCCGCATCTGCGAGTGCAGAGGTCGACGGCTGGGCCGGCAATGGGGCCGGCCGAGGAGCCGTGACGCGAGAGGCGCCAGCGGCAGTGGGGACTGCTCTCTGGGCGGCGGCGAACTGCCGCTTGAGGTCCTCTAGCTCGGATCGGAGACGGCCATTCTCCTCCCACAACTTCGCCGTCTCCTCCGAGCTGGTTTGATTAAGGAGGACCTCAACCGCCTCCTTAATGCCCTCAGCCGCCTCCTTAAGGGCGCGCGTGAATGTGCCCTTCATGTTGCCAGATTTGGTGGCAACCCTCTGGACGATGTCCACGCCGTCCAAAACTTGGCGACTGAGCGCCACCGCCGTTGTGCTCTCCTCGGCCATCCGGGCAGAGCGTCGCTCTCGGGCCTGTCGGGCCAACTCGCTGACCTCGTCAGCCACGACAGCCCTTTGCTGTGCCCGTTTAGCGGCACTCGCCTCCGCCCGGTTGCTGCCGAGTAGAGACGAAGTGGAGCCCCCGCTGAGATCCGTCAGCGGGGCCCCTGGGTCGCTTTCCGCGCCCTCCATCCGCTCCATTGGAGACGGAGTGTCGGGCCGCAAGAAGCGACCCCGACTGTCACGGGTGGTGACTCCTCCCGCCACCGCGCGACCCCTACCCCGTGCCGTCGTCGGCACCTTGGCAGCAGCCAAGTTCTCCTCACTGGAGGAGAGACTCCGCTTTCGAGATCTGGATCTGGATCTCGACCCAGATCTCGAGCTGCCTCCGCAAAAGTCCCCGATTGGACTGGAGCCTCCTCGGCTCATGTTGCCAGTGATGGCAATCGGCGTCATCACAACGCGCAGGTCCTTCAGGTTCTCCTGAAGGACCTTTTCTCGCTCGCCGGTGATGTCGGCGTTTTGTCTGTGGGTGCCCCCCCCAGATACGATGGGGCTGCCCTCGTTAGAGGGGCGGGATTCTCCCCGAAGGGTACCCGCCTGGAGTTTGTGTTCCTCAACAGACTTTTTCATATTTTTTTCCTTTGAAGGGTGTGGTCCCTTTCCCCTTTTCCCCCCCCTGCGCTAATGACCGGAAACCCTCCGGCCATTCATCCCCTCGGCACGCTAGACCTTGGGATTAGGGTGATTTTTTAAAGAGGTTTTCTTCCTCTCCCACCTTCCGCCTTGCGCCCACTAGACCGACCCTCTGGAAGCAGAGAGGACAGTGGACGCAAGGTGGACATCGACGGACTGGCCGTCCCGCCCCTAGCCAGGTTCCCTTCACCGACCAACAAGAGATGATCGGTGATTGGAACCATGACCCTTCCCCGTTTGTTGAAGATTAGCCGTCGACCCCAACTGTCCACCAAAAGCCGGTGGGCAGTGGGGGCCGCCGTTGCCCAGGGTGCGCCACGAGGAGGCTCTTCAACCTGCACCCCAACCTAACCTTTTTTTTTTTTTTTTTTTTTTTTTTGATCCGGGGGGAAAATCCTCATGGATGTCCCCCGCCCCGGGGAGGGCGGAGGGGTCTGTCAGACTCTTACTGACTAAAAACCACCCCGGGTGTTCCCTCTCACACCTTCGCCGGGGGTCGCGGGAATCAAAAAGAATTCTTCCGCAACCCCCGTGGTGCCGGCCCGCCGCAGCGGGCCTCGTCTCGGCCGAGCGGGAGTGAGGTGTACGACACTCCCCTCGTACCGTCTTGGAGGGGCGCGCGTGGAACACTACGCGCCGCCGCCTCGGGTCCAGATGTTGTTGTGGGGGGCTACGGACTAAACCCCGCGTCCGTCGCCCCTGGACCCATTTAGGGGGGCTGGAAGAGGGCATTATCTGCCCTCCTCCGACGCCCGGTGCGCCTGCTGCGGGCCGGGTTGAGGGAGGTGATCTCCCGCTCCCGCTCCGCAGCCTCCTTCTGCGAAATGACTTGCTCGCAGAAGGATACCACCGCGTCCCAGGCCTGTTCACTGCCGACCATGGCGTTAACGACGGCCGGCAGCGACAGGTCGCTGCCTACTTCTGAGATGAGGGCACGGCGCGGCTCCAGCCATGCGGCACATTCTGCCAGCGTATGCCGTGCCGTGTCCTCCCGACAGTCGACGCAGTGGTGACACCGAGCGTCTGGCTCCCTGGTTATGCGACACAGGAACTTCCCGAAGCAACCATGCCCCGAGAGAACCTGTGTCGCCCGAAAGGTCAGGGAGCCGTGCCTTCTTCCGAGCCACTCGCTGAGCACCGGTCGGATCGCCTCGATGGTGTTGAGGCCGGCGGTAGGGCGTGAGAGCCTGTCCCGCCAGTCCGCCACCAGGACCTCGTGGAGCTGAGACCGACGCAGCTCCAATTGTTGCTGCATCGGTCGTTCGCCCCGCGCCCGCATTTCCTCGCGCCACCGGAACAGTGACGCGAGGACCTTCGCCTCCAGGTCCCAGGGCGGGGATCCGGCCAGTGCACAAGCCGCCTCGTAAGAGATCGTGCGATATCCCCTAATGACTCTGACGGCCATAGCTCTCTGTGGCTTACGCAAGACAGAGATGCTCCCGGCCGTCAGGTCAGCCGCCCAGATCGGTGCCCCGTACAGGGCCATCGATCGCACGATCCCCACGTAGAGCCGCCTACAGGCGGCGCTCGGGCCCCCCAGATTGGGAAGCAGCGTTGAGAGCGCCCCGGCCGCGCCCAACAACTTGGGCGCAAGCCGCCGGATGTGGGGGCCAAAGTCCCACCGGCTGTCGAGCACCAATCCTAGGTACTTCATGGTAGGCTCGACAGCGATGCGGACCCCCCCGACCACAATGTGTGATCCCGGCGGCGGCGCCCGTCGGGGACCATGGAACACCATGGCCTCCGACTTGTTGAGGGCCACCTCCAGGCCGAGGCGCCGAATGCGGCTCACAACTTGTGAGACCGCCGCCGTCGCCAGCAACGCTGCTTCCCTGTGCGAGCTCCCCCGGGCCGTGACTAACGTGTCGTCAGCGTAACACGTCAGCTGCACGCCCGGCTGGAGCTCACCCCTCAGCACCCAGTCGTAGCCAATGTTCCACAGGAGCGGTCCGACGACCGATCCCTGCGGAACACCGCACGACATGGGGTGCTGGTGACCGCCATCACGTCCCACGTAGGTGACACACCTCTCCGACAGATAAGCCCCAACGATGCGACGGAGGTAGAGAGGCACTTGATGAAAGCGCAGTGCCTCTCTGATACAACTCCAGGGCAGGGTGTTGAAGGCGTTGGAAATGTCTAACGACACCGCCATCACCACCCCACCCCGAGACACCGTTTCCTCCGCCAGGACTCTCACCCGCGAAATTGCGTGGATGGTGGAGCGCCCTTGCCTAAATCCAAATTGGCAGTCGTCTAGGTCCGGCCCTTCTTCGCACAAGTGGCTGACGAGGCGGGCTGCGATAATACGCTCAAACATCTTGCCCACCTCGTCGAGCAGCACTATGGGCCGGTACGCGGACGGCGAGTCCGCGGGGCGCCCCGCCTTCTTGAGCAGGACTAGACGGCCGGTCTTCCACAATGTTGGAAACCGGCCCTGCTCAAGACACGCGGTGAAGAGTCCTCTCAGCTGGGGCTCTAGCTCCTTCAGAGCGAGGGCCAGCGCGATGCCGTGGATGCCGTCTGGCCCCGGAGCCACATTCTTGGCCCGGAGCCGCATCACGGCTGCCCTCATCTCTGCCTGTGTCACCTCTGGGACGTCAATGGCGCGTTCCTCCTCCGGAGGCTCTGCGGCTGTGGGCATAGCCATCGGCGGCGGAGTGTGCTCCGCTCTCGCCGGGAAGAGGGCTGTTACTACCTCCTCCAGCAGCTCGGGCTGGAGGCTCTCGGTGAGTGGGGGCGCGGCGGCTCTTAGTTTTCCTCGAACCGCACGATAGGGGCGCCCCCACGGATCTCCGTCGAGAGTCTCCAGCATCTCCCCCCTGGCTCGCGATCTCGCATCGCCGATGGCCAGCCACAGAGCCTGCTTAGCCGCGCGGTACACCTCATACAGCGCGGCTTCTTCGTCAGGGACCCGACGACGTCGTCTTCGGTAATGGGTGTACGGGCGCCTCGCCGCGACGCACGCTATACGCAGCCGTGCGATCTCGGCGGACCACCAGTACACCTGGCGCCTTGCTGACAGCGTGTGGACCCGGGGCATGGACGCGTCGCTAATGTGCGTCATCGCCCCGCGGAACCACAGCGCCTCTTGTTCGACGTCGACGGGTCCGTTCGTCGTCGACTCCCGGATCCAGGCCTGGACAATAGCGGCCTCCTCGAGAAGTTCCCTGTCGATGCGCTTACGCGCCCAGCGCGGGCCGTCCATTCGCGGGGCCGCTGGACTGCGGCCGCTGGCGGTGTAGGCGGAGACGTCGAAGCGGATGTATCTGTGATCCGACAACGTCTCCACCTCCACGACGACACGCCAGTCGCGCACACGGCACGCGACAGCAGGGCTAGCGAACGAGACGTCCACTATAGAGCCACCCCGCTGCCGCACGCACGTGTGAAACGACCCCCGGTTCAGGACGACCAAGCCAGTCGTAACCAACCACTCCTCCAGCGCCTCGCCTCTGGCATCGGTCACAGGGGATCCCCACGCCGATGACTTGGCGTTGAGATCCCCCAGCAACAGCACAGGACGAGGGTGGAGTCGGTCTACGACGGCACCCAACTCGACAAGGAAATTCTCGAAGTCGGCGAGGCTCTTGTTGGGCGAAAAGTACGCACCAACCACGCCAACGCCGTCCGCGAGGGCGGCTATCCAGCCGTGTCCCCGGGACGGGCTGACGAGAGCCCCGCCGATGATGGCCACCAAGCCGTCGAGGTCACCCACCCAGTTGTCGCGGGGGGGGACGAAATACGGCTCGGCGACCACCGCCACGTGGATCGACCACTCTGCCATGCTTTGGAGCAAAAGATCCTGAGCTCTGGCAGAGTGGTTGATATTGCCCTGGAGGAAATGGAACAGCGCCATTTATACGCAGTCCATTCCCTCCACGACACCTGTCCTAGGCCGGGAGTCGACCGAGGGGCTGCCAAACTGAGGGGGGGGTATAGAGCCCCCCGCAGCCTTGGCACCCCTTCTTCTCTTCTTGTTGGCGGGGCCGCCACAAGATTTCCCACCCGCTCGGTGCCCAGCGGGCCTCCCTGCAGCTGTACAGAGGCTGCAGTTTGGCGCCGCGGAGCACTGCGCCGCCTTGTGGCCGGGCTGGCCGCAGCGGAAACATAGGTCGCTGCGGTCCGTCTCGCAGGTGCACCGCGCCCGGACATGCCCTACGTCCAGGCAACGGAAACACCGCAAAGCCCTGGGTTGCATCAGCCTAACTCTGGCCGCAACCCACCCCACCAACAATCGCCCACTCTCGGCGACTTTATTCGCCGCCGCCACCGGGCACCGCACCCAAATCGCGCCGAGCCCGGAAGCGTCGGCGCGGATGTCACCCGTCCGGACGTTGTCAGGCGGACATCCACCGGCACGGGCTATGGCCGCCACAACCTCAGCTGGGGTCGTGGAGTCGTCCAGGCCGTCGACACGCAGCTCCGCTGTCTTGATTGGCCTGGACACCCGGACGTCCTCCGGGTTGAGGACCTCCCTTAGCTTGGCTGCCAGGATGTCCGCCTTTTCGCCGCTAGAGGCACCTGAGACCTCCAACAACCGCGCCCCCGTCATCGCCGGCTTCATCCTGAAGCCGGTCGGTGTGCCAAGGTCGGGAAATGCGACCTTGGCCTTCGCCTCGGTTAGGACCGCCTTATACGTGACGCCCCGTTCGACGGCTCCGGGCAGCAGCGTAATTACAACTGCCGCGGAGCGTGGGGCTCTGACCTTAGGCGGTCCTTTTGGCTTCTTGGGCGCCTTGGTTGGTGCCGGTGCCTTAGCGGCTGCCGGTGCCGGCGGTGCCGCCTTTTTCTTGCGGCCCCTCTTGACGACCGTCGTCCAGGCCTCTGTTAAAGGCCCGGGCGCGGCCGCCGCAGGTGCCGCCGTCTGGGTGGCGGGCGTGGGCGCGCCCGCGGTTTTTCCCGCCTTCCTCGCCGTAACTGGTGGCGGAATGGAGGGTCCCTCTTTCCTCCGCCTGTCCGCAGCGAGCGGAGGGCGGAGGGTTTCGGCTGGAAGGAGCCTGGACTCCAGCGCCTCCAGTCGCGCTCCGACCATCTGCCCGCACTGCATCATGCAGATGCGGGCAATCTTCTCGACCTCTGCGTCTGCCAGTGCAGAGGTCGACGGCGGGGCCGGCGTTGGGGCCGGCCGAGGAGCCGTGACGCGAGAGGCGCCAGCGGCGATGGGGGCTGCCCTCTGGGCGGCGGCAAACTGCCGCTTGAGGTCCTCTAGCTCGGATCGGAGACGGCCATTCTCCTCCCACAACTTCGCCGTCTCCTCCGAGCTGGTTTGATTAAGGAGGACCTCAACCGCCTCCTTTATCCCGTCAGCCGCCTCCTTCAGGGCGCGCGTGTACGTGCCCTTCAGGTTGCCAGATTTGGTGGCAACCCTCTGGACGATGTCCACGCCGTCCAAAACTTGGCGACTGAGCGCCACCGCCGTTGCGCTCTCCTCGGCCATCCGGGCAGAGCGTCGCTCTCGGGCCTGTCGGGCCAACTCGCTGACCTCGTCAGCCACGACAGCCCTTTGTTGCGCCCGCTTTGCCGCGCTCGCCTCCGCCCGGTTGGTCCCGAGCAGAGACGAAGTGGAGCCCCCGCTGAGATCCGTCAACGGGGCCCCTGGGTCGCTCTCCGCGCCCTCCATCCGCTCCATTGGAGACGGAGTGTCGGGCCGCAAGAAGCGACCCCGACTGTCACGGGTGGGGCCTCCGCCCACCACCGCGCGACCCCTACCTCGTGCCGTTGTTGGCACCTTGGCAGCCGCCAAGTTCTCCTCACTGGAGGAGAGACTTCGCTTTCGAGATCTGGATCTGGATCTCGACCCAGATCTCGAGCTGCCTCCGCTGGAGCCTCCTCGGCTCTTGTTGCCAGTGACGGCAATCGGCGTCATCACAACGCGCAGGTCCTTCAGGTTCTCCTGAAGGACCTTTTCTCGCTCGCCGGTGATGTCGGCGGTAAGTCTTTTGTTGCCCCCTCCAGATACACTGGGGCTGCCCTCGTTAGAGGGGCGGGATTCCCCCCGAAGGGGACCCGCCTGGAGATTTATTTCCACAAGAGACTTTTTCATAGTTTTTTTGTTCCTTTGAAGGGTGTGGTCCCTTTCCCCTTTCCCCCCCTGCGCTAATGACCGGAAACCCTCCGGCCATTCATCCTCTCGGCACGCTCGACCTTAGGATTGGGGTAATTATTTTACAGAGGTTGTCTTCCTCTCCCTCCTTCCGCCTTGCGCCCACTAGACCGACCCTCTGGAAGCAGAGAGGACAGTGGACGCAAGGTGGACATCGACGGACTGGCCGTCCCGCCCCTAGCCAGGTTCCCTTCACCGACCAACAAGAGATGATCGGTGATTGGAACCATGACCCTTCCCCGTTTGTTGAAGATTAGCCGTCGACCCCAACTGTCCACCAAAAGCCGGTGGGCAGTGGGGGCCGCCGTTGCCCAGGGTGCGCCACGAGGAGGCTCTTCAACCTGCACCCCAACCTAACCTTTTTTTTTTTTTTTTTTTGATCCGGGGGGAAAATCCTCATGGATGTCCCCCGCCCCGGGGAGGGCGGAGGGGTCTGTCAGACTCTTACTGACTAAAAACCACCCCGGGTGTTCCCTCTCACACCTTCGCCGGGGGTCGCGGGAATCAAAAAGAATTCTTCCGCAACCCCCGTGGTGCCGGCCCGCCGCAGCGGGCCTCGTCTCGGCCGAGCGGGAGTGAGGTGTACGACACTCCCCTCGTACCGTCTTGGAGGGGCGCGCGTGGAACACTACGCGCCGCCGCCTCGGGTCCAGATGTTGTTGTGGGGGGCGACGGACTAAACCCCGCGTCCGTCGCCCCTGGACCCATTTAGGGGGGCTGGAAGAGGGCATTGTCTGCCCTCCTCCGACGCCCGGTGCGCCTGCTGCGGGCCGGGTTGAGGGAGGTGATCTCCCGCTCCCGCTCCGCAGCCTCCTTCTGCGAAATGACTTGCTCGCAGAAGGATACCACCGCGTCCCAGGCCTGTTCACTGCCGACCATGGCGTTCACTACGGCCGGCAGCGACAGGTCACTGCCTACTTCAGAGATGAGGGCACGGCGCGGCTCCAGCCATGCGGCACATTCTGCCAGCGTATGCCGTGCCGTGTCCTCCCGACAGTCGACGCAGTGGTGACACCGAGCGTCTGGCTCCCTGGTTATGCGACACAGGAACTTCCCGAAGCAACCATGCCCCGAGAGAACCTGTGTCGCCCGAAATGTCAGGGAGCCGTGCCTTCTTCCGAGCCACTCGCTGAGCACCGGTCGGATCGCCTCGATGGTGTTGAGGCCGGCGGTAGGGCGTGAGAGCCTGTCCCGCCAGTCCGCCACCAGGACCTCGTGGAGCTGAGACCGACGCAGCTCCAATTGTTGCTGCATCGGTCGTTCGCCCCGCGCCCGCATTTCCTCGCGCCACCGGAACAGTGACGCGAGGACCTTCGCCTCCAGGTCCCAGGGCGGGGATCCGGCCAGTGCACAAGCCGCCTCGTAGGAGATCGTGCGATATCCCCTAATGACTCTGACGGCCATAGCTCTCTGTGGCTTACGCAAGACAGAGATGCTCCCGGCCGTCAGGTCAGCCGCCCAGATCGGTGCCCCGTACAGGGCCATCGATCGCACGATCCCCACGTAGAGCCGCCTGCAAGTGGCGCTCGGGCCCCCCAGATTGGGAAGCAGCGTTGAAAGCGCCCCGGCCGCGCCCAACAACTTGGGCGCAAGCCGCCGGAAGTGGGGGCCAAAGTCCCACCGGCTGTCGAGCACCAATCCTAGGTACTTCATGGTAGGCTCGACAGCGATGCGGACCCCCCCGACCACAATGTGTGATCCCGGCGGCGGCGCCCGTCGGGGACCATGGAACACCATGGCCTCCGACTTGTTGAGGGCCACCTCCAGGCCGAGGCGCCGAATGCGGCTCACAACTTGCGAGACCGCCGCCGTCGCCAGCAACGCTGCTTCCCTGTGCGAGCTCCCCCGGGCCGTGACTAACGTGTCGTCAGCGTAACACGTCAGCTGCACGCCCGGCTGGAGCTCACCCCTCAGCACCCAGTCGTAGCCGATGTTCCACAGGAGCGGTCCGACGACCGATCCCTGCGGAACACCGCACGACATGGGGTGCTGGTGACCGCCATCACGTCCCACGTAGGTGACACACCTCTCCGACAGATAAGCCCCAACGATGCGACGGAGGTAGAGAGGCACTTGATGAAAGCGCAGTGCCTCTCTGATACAACTCCAGGGCAGGGTGTTGAAGGCGTTGGAAATGTCTAACGACACCGCCATCACCACCCCACCCCGAGACACCGTTTCCTCCGCCAGGACTCTCACCCGCGATATCGCGTGAATGGTGGAGCGCCCGTGCCGAAAACCAAATTGGCACTCATCCAGATCCGGCCCTTCTTCGCACAAGTGGCCGACGAGGCGGGATGCGATAATTCGCTCAAACATCTTGCCCACCTCGTCGAGCAGCACTATGGGCCGGTACGCGGACGGTGAGTCCGCAGGGCGCCCCGCCTTCTTGAGCAGGACTAGCCGGCCGGTCTTCCATAATGTTGGAAACCGGCCCTGCTCAAGACACGCGGTGAAGAGTCCTCTCAGCTGGGGCTCTAGCTCCTTCAGAGCGAGGGCCAGCGCGATGCCGTGGATGCCGTCAGGCCCCGGAGCCACATTCTTGGCCCGGAGCCGCATCACGGCTGCCCTCATCTCTGCCTGTGTCACCTCTGGGACGTCGATGGCGTGTTCCTCCTCCGGAGGCTCTGCGGCTGTGGGCATAGCCATCGGCGGCGGAGTGTGCTCCGCTCTCGCCGGGAAGAGGGCTGCTACGACCTCCTCCAACAGCTCGGGCTGGAGGCTCTCGGTGAGTGGGGGCGCGGCGGCTCTCAGTTTCCCTCGAACCGCACGATAGGGGCGCCCCCACGGATCTCCGTCGAGAGTCTCCAGCATCTCCCCCCTGGCTCGCGATCTCGCATCGCCGATGGCCAGCCACAGAGCCTGCTTAGCCGCGCGGTACACCTCATACAGCGCGGCTTCTTCGTCAGGGACCCGACGACGTCGTCTTCGGTAATGGGTGTACGGGCGCCTCGCCGCGACGCACGCTATACGCAGCCGTGCGATCTCGGCGGACCACCAGTACACCTGGCGCCTTGCTGACAGCGTGTGGACCCGGGGCATGGACGCGTCGCTAATGTGCGTCATCGCCCCGCGGAACCACAGCGCCTCTTGTTCGACGTCGACGGGTCCGTTCGTCGTCGACTCCCGGATCCAGGCCTGGACAATAGCGGCCTCCTCGAGAAGTTCCTTGTCGATGCGCTTACGCGCCCAGCGCGGGCCGTCCATTCGCGGGGCCGCTGGACTGCGGCCGCTGGCGGTGTGGGCGGAGACGTCGAAGCGGATGTATCGGTGATCCGACAACGTCTCCACCTCCACGACGACACGCCAGTCGCGCACACGGCATGCGACAGCAGGGCTAGCGAACGAGACGTCCACTATAGAGCCACCCCGCTGCCGCACGCACGTGTGAACCGACCCCCGGTTCAGGACGACCAAGCCAGTCGTGAGTAGCCACTCCTCCAGCGCCTCGCCCCTAGCATCGGTCACAGGGGATCCCCACGCCGATGACTTGGCGTTGAGATCCCCCAGCAACAGCACAGGACGAGGGTGGAGTCGGCCTACGACGGCACCCAACTCGACAAGAAAGTTCTCGAAGTCGGCGAGGCTCTTGTTGGGCGAAAAGTAAGCCCCAACCACGCCAACGCCGTCCGCGAGGGCGGCTATCCAGCCGTGTCCCCGGGACGGGCTGACGAGAGCCCCGCCGATGATGGCCACCAAGCCGTCGAGGTCACCCACCCAGTTGTCGCGGGGGGGGACGAAATACGGCTCGGCGACCACCGCCACGTGGATCGACCACTCTGCCATGCTCTGGAGCAAAAGATCCTGAGCTCTGGCAGAGTGGTTGATATTGCCCTGGAGGAAATGGAACAGCGCCATTTATGCGCAGTCCATCCCCTCCACGACACCGTTCCTAGGCCGGGAGTCGGCCGAGAGGCTGCCAGACTGTGGGGGGGGTAAAGAGTCCCCCGCAGCCTTGGCACCTCTTCTCCTCTTCTTGTTGGCGGGGCCGCCACAAGATTTTCCACCCGCTCGGTGCCCGGCGGGCCTCCCTGCAGCTGTACAGAGGCTGCAGTTTGGCGCCGCGGAGCACTGCGCCGCCTTGTGGCCGGGCTGGCCGCAGCGGAAGCATAGGTCGCTGCGGTCCGTCTCGCAGGTGCACCGCGCCCGGACATGCCCTACGTCCAGGCAGCGGAAACACCGCAAAGCCCTGGGTTGCATCAGCCTAACTCTGGCCGCAACCCACCCCACCAACAATCGCCCACCTTCGGCGACTTTGTTCGCCGCCGCCACCGGACACCGCACCCAGATCATGCCGAGTCCGGAAGCGTCGGCGCGGATGTCGCCCGTCCGCACGTTGTCAGGCGGACATCCACCGGCACGGGCGATGGCCGCCACGACCTCGTCTTCAGTGGTCGAGTCGTCCAGGCCGTCGACACGCAACTCCGCTGTCTTGATGGGCCTGGACACCCGAACGTCCTCGGGGTTGAGGACCTCCCTCAATTTGGCGGCCAACGCGTCCGCCTTCTCGCCGCTAGAGGCACCAGACACCTCTAACAACCGCGCCCCCGTCATCGCCGGCTTCAGCCTGAAGCCGGTCGGTGTGCCAAGGTCGGGGAATGCGACCTTGGCCTTCGCCTCAGTGAGGACCGCCTTATACGTGACGCCCCGTTCGACGGCTCCGGGCAGCAGCGTTATTACAACTGCCGCGGAGCGTGGGGCTCTGACCTTAGGCGGTCCTTTGGCCTTCTTGGGCGCCGGTGTTTTTGGAGATGCCGGTGCCTTGGCGGGCGCCGGTGCTGGTGGCGCCGCCTTCTTTTTGCGGCCCCTCTTGACGACCGTCGTCCAGGCCTCTGTCAAAGGCCCGGGCGCGGCCGCCGGAGGTGCCGCCGTCTGGGTGGCGGGCGTGGACGCGCCCGCGGTTTTTCCCGCCTTCCTCGCCGTCACTGGTGGCGGATTGGCGGGTCCCTCTTTCCTCCGCCTGTCCGCAGCGAGCGGAGGGCGGAGGGTTTCGGCCGGAAGGAGCCTGGTCTCAAGCGCCTCCAGACGCGCTCCGACCATCTGCCCGCACTGCATCATGCAGATGCGGGCAATCTTCTCGACCTCTGCATCTGCCAGTGCAGAGGTCGACGGCGGGGCCGGCGATGGGGCCGGCCGAGGAGCCGTGACGCGAGAGGCGCCAGCGGCGGCGGGGGCTGCCCTCTGGGCGGCGGCGAACTGCCGCTTGAGGTCCTCTAGCTCGGATCGGAGACGGCCATTCTCCTCCCACAACTTCGCCGTCTCCTCCGAGCTGGTTTGATTAAGGAGGACCTCAACCGCCTCCTTTATCCCGTCAGCCGCCTCCTTCAGGGCGCGCGTGTACGTGCCCTTCAGGTTGCCATATTTGGTGGCAACCCTCTGGACGATGTCCACGCCGTCCAAAACTTGGCGACTGAGCGCCACCGCCGTTGCGCTCTCCTCGGCCATCCGGGCAGAGCGTCGCTCTCGGGCCTGTCGGGCCAACTCGCTGACCTCGTCAGCCACGACAGCCCTTTGTTGCGCCCTCTTCGCCGCGCTCGCCTCCGCCCGGTTGGTCCCGAGCAGAGACGTAGTAGAGCCCCCGCTGAGATCTGTCAGCGGGGTCCCTGGGTCGCTCTCTGCGCCCTCCATCCGCTCCATTGGAGACGGAGTGTCGGGCCGCAGGAAGCGACCCCGACTGTCACGGGTGGTGACTCCTCCCGCCACCGCGCGACCCCTACCCCGTGCCGTTGTCGGCACCTTAGCAGCAGCCAAGTTCTCCTCACTTGAGGAGAGACTTCGCTTCCGAGATCTGGATCTGGATCTTGATCCAGATCTCGAGCTGCCTCCACTGGAGCCTCCTCGGCTCTTGTTGCCGTCAGAGACGGCAAGCGGCGTCAGCACCACGCGCGGGCCCTTTTGGTTTCCCAAAAGCACCCTTTTTCGCTCGCCGGTGGTGTCGGCGTGAAGTTCGATGTTGCCCCCTCCAGATACGCTGGGGCAGCCCTCGTTAGAGGGGCGGGATTCCCCCCGAAGGGGACCCGCCTGGAGATTCTTTTCCGCATTGAACTTTTTCATTTTGTTCCTTTAAAGGGTGTGGTCCCTATCCCTTTTCCCCCCCTGCGCTAGTGACCGGAAACCCTCCGGCCATTCATCCCCTCGGCACGCTAGACCTTGGGATTGGGGTGATTTTTTAAAGAGGTTTTCTTCCTCTCCCACCTTCCGCCTTGCGCCCACTAGACCGACCCTCTGGAAGCAGAGAGGACAGTGGACGCAAGGTGGACATCGACGGACTGGCCGTCCCGCCCCTAGCCAGGTTCCCTTCACCGACCAACGAGAGATGATCGGTGATTGGAACCATGACCCTTCCCCGTTTGTTGAAGATTAGCCGTCGACCCCAACTGTCCACCAAAAGCCGGTGGGCAGTGGGGGCCGCCGTTGCCCAGGGTGCGCCACGAGGAGGCTCTTCAACCTGCACCCCAACCTAACCTTTTTTTTTTTTTTTTTTTTTTTTTGATCCGGGGGGAAAATCCTCATGGATGTCCCCCGCCCCGGGGAGGGCGGAGGGGTCTGTCAGACTCTTACTGACTAAAAACCACCCCGGGTGTTCCCTCTCACACCTTCGCCGGGGGTCGCGGGAATCAAAAGAATTCTTCCGCAACCCCCGTGGTGCCGGCCCGCCGCAGCGGGCCTCGTCTTGGCCGAGCGGGAGTGAGGTGTACGACACTCCCCTCGTACCGTCTTGGAGGGGCGCGCGTGGAACACTACGCGCCGCCGCCTCGGGCCCAGATGTTGTTGTGGGGGGCGACAGACTAGCCCCGCGTCCGTCGCCCCTGGACCCATTTAGGGGGGCTGGAAGAGGGCATTGTCTGCCCTCCTCCGACGCCCGGTGCGCCTGCTGCGGGCCGGGTTGAGGGAGGTGATCTCCCGCTCCCGCTCCGCAGCCTCCTTCTGCGAAATGACTTGCTCGCAGAAGGATACCACCGCGTCCCAGGCCTGTTCACTGCCGACCATGGCGTTCACTACGGCCGGCAGCGACAGGTCACTGCCTACTTCAGAGATGAGGGCACGGCGCGGCTCCAGCCATGCGGCACATTCTGCCAGCGTATGCCGTGCCGTGTCCTCCCGACAGTCGACGCAGTGGTGACACCGAGCGTCTGGCTCCCTGGTTATGCGACACAGGAACTTCCCGAAGCAACCATGCCCCGAGAGAACCTGTGTCGCCCGAAAGGTCAGGGAGCCGTGCCTTCTTCCGAGCCACTCGCTGAGCACCGGTCGGATCGCCTCGATGGTGTTGAGGCCGGCGGTAGGGCGTGAGAGCCTGTCCCGCCAGTCCGCCACCAGGACCTCGTGGAGCTGTGACCGACGCAGCTCCAGTTGTTGCTGCATCGGTCGTTCGCTAACCTAACCCACATAACTTTGCCTCCAGGAGTCGCTTTTTCGAGCTGTTTTCAGCGTTATTAATTTTAAATAGGCTCCCTACTGACGTGTGACAAGTTATTTTTGACAAAAAACGAAATTGATTTTCGTTCTCAAAGACTTGTGAAATTTTACATAATTTTCATACAAAAATTCGATTTCCTAAAGTCCGTCTGCAAAAATTATCAAATCCAAT
Organism: Hyppa rectilinea; assembly: GCA_951799385.1. Classification (NCBI taxonomy): domain Eukaryota; kingdom Metazoa; phylum Arthropoda; class Insecta; order Lepidoptera; family Noctuidae; genus Hyppa; species Hyppa rectilinea. The sequence continues at coordinate 17,147,766 of OX637322.1, read as the reverse complement.
AGTGTCAATAGTATACTTACCTGCCTTGCGGTACTCCAGTGTGTTTTCAGCTTGCTCGGGTCCCGTTTGGTAGTCGTAATAGTCATTTTCCATCTTAATTTTCATCAAAAATTTAGTTTTTCATCAAAAAGTCAAATTTTTTGTTCTGGCAACACTTAAATTCATCCATAGATTGCTAGCGCTCGCCGAGACGCGTCTTTTGACACCCCTCACGTGCGTCTAGCCCCCATAGAACACCCGCAAATTCAATTTTAAAGTAAAATTTCGCATCTTGTATCATATAACTACATAGCACAAACACGGCAAATCCACCTTAGTGGAACACCGATTTCTAGAAATCCATATAACTTTGCCTCCAGGAGTCGCTTTTTCGAGCTGTTTTCAGCGTTATTAATTTTAAATAGGCTCCCTACTGACGTGTGACAAGTTATTTTTGACAAAAAACGAAATTGATTTTCGTTCTCAAAGACTTGTGAAATTTTACATAATTTTCATACAAAAATTCGATTTCCTAAAGTCCGTCTGCAAAAATTATAAAATCCATTAGTGTCAATAGTATACTTACCTGCCTTGCGGTACTCCAGTGTGTTTTCAGCTTGCTCGGGTCCCGTTTGGTAGTCGTAATAGTTGTTTTTCTTCTCAATTTTCATCAAAATTTACGTTTTTCATTAAAAAGTCAAATTTTTTGTTCTGGCAACACTTAAATTCCTCCATAGTTTGCTAGCGCCCGCCGAGACGCGTCTTTTGACACCCCTCACGTGCGTCTAGCCCCCATAGAACACCCGCAAATTCAATTTTAAAGTAAAATTTGGCCCGCCCACCCGCCCTTGAGTTGCGTACTTATAGCAGACGGGTGAATTTTTGGGAAAAATTGTAAAATTATTTATTTTTCTAAATTGACACGCGAGTCTTGCGGCCTAAAAATAAGTAACAACCATCGCGATATCTCGTCGATAGGCATCATTAGACGGGTTTTATTACCGTCTACTATTTTAGTCACTTGACGTCTGTCCTTTGGACGGCTATTTGACTGACTTTTTAAAGACAATCCCCCCTTTACAGGGATTTCAATAGCGTGTGTCCCTCTTGAATAGTCGTTCCGTTATCCCAAACTCGTAACGATGTTTGGAATCAGGACACCAGTCCAGAAAGTTCAGGTCTCGGAGGAAAAGGAGAGCTCGGAAGCAGGGAGGCCTCGTTTGGAGCAGGCTGGCCCCTCGGTGAGACGCAGTGTTGGGGAGTGGGAGGCCGACAAATCCAAGCCTGTACGGTCTCTTAAGACTCCTTCACCCGCGAAAACCGTTCCACGGACGTCGCCCCCCAAAATTAGATCAAAGGGGATGCAGCAGAGCAAGCTGGAGCGGCCAGGGCAACCAGAAAACGCTCAGGAGAGCTCGCCACGTGAAACGCCTCCGGTGAGGTACATTAACAGAACCACCGAGGCAAAGGCTTGTCTCACAAAGGCCAAAATCCAACTTCTGAGCTCCCGGAACCTCAAAACTAAGATCAAGGATGAGCTCACAAAAGCGGTCGAAAGGCTGTACCAGCTCGTCAAGGAGTCAGAGGCCGAAAAAGGGAAAGGAGCCGAGAGGGTGGTTGAACTCCAAGTAGCACAGGAAGATTTGAGGCCCACAACGGGCGCACCGACAGAGCTCGTGAAGCAGCTCATAGCGGACCTTCAGCAGCACAACCAGGCGCTGGAGGAGTGCAAACAGCACACGCGGGCTCTGTCGGAGCGTCTGGAGCAGTCCTCTCGCTACGTCGCAGGCCAGGGCCCCACCTTCGCGCAAATGACCGCCGGCCCCAAGCAACATATCCAGGAGCCTCTTCACTCGGCGATCGTGTCATCTGTTGACGATCAAGACACCGGTGAAGAGGTGATCGCAAAACTCAGGACGGCGGTCGACGCCCGTAACGAAGGGACACGGGTAGAGCGGCTGCGAAAAGCGAGAGACCAAAAGGTTGTGGTCGGCTTCAAATCCAAGGAAGAGCTCACCAGGGTGACTGAGCGCATCAGAAAGACGGGTGGCCTAGTGGTGGAGGAGGTAAAAAACAAAGACCCTCTGATCATTATCAAGGACGTTCTCTCCTGCCACTCCGACGTGGAGTTCACGCAAGCTCTGCAGAGGCAGAACACCCACCTGATCGGGGATGTACCTGCAGAGGACCTGAGGATGGGGGTTAAGTACCGTCGTAAGACAAGGAACCCCCACATGTGTCACGTCGTTCTGCAGGTGTCCCCATCGGTTTGGCAAAGGCTGACATCGGCGGGTCGTGTGCACATCGACCTACAGCGAGTGCGAGTGCAGGACCAATCGCCACTCGTGCAATGCACCCGCTGCCTACGCTTCGGTCACAGCCGAAAACTGTGCACGCAGCCCGCCGACCTCTGCATCCACTGCGGTGAGCCCCACATGCGGGCCGACTGCCCGTCACTGCTGGCCGCGGAGGCACCCAAGTGCCACAACTGTGTCTTGGCCAGGGCGGCTAACACCGAGCACAACGCCTTCGACAGTGCGTGCCCGATCCGCGAAAAGTGGGACGCATTGGCGCGCCTGTCGGTGGCGTATTGCTAAAGTGCAACCAGCCACCCCCGGAATTAGAAACCCCTGTCCGAACCGACTCCAAACCCAACCTGGCGTACGCACGCACTACCGGGTCATGCAAGCCAATCTGCAGCGGAAGAACCTGGCGACCCAAGAGCTCATGATAGTTGCCAGTGAGCAAAAGATCGCATTCGCACTGATCCAGGAACCATATGTGGGGGTAGCTGAGAGTATGAAGAGCTACCGTGGTACGAGAGTGTACCAGTGCGAGGCTAAAGGAAGTGGGAGGGTAAAGGCGGCAATAGCCGTCTTCGATGATGACCTGGATGTCATTCCCTACCCGAAACTCACCACAAACAACATCGTTGTGGTGAGGCTCCGGACCAAAGCCTGGACAATCACGGTAGTCTCTTACTACTTCGAGCCAGACGAACCAATACAACCTTACCTGGATCAGCTGACGAATATAAAGTTGGAGCTAGGTACCGGAATGCTGCTGATTGGCGGAGATGCTAACGCAAAGAGCACCTGGTGGGGAAGTGCTGCGGAAGACCTCAGGGGAGAGGAGATGTCTGGGACCCTGGAGGAGTTGGAGCTCCAGGTACTGAACACTGGAGATACGCCAACTTTTTATACGGTTAGAGGAGGCGTAGTATATAAGAGCCACGTAGACGTCACGGCATGCTCGCTCGAGCTCCTGGACATGGTGGATGGCTGGTGGGTTGATGCGGGAGCAACGAGCTCGGACCACAACACCATTCTTTTCAATCTTAAACTGAAAAGGGAAAAAGGGATTAGCATAATGAGAACAACAAGAAAGTACAACACGAAGAAGGCAAATTGGGAAAATTTTAAAATTAAATTGGGGGAATACAAAATTGAAAATAACATTAGTTTAAATAGCATTAATCAGATAATAAATAAAAATGAGCTTGAACAATTAGTAATAAAATACAGAGACGTAATCGACAAAGCATGCGACGAGGCTATCCCTAAGATTAGTAACAAAGTCAAACTTACCATTCCATGGTGGTCCGAGGATCTCGCTGCGAAGAAGAAGGAGGTCGTGACTAGGAAGAACCGCATCCGCAACGCCGCACCGGTCCGCAGAGCGAGGGTCGTCGACGAATACCTAAAAATAAAAGAAGAGTATGAGAACCAAGCAAAGGAAGCAGTAATAGCTAGCTGGAAAGGCTTTTGCGAAAAGCAAGACAGAGAGGGACTGTGGGAAGGCATCTATAGAGTCATAAGGGGGACCACCAAGAGACAAGAGGACTTGACCCTGATGAGCGATGGTGCATACCTGACCCCGAAGGAATCGGCAGCCTTACTCGCTGACACCTTCTATCCAAAGGACACAGAGGAAGAAGACAATTCGGACCACAGGCTCACAAGGCAAGCAGCCAGACGTGTAAATGAATGGTGCCATGGTGAATATCATGACCCACCATTTACACCACTGGAGCTGAAGATAGCCGTGGGACACTTCAACCCCAAAAAAGCCCCCGGAGTGGATGGATTCACGTCGGACATCTGCAGTCGAGCGATCCACCAGGATCCCGATGCTTTCCTTGCCCTCTATAACAAATGCCTAGAACTGGCACACTTCCCAAACATCTGGAAGGAGGCAACTGTGGTAGTCCTCAGGAAACCGGGCAAGGAAAGCTACTTAACCCCCAAGTCATATCGGCCGATAGGCTTGCTGCCTGTTTTGGGGAAGGTCCTGGAGAGGATGGTAGTGGCTAGGGTCAAGTGGCAGCTCGTGCCGCGGTTTAGTACTCGCCAGTTTGGTTTTATGCCCCAGAAAAGCACTGAGGACGCCCTCTATACTCTAATAAATCACGTGAAGGACAAGTTGCGGCTGAAGAAGCTAATTGTCCTGGTGTCGCTGGATATAGAGGGTGCCTTCGACAGCGCCTGGTGGCCGGCAATTAGGGTCAGGCTGGCTGAGGAAAAGTGCCCGGTCAACACAAGGAGGCTACTTGACAGCTACCTCGATTGCAGAAAAGTCAGAGTCAGGTATGCCGGGGAGGAGTGCACGAGGGAAACAAACAAGGGTTGTGTCCAGGGGTCAATCGGTGGTCCCATTCTCTGGAACCTGCTGCTGGACCCACTACTGCAGGACCTCGAAAGGAAGGGGTTCTTTGTGCAGGCATTCGCTGACGATATAGTCTTGGTCGTGGACGGTGACACAGCGACTGAAGTCTCCAGAACCACCAATGCAGCCCTCGCCCATGTTCAGGGTTGGGGTGTCAGAAATAAGCTTAGATTCGCACCGCACAAAACTTCTGCGATGCTAATAACAAACAAACTTAAGTACGACACTCCAATTCTGAGCATGGCCGGGGTCGACATCGGCATGGTGAGGACCATGCGGCTGCTAGGCCTCACTATTGACGACAGGTTGACCTTCGGCGAGCATACAAAAAACATCTGCAAAAAAGCGATAGAGGTGTACAAACAGATTGCACGCGCGGCGAAGGTCAGCTGGGGCCTCAATAGGGAGGTCATACAAATTATTTACACCGCCACGATTGAGCCGATTGTCACCTACGCGGCTGCAGCCTGGGCTCCCGCAACGAAAAAGCTAGGCATACGTAGGAAGTTAGGCTCTGTCCAAAGGGGATTTGCCCAGAAGCTTTGCAAATCTTACCGTACTGCCTCACTAAACTCGGCACTGGTACTGGCTGGGATACTGCCTCTGGACCTCCGCATACAAGAGGCAGCCGCATTGTACGAAGCTAGGAGAGGGTCGTCACAGCTTGTGCCAGGAGACCGGGAGATAGAGAGTATGGTGAGATTTGCAGAGACAGCTCACCCTGCGAAACAAATGGCATTGGAGTTTACCTGCCTGGTGGACCAACAACTCGTCGACCAACACAACGTGCAGGCAGTGCGAATCTTCACTGACGGCAGCAAGATTGAGGGGAAGGTCGGAGCCGCATTATCGATCTGGCATAATGAGGGTGAATTCCGGAACCTCAAGCTCTGCCTCGCCGCGTACTGCACCGTCTACCAGGCGGAGCTCCTGGCCATTTGCAAGGCTACGGATATAATCCTCAAGCGAAAAGAGACGAGCTATGGCTTGTACAGCGATTCAATGTCAGCACTGCAGACGCTGACAAGTCATGGCTCTCTCCACCCTCTGGCAGTCCGCGCACGAGCAAACTTGGCTCAAGCATTGGCCCAGAACAAAGTTATATCTTTCTTTTGGGTCAAAGCCCACGCAGGCTTGCCGGGGAACGAGCGCGCTGACGAGCTGGCAAAGGAAGCGGCATTGACGTCGCGGAGGAAGCCGGACTATGACCAATGTCCGGTTTCATTCATCAAGCGTCAAATCCGTTTAGGCTCCCTTGAGGAATGGAACCGGAGATATGTGTCGGGCGAGACGGCCTCCGTGACGAAAATGTTCTTCCCGGATGCCGTGGCAGCCTACCGAGTCATCAGACGTATAAAGCCAACAGGAGTGCTCACGCAGGTCCTCACGGGGCACGGTGGGTTCTCAGAATACCTAAATCGTTTTAAGTGTAAGGAGAGCCCATCGTGCACGTGCGATCCCGATACAGCCGAAACAGTGCCGCACATCATCCTGGAATGCCCCATTTTTGCAAAGGACCGGTACAACCTGGAACAGGAGCTGGGTATAAGCATAGATAGAGAAAGCGTTGGAGAAATTATGTCAGGTAAAAATAAGAATAAATTCATAGCCTATTGCGAATTAACAGCCCAAAAAGTGATAGATAAAAACAAAAGTAGATGAAAAACTATGTTTCCTGTTATATTGTATATATAAATAGAGTAAACATAGGACATAAGTGTTAAAAATTGTGAAACATATATAGCAATATAATAAATAGTAGAATTAGAGTATATACAAAGAGTTCCGTGAAAAGTAAAATATAAGATTAAAACCTAAAGCACACTAAAAGAAAGTAAGATCCTCTACGTATTAAAACTAAAGATAATAAGGATAATTAGACAAGAAGACAAATAAAACAAGAATGTAAAATAAAGCTAATGTTTAAGAAAGTTTGGTTAAATGTAAGAATAGTGCAATAAAATCAACATAACATAGCACTATAAGAACAAACCGGGACAACAAGGTCTCTGATTACGTCAGAGGGACACAGAGCAAGGGCAGGAGTGGGTTTTAGCCGGTAAGAGTCCGGCACTGCCCAGACTGGCTCACAAGAGGGCCAGTCTGGGCGTCCATGAGGATTTCCCACTCCTGCCAAAAAAAAAAAAAAAAAAAAAAAAAAAAAAAAAAAAAAAAAAAAAAAAAAAAAAAAAACCTAACCTAACCTGAGCGAACCTAACCTGAGCACATAACTTTGCCTCCGGGAGTCGCTTTTTCGAGCTGTTTTCAGCGTTATTAATTTTAAATAGGCTCCCTACTGACGTGTGACAAGTTATTTTTGACTAAAAACGAAATTGATTTTCGTTCTCAAAGACTTGTGAAATTTTACATAATTTTCATACAAAAATTCGATTTTCTAAAGTCCGTCTGCAAAAATTATCAAATCCAATAGTGTCAATAGTATACTTACCTGCCTTGCGGTACTCCAGTGTGTTGTCCAGTGTGGTCGCCCATCCGCCGGTGAGTTGCGTATAGTAGCAGACGGGTAAAAATATTTTATTTTTGTATTTTGACATACAAGTCCTGCGGACATAAATTTAGTCACAACCATCGCATTTTCACGTCGATAGGCATCATTTGACGGAGTTTATTACCGATTTAGTATTTTAGTGTTTTGACGGCCGTCTGGCCTTTGGACGGCTTAGTTTTAATTATTTTGAGACTTCCTGCGCTATCCCCCCTTTACAGGGACGCAGAAGTCAGCCAGTGTCCCTCTACTGCTTAAATGAACCTGACCTTTACTAAGGCCACAGCTATGTTCCGCACACCAGCAAAGGTAGGCGAGAGGTCACCAGGCGCAAGGGTCTCGCAGCAGTCTGCGGAGAAAGCTGGACCCTCGCTCCCCAGCGTGAGGAGAAGCATTGGGGAATGGGAGGCCGGGAAAGCCGAGCCCCAGTCTAAGTCCCCGGCCAAACAAACCCATAATGCCACGCGAACACCACCTGCTCCCAACACCCAGGAGACGCGCCGAGGGCCGGAGGACGCTGCAAGAGCATCGAAGAAGCCTGAGTACCCCAACGTCGTAGCGGAGGCGAGAGCTTGCCTAAATAAAGCAAAGCTCCATTTAGGCAACTCTCGCAACCTGAAAACGGAGATAAAGACGGAGGTACTCAACGCTATCAACAGGCTCTACGAGCTCGTGAAGGAGGCAGCGCGGGACAAAGTTGCGTTAGCACCAGCACCTGAAGTTACGCAGACAACCGCACCGTTGACACAGCACACCGAAGAACAGACGGAGCTAATGAGGACCTTAGTGGCAGGCCTCAAGGAGCACAAACAGGCCCTGGAAGAAAACAAACATCACACCCAGGCCCTGTCGGAACATCTGCAGCAGGCTCCTCGCTTTGTGGCAGGCCAAAGTCCCACCTTCGCGGAGATCGCCGCCGCCCCGAAGCAAAGGATCCAGGAACCTCTTCACTCTGTCATCGTATCGTCTGTCGATGATCAGGACACGGGTGAAGAGGTAATTGCGAAGCTAAGGACGGCGGTCGATGCCAGAAATGAGGGCACGAGGGTGGAGCGCCTGCGCAAGGCGAGGGACCAGAAGGTCGTAGTGGGGTTTAAGACCAGGGAGGAGCTGAGCAGGGTCACGGAGAGGATCAGGAAGGCAGGAAATCTGGTGGTGGAAGAGGTGAAGAACAAGGACCCGCTTATCATAGTGATGGACGTCCTCTCCTGCCACTCAGATGCGGAGATCACCCTGGCTCTGCAGCGGCAAAATTCCCACCTGGTCGGGGACCTACCTGCAGAAGACTTGAGGCTGGGGGTGAAGTACCGTCGAAGGACGAGGAACCCCCACACCTGCCACGTCGTTCTGCATGTGTCCCCCGCAGTGTGGCAGAGGCTGACTACTGCGGGTCGCGTGCACATCGACCTGCAGCGAGTGCGAGTGCAGGATCAGTCACCACTGGTGCAGTGCACTCGCTGCCTACGGTTCGGCCATAGCCGGAAATTATGCACGCAGCCCGCCGACCTCTGCATCCACTGCGGTGAGCCCCACTTACGGGCTGACTGCCCGTCGCGCCTGGCAGCTGAGGCACCGAAATGCCACAATTGCCTCATGGCGAAGTTAGATAACACCGACCATAACGCCTTCGATCATAAATGTCCGTTGCGCCAGAAATGGGACGCCTTAGCGCGCCTGTCTGTGGCGTATTGCTGAGGTGCAATCAGCCACACCCGGAAATTGCAAGCATAGCAGAAAAGCCCAAATGGACCAACACACCTGTGCTTTCTACAAAACGATGTCAGCAAAAATCGCGAGCTCCAAACATGTCCTGAAAATCAAAAAACACAACTATTATCAGACATCAAGAACCAGAGTCAGAAGAATTCAAAATAAAAAAGTAGCAAATTGGAGTCAATTTTATGAAAAAGGGGCCCAATTGAAAGCAGATACACATCAAAATTCTTCTGTACACAGCACATACAAACCAGTGATGCCAAAGTGGTCCAATGAGCTAGTCGAGAAAGCTTTCAGAAGACGCCGTACTCGCAGCAATACGCCAGCCTGGAGTATGCAGGTCGAAGATCAGCACCTGAAACAAAAGGAAGCACGGTTTAACAAGCATAACCATGTTGTTTATAAGCAAAAAAATATATTCGGCAAAAACAATAAATTAAAAATAGCTATTCCAGATATTCCAAATTATAAACGAAAACAAAAATACTTAAATATAGAACGAAATATGTGTAAATTAGGATATATAATTAAGAAACTAGCATTAGAAAAATATGCCTATATAATATATTGCATATATGTATATTAGCATAGCCATAGTCTAAATATAGATATAAGAAATGTATAGTTTAAAATATATTTAAGAATTAAGTTTAGTATAGATAGACTTTTTAATATTTGAAAAACATAAAAAGAAAATAAAAATAACATGTATATTCATAAGTTAGTGCGTAAGACAAATTAAAAGTTTGGTTAAAATTTTCGATTAAATATAAGTATAGTAAAGAAAAATAAACAACACAAAACACAATACATTATAAAACTAGGAACAAACAGGTCTCTGATCATGTCAGAGGGACACTGAGCAAGGGCAGGAGTGGGTTTTAGCCGGTAAGAGTCCGGCACTGCCCAGACTGGCTCACAAGTGGGCCAGTCTGGGCGTCCATGAGGATTTCCCACTCCTGCCAAAACAAAAAAAAAAAAAAAACCTAACCTGAGCGAACCTGGTTAAAGGGTACTTGAAGGGGGGTGGGGGGGGTTAACTGTGAAGGGGTACTTTGGGGGGGGGGGGGGGGGTTAACTGTGAAGGGGTACTGGGGGGGGGGTAACGGTGAAGGGGAACTTGAGGGGGGGTGTAAATGGTGAAGGGGTACTTGAAGGGGGGTGAATGGTGAAGGGGTACTTTAAGGGGGGGTTACTGGTGAAGGGGTATTTTAAAGGGGGTGAATGGTGAAGGGGGGGGGATTTCAAACGCTTCGCGCCGATCAGTGAAAACAAGCGCAATGAATGAAAGTTACAAACAAACAAGAGTGACGAGTTTCAGTACTCAAGTAAGTAGTACAAACTACCTGGTACACTAACACAAGAATATACAACACTAAAAATACACAAACATTCAAATCGGAATTAAGTAAACAAAACTGGAATGATCTGCTTCTGCCAGACAAAGGTATAAATTAAAACTATAAAATCTGTTAAAGAAGTCACTAATTAAACCGATTCACAAAAAAAAACTCAAAATTTGATCCCAACAATTACCGCCCAGCTCTTTTGCCTGCAGCATCAAAATCTTTGAAAAGCGATGTGTGACCGTTTATACAAATATTGCGAAAAATATAAAATATATGACAAATGCAAAAATGGTTTTCGCTAAAACCGTTCAACCACTTTAACAACTCGAATATGGAAATTGTTAATGAATTTACCTTACTTGGACTAGTTTTAGATAAACCTATTAATTGTAAATCGCACATAGAAAAACTTAGATAAAAAAATTCAAGTTTATCATATGCTCTCCGTGAAATAAAAAAAAAACACCAATCTCCAAACAGCGCTAACTATTATGTATTATGCCTATGCTTATGCATGGCTGAGCTACGGCGTTACCCTTTGGGGAAATAGCACAGATGCACCAGCACTCTTCACCCTTCAAAAAAGTTTAATCAGAATCCTCGTAAACATCGATCAAACTGACATACAGCTGTCAACCTCAACCTCACTTCCAAAATTATAATATCCTAACCCTTCCCAGTATACACATATTAGAAACCTGCAAAGTTCGTAAATATCAAGAATTTTATACAAAGCGCGAAGACATACAAACACGTTACTCACTCAGACACAAATCAAGATTAAATATTCCACTTTCTCGGCTAAAAATACACACAAATTCTACAAGTCCCTAAAAAAATTTATAGACATTATGTCTATAATTTTTTTTACATATTACCTTTTTTTTTTTTCCTTATTATTAAGAAAAGATTTCTTAATAAATGATTACAATCTAGCCTAAAAGACTAATAAGCAATTTAACTCTAACTTATTATTATACGGTAAAGGTTTTGTTAAAACTAAGAATAGCGTCCTTTAGCACTTTTATACAAGTCCATAGCACTTTCTTAGAGTCTGGTATTGATAAAAACACTTTGTTCATGTGTTATATGCATAGCACAGCAATGATCACTATTATACACTAACTTTAAACACTACACTAACTCAAAAGGTTTAGTTCTCTTTAGTCTACGCACTAGGTCCGTGTTGTCTAACAGCTGAATTGCCTCAACATTCACATGTCGGTGAAGTCTGTGTTCGTGGGCTTCAGCAAATTTTTGAATGATGGTGGTGACGAGTTCTATTTTAAGGTCACGGTGGAGGTCGTCATTTCTGATGTACCAAGGTGCTTTTACAGCATCTCTGAGTACTTTATTCTGGAATTGTTGTATTTTTTTGAGGTTGCTCTGTTTAGTACAGCCCCAGAGTTGGATACCATACGTCCAAATTGGCATCAGAATATGCTTATAGAGTATAATCTTATTATGTATTGATAAACAGGATTTCCTTCCGAGTAACCAATACATACTTTTATAGCGTATGTCGAGTTCCTGTCTTTTCTTTTTGACATGAGCTTTCCATCGCAACTTAGCGTCGAGGGTTATGCCAAGATATTTGGCTGTATTAGAATAAGGCACTTGCGTACCGTTTATGTAGATTGGGTGGTAGTCGCACTGTTTGTTTGTGAAGTCAACGTGAATTGATTTTGACTCATTCAGTTTGATCTTCCATTTTTGTGTCCAGTCATAAACTTTGTTCACAGCAAGTTGAACTTTTTCTACTGCTTCTTTGTGATTCGATCCAGTAGCCATAATAGCAGTATCATCAGCAAAGGTCGCAATGGTGTTGTTATCTAGCTCTGGGATGTCACATGTGTACAACAAGTATAAGATTGGGCCTAGCACACTTCCTTGAGGTACCCCAGCTTTTATCGCTTTTAGCTCGGAATATGCATCTTCTTGTCTTATTCTAAACATTCTATTAGTTAAATACGACTCCAGAATATCTGCAAATTCTAGAGGCAACATACATCTAAGTTTGAATATTAGGCCATCATGCCAAACTTTGTCAAAAGCTTGCGCGACATCTAAGAATACGGTGGCGCAGACTTCCTTGTTTTCGAGCGTTTTTTCAATGACGTTTGTTATTCTGTGTACCTGGTCTACTGTAGAGTGTTTTTCTCTGAAACCAAATTGATGATTTGGGATAAGATCTTTTTCTTCTATTATTGGTTTTAATCGTTTTAGCAATAGTTTTTCAAATAGTTTTGATAACACTGGCAACAAGGAAATAGGTCTATATGATGACGCTTCATGGGGCGGTTTCCCAGGCTTCGCAATCATAATTACTTCAGCTACCTTCCACAGCTCAGGTACATATTTCAGAGTAAACGCAGCATTGATAATTTTGGTCAGCTTTACTATGGCTTTGCGCGGGAGGTGTTTAAGAATTTCACCTGTTATGAGGTCATAGCCCGGCGATTTTTTTGAACTAATATTATTTTGAATTTCTCTCATAACTTCTTTAGGAGTCACAAGCTTAATTTCTTGATTTTGCACTAACTTTTCACACTCAAGTATATCTGTACAGTTATCATTGGGTTGAAAAGTATTTTGTAAGTGCTGAGCAAACCTTAACGCTTTTTGTTCATTACTTATAGCCCATTTTCCGTCAGTATTTCTAATAGGCGGTATTTGTTTAGTTGGCCTTTTTAGGTTCCTTGTCACTTTCCAAAGAGAGTAATCCGTTGATTTGTCATTGGTTAACTGCAGAAGGTTGGTGTTTAGGGATTCATCCTCGAATTGTATTATTTTTCTCTTTAATCGCTTAGTCAGATTATTTAGTAATGTTTTTTCCCGTGGACACCTTGTTTGCTGCCACTGCTTTCTTTGTTTTCTTTTCTCAGATAGTAAATCCACAATTTCCTTAGGATAGATATAACCCTTATATTTGCGTTTTATTTGTGGTGTATTGTTCCACGCACATTGTTGGATATCAATAACATATTTGTTTACTTCTGAGTCATGCTGATCATGCGTTTTTATCGGAGTTCTTAGGTCGATAATATTATCTAGATCAAGTTTAAAACTTTCCCAGTCTGTTGACTTATTAACCAGGGACATCTGGCTTTCTTTAAGTAAAATTTTTTGACTAAGTCTTAGTACTATCGAGGAGTGGTCAGAGTTCATATGAAAACCTTCCTCCACAGCAACGTAATTAACGGATATGTTTTTGCATATAAAAAAGTCTATAAGATCTGGTATTTTCTGGAGGTCAGAGGGCCAGTATGTTGGTTTCCCTGTGCTCATAACTTCACAATGTGTTTCTTTAACTGCACTTAAAAGCTGCCTTCCTTTTGTTGTTGTAAGTCTCGATCCCCATTGCGTGTGCTTGGCATTAAAATCACCGCCTAGGATGAATCTTTGACCTAACATTTCAAAGAAATGTAAATACCGCTCTTTTCTTATCATGTGCCTTGGAGGACAGTATACAGCAGCTATAGACACATGACAAAATTTGGTTTTCACAGATATTACCACAGCTTGGATATCTGGCTCTTCATACTTGCACTGCTCGTAATGACTAATATTTTCTTTGATTATGATAGCGCTACCTCCTCTAGCGGAGTTGTCAGGGTGGAGCGAGTTATACACCATAGATCCTCTAAATTTGATATAAGATTGTTTAGTGAAGTGCGTTTCGGATATCAAACACACGTCTATATTTTCTGTATCTAGGACCGCCTGTAACTCATTCTGATGTTTGAGGAGCCCATTGGAGTTCCACGCCATTATTTTAAGAGTGTTATTCATTTTTGATTATTTGAAACAGCTGCTTTGGTGCTGGATTCTAGCTTTTCTAATCTCTTATCAAATGTAGTGATGCACTTTAGTATCTGGTTGATTTTATCCTCCAGGTTCGAAGATCCTCGCTTTGCTGCTTGCGCATAAGAACAAATATTAGTTCCTTGTGTGGGTTTTGGAGTTGCTTGTATCTTTGCTTTCTGTGCTTGTTGCGGAAACTGGACAGATAACTGTTGCGACGTTGTCACATCAGGTTTCTTCTTAATGTTTTTGTTTTTTATGAGTTGCATCTCTTTAGCTACTTCACACCCTCTGTAGTTTGCAGGGTGGGGTAGACCACAGTGGACGCATTTTGGCTTATCTTGCGGGGATTTGGTACAGTCGGCTGTGAGGTGCTTCCCAGTACATTTCACACACCTTGGCTCCCTTTTACAGTATTTATGGGTATGCCCATATGCCTGGCACCTCTTACATTGAGGAATAAGTTTTGGATTTTTTAGTGGGTGTATTTCAATTTTGCACCCTAATATGTATTTAATGCCATAGATTTTGTTGACATCTTCGTCGTTATGGAAAGATAATACGAACATATTGAGTGGTTCTTTACTCTTCCAGCTCAATTTGTTGTCAACCTTTTCTATTTTTAGCCCTTGCGTTGTAAGATCATCTTTAATGCGATCTGGCTGACAAGAAGAATGTAATTTTTTCACCACAACTCTTATTGGTCTAGCCTGTTTATTCTCATATGAGTGCCAGTGGTAGCTTTTTTCAGACAAAATCTTGGCAATTGCTCTATAAGAGTTTTCTGTTTTTGCGTTGACTTTCACGCAATCCCCATTCATCATTTTGGCGGTGAATGATTCAGCTGGTTGAGTTTCAGTAAGCAAGTCGTAGAACGTTTGATAGTTCTTGACTCCCTCTATAATGATTGGCGGCGGTGGAGGCACTTTTTTGCCTGGCGGCTCTTTCGCATGTTTTTGTTGCTGGGCGCTTGTTCCAGGTTGTTGTTGAGGAGAAAGAGAGATGTTAAGCTTCCTTTTTTGCCTGCTTTTGGCCCTAATCCACTCAGTTTCTTTGGCGAGTTCATCCTCGTCAGTACAATACTCAACGTTATCATTTTCGGATTGAGCAAATTTAATGTTGCTCTTAGCCAAGTCCTTGGACTCACAACGTTCTTGACGCTTGGAGCATTGATTTTCTTGATCGCAGTTTTGAAGTTGTTGCTGGAGGCTTTGTACCTGAACCTTTAGGTCATTAACAAGGACTTCCAGCTTTTCTCTCGCTGATTTTTCTCGGAGATAATAGTCATATAACTGCCTCTCCACATCAGTTTTAATTTTAACCGTTGTTGCACACATTGTAAGGTAAGTTAAAACTTCATCTATAATATAATTACTTAATTGCACTTGTTTACACTATAATTAGTAACAAGGTCATCGCGGAGGCCTTGACAAACCGATTCGCTCTTCCGTGATGACGGCGTTTTCGCTACGCCAGCAAATTATTCTAAAGTAGAGCACGCGCTCGCGAATTGCACACGTCCGTTCTCGATGGAAGCCAAACACTAAATGCATATTACCTGAAAAAATAAAAAAAAAGATAAAATAAATACATATATTCAATGATAAAATCTAAGGAAAAATCCAAATCCAATCTAATCCTATGTATGTATAAAAATTCCCTAATATGGTATTGTTAGATAATTTAAAGCTTCCTCTCTCCAACTATTTTTTGCTGTGCCCGACAGGCTCCATAATGATCTCAATTTTCTACCTTGCCACCTAAGTACACATTGTGGAATGCAAATAAAAATTGAGTACTGAGTATTGAAAAAAGGGGGGGCTTCAAATGGGTTAAAGAAAGAAATAAATAAAGTAATACCTGCTTCAGAGTTTAGTTGCGAGAATTCTACTGTACAAACATAGTTTTATACATATTTACATACATGTCTCGCATTACATACATGGCTACTAAATATAAAAGCTTATAATAAAATAAAGTAAGCTTGGTTGATCAGATATTAATTAGTGAATAGTTTATTACTACTTACACGAACTTAACTTGTTTGAAAATTAATACACGAACAGATTCACTTGACAAAAATCCGCGAATTAAAAATATAATTTTTTCTCGATTAAAATATAGTAGTCCATTGGGAATTTAGTTTTATTAGCCTTAAATTATAACTAGTACGTCGATAGGTTCCAACCCCAGCAGGGTTGGAACCTACCGACGTACTAGTACCGTACTGCCTTTAGTTAACATAGTTAATATGTTATTTTTGTAGTTTTAAACTATAGGCTGTAGGTATCTGAGATAAATGGTTGACAGTGTATTCCTATTATCAACAATTCTGAGGCGCACGTGTTCCACGTGCGCCTCAAAGACATGTCAGCATTAATGAAGGGGCCCGATAGGGCCCAAAGCCTGCCGGGTAAGCGGGATTGTCCGAACATAAAGGGCTAACTAAACATAAGGGCAGACGCTTAAAGCCCCTGGTGTTGACCTGACAACCGGCTGTTTTTCTCATGGCCAACTTTATGTTGCTTTTTCAAGGGTCAGCAACGCTTCCGGTTTTTATATACTAGCTCCTGAAGGAAAAACCCCAAATATAGTTTATAAAGAAAATGTTTTAAAGTCATTAGCCATGTTATTGTTGACTAGCTGCTCGCGCGCGGTTGCACCCGCTGCTCGGCTCCTATAATAATAATAACTTTATTTCGGGTGGCATAGACCCATATAAAACTTAAGCTAGTACACACACACACCCCACACCCACATTTATGTATTGACATGACTCGCCACACCTATACACGACATGACCCATTGGTTCTGGAAGGGACAGTCGAAACGTACTGCTATTGCGTTCAGAATGCCGTTGTTGCTACCCCGTACACGGGCCAGCAGGGAAGCTGCTTTTTTGCGCATGATGGCCTGAAACCCATCAGTGCGCGCTTCAGCAAACATCCCAGACGCGCTGCACCGCCACGGCAAACCCAACAACATTCTGAACGCATTATTGTACTGAGTGCGCAGGGCTCTGTAGGCTCGCTGCGTATGTCTCACCCACAGGCCGCTTGAGTAGAAGGACTGGCAATAAGCTTTGAATAGCGTAACTTTCACTTCTCTCGTGCATCGTGCGAACCTGCGTGTGAGCATATTAGCTCTTACCGCCAGAGCCCTGCGCTCCCTCTCAATCTCTTCATCGTCCCTTAGGTCATCTGTCACAATGTGACCCAGATATTTAAAAGATTGAACCTGCTGTAGAGCTGTTCCATTGAGACATACAGGAGGCACATGGGTAGGCTGTTGTTTGCCTGATTTAAATATTAAAATTTTACTCTTTTGAGAGTTATATTGTAACCCATGTGCCTCCGCGTACTTCTCACAAATAGCCAAAAGTTTCCTTAGCCCGCTTATGGAGGGGCTCAGCAGCACCATATCGTCTGCATAGCTAATATTGTTGAAACAAGTGTCATCAATGTGGCAGCCGACATGTGTGCTACTGAGCCGCTCGACAAGCTGGTTAACATAAATGTTAAATAATAGAGGTGAGCTTAAACCACCTCGCCTAACGCCACATTCCAAACATGGGAGCTTAAAATGGCGGAGAAAACATGTTGTGTTGTTTTTGTTTACTGGGAGAGCGGATAAGCTTAATGCAGTGGGCCTGAAAATGTATGATGAAAAGTTTTTAATAACTCTCTTTTTAATGAGAGATCGAGTACGTTACCTACTTAATTGTTTTTTTTTTGTATGAAGTTGATGTTTGGGAGTTAAAGTTTAGAACTACACTATACCTACTACTTACTGCTTAAAACATAAAAAAATAAAATCTACTAGCCATTTACTTGTACTGTTTGTTTGTTTTGCTATTTTATGCAATGCAATTGGATTATTAAACTATTTATCAAACTTTCAATTACTTACAATGCTTAAGATTTTTTATATTAAAAAGAGTGTCTGTGGAGTTTCTTGACCGTTCTTCTCCATAGGTACCCTCCTACCTACGCTTTGGAAAAGACAACTAGCTTCATCTTTTTAACTGACCGATCCCTTGACAGTTCAAAAGTGCCTGTATTGAAATAAATGCTTTGCGTTTAAAATAGATTAAGACACTGCAAAGTTTAAATAGTTATGATTTCTGTACAATGATAAGACGCTACCATCTTTTAATTTAAGCTGTTTTATCACACGTAGCGTTAATCAACTCAGTCGATCGCAGTCCACTTCTGGACATAGGCCTCTCCCAGGCTACGCCACAACACCCTGTTCTCCGATTTCCGCACACAGTCTGGACCAGCTACCTTCTTAAGGTCATCGGTCCATCTAGCTGCGGGGCGTCCCACACTACGCTTGCCGATACGCGGTCTCCACTCCAGGACTCGTCTGCTAAGCGGGCTTGTCCGAAAGGGTTCCCGCTACCGGCGTCCTTCTGGCAGTATAGTACCCGACAGCATGCTTTAGACTTAAAATGGCACTCTCAGTAGACAACCCTGCTCTGAACCCAAACTGGGCATCATGCAGGTCGACTATTTTTGCGAGGTTCGCATTAAGCATGCTGTCAAGTACCTTGGCCGCAGTGGTGGCCAGTGAAATGGGCCGGTAGTTAGCCCTGTCAGATGAGTCCCCCGTCCTATTCTTCAAAATAGGTACCACCATAGTACGCATGAGCGGCTCCGGTAGATAAGAGTGGCACATACAAAAATTAAAAAACATTGACAACACACGCGGCAAATGAACACCCGCATATTTAAAATGTTCTATACTGAGGACGTCATGACCAGGCGATTTTCCACCTTGCATATGGTTTATTATGTTTCTGATAACCTTAGCAGAAAAGAACGTCTTACGCTCAGTCATAACGGCACTTGCATCATGAACACAACTCGCTGACGACGGACCCAGGGACGACGGGATTGTAAACTGTTCCCTAAACATGTCAGCAATAGTTTTATAATCGCTCACGCCGTCGACGCTCACCGGGAGGCTTGTTTTCACATTTGATCGGTTAACATTTTTCCAAAAATCTTTAAAATTATTTGCCAAATGGTTAGGGGCAAGAATATTCATTTTTAATTGTTCTTGTCGGTCTTGGCATGATTTTAACTTTGACTTAAATCTTTTTCGTGTGTCGGTCATTTCGTCATACACTATACCACTTGGGGGCTTACCGGCTAGTACCCACATTTTAAATTTTGTGCGAGCGTCCCGATGCGCGCCGACGACGTAATCATTCCACCCAGTTATATGAAAAGACTTGGTTCCAATATTTTTACAGCGATATGTTTTCATTGCAGCCTCCGACAATACAGAAACAATTTCATCATACAACTCGTTAATAATTACGTAATGATCTGAATTACTGCATACGGAATCACAACATTGTCCTAATACTAATGGGAAGTCTATTGCTCGAAGTTTAGAATGACATAATTCGTGATATTTATGTATTTGATTAGGCTGTCTTTCTCCCCAGATTACTTGCCGCCTGAGGTCGTCTTTATTTAAATTATATTCATATTTAATATTAAGTTTATACAAATAACACTCTATTATAAGTGGGAAGTGGTCAGACCAGTACACATCTTCCTGAACCCATACTTTATTAATGGTGGAAGCTGCAGATTGTGTTGTAATGCAATGATCCAACCACCTCGCGCACCCATGAGCTTCACTACGAAACGTATAGGTACCAGACTGCAACCCCAACATATGTACATCCGCACAACACCATGCGTTATCGTTGCAAAAAGCAACTAATTCATTAAAGAATAGTTCGTTGGGATGTGCGTTGAAGTCTCCCAACACATAAAATGCCTCAATTCCACATCTTTGTTCCATTTCAATCACAGACTGTATTGTAATAAGACAGTATGTAAATACTGGTAAATTATCACTACTGTTTGTTGGCATATAAACACTAAGAATGACTATGTTTCTATTACTCACGATTACCTTTATCCCTGTCACACGAACGTTATCACAGTTAATCACGGACACTGAACGGAACACACTATTTCGCCATAATATCGCGACACCACCGTACGGGCGACCCGTGAGTAAGCCCGCTGACGTGTCCACGGCAGAGGTTCCCGTCGCACTGAACTGTTCGTGGATAGTACTCAGCATAGGTAACTCGTGTGGCAGGGCCCACGTCTCCTGTAGTGCCACCACATCAGCCGTCTGGCACAGGGCTCTGACACCTTCCCAGGATCTCTTGACAGACTTACAATTATAACTAATAAGTGTACTGAAACATCTAGTTTCTTCTTTGTCCATTTAAATCTTCATTTATGTTAGCCACACTTTCTGAATCTGTTTTCACATTCCTCCTTAAGTTGATAAAGCGCCTAAAGGAAATGCCTGATGGCCACAGCTTCTCATCTAGAAATACATCCAATTTATGCTTCACAACATAGGCTTTGTAAGCATTATAGCTTTTTTGTTTTTTAATTTTTAGCTTCACTAACGAAATAGTTTCTCCCGTTTTATTGCGAACATAGTCAATAATGTCCTCTTCACAAACGTCAGTATGAACGTTAGAAATAAACAACGGTACTTTAGTATCTGCCGCTTTAAATTTCACGTTTTCCTGTGACTCCACAACTGTATTTCCTTTCTTTGTAGTCAGCCTATTTCGAAAGCGTGTCTTCTGAACCAAAACCCATTGATCATCCCTATCAGGCACCTTCCATTCAGCACCATTTCTCGCCATTTCCGCATATGATAATAAACGCCCCGTAGCCTCAGTTTGTTTGCATTTGTCTAGCGTAGTTATGTTATTGCCTTGTTGTGTAGACTGATGTCGCTGCGCTAGACTGCACGGTATCTCACTCGCACTCGTTGTCGTGCATATTGGTTCATTACTGGGTAAGAGCGCAGGTGGCGCTCGCGCCAATGTACTGGCCGTATCATGCTGTTGACGCAAACATTCATTACCACTATCAATGTCCTGCCCTGAAATCGAGCAGTTATCCTCATAGTCGTGCATTGGGAGTGCCTCCGGTCCACTATCCATCACAGATATATTTTTCTTTTGCAAGTACCCACCACGTTTATGGTTAACATTGCGTTTTTCCTCCGAGGATGGTGACTTACGATAATCTACCATAAGTTCATTGATATCCTTCTTTGATACATAATTTTCGCGAATTTCATCAATAGTCCCCTGCATCATGACGATCTTTTTAAGTAACGAGGTCACATCGACATGGTCAAATGTAACAGGAGGTAGTTTCTCGAGATTTCTCGCCACAAAAATTGGTATATTTTCTGGGTCAGTCCCTTTTAAAAGCGATATGATGTCGTCAAGGTTTCGCTGCGTTTTGCCTTGTCGTTTTCGAATAGTAACCGTTTTTTGCAGAGACTCAAACAGTAACGACTTCGCAAGTTCGATATCCTCGACACTAAAAGCACTTTCACATATACGGACGAGACTTTCTTCGTCCATCACGTCTATCTTATTCTCTATGAAGGCTAACACCTCACATATTACAATATTACAACTTGCACATTTTAATCTCTTAGATTTCGACATATTCGTAGCGCACGGCAATTGACGTACACTCGCGACCGCGGTCAAGCGCGACTATGAGTCCTATTAGTCGTAGCGTGATGTTACATGGCCTATAGCCTTCCTCGATAAATGAACTATTCAACACAAAAAGATTTTTACAATTCGAACCAGTAGTTTCAGAGATTAGCGCGTTCAAACAAACAAACTCTTCAGCTTTATAATATTAGTATAGATTCAGTGTACCCTTGGGACCCGCTGCGGAATTACGGGAAGAAAAGTTTTTTGTTGTATAGGTATTAAGTCTGGGCAACATATAGGCTATAATTTATTTTGGAAAATGGAATACCTGATGCAGAAGTGCAACAGACCAGTTAAAGTATAAGAGATATAAAAATGGTGCCATAACATAAAAATATTTTACGTGAAGAGCATTTTCTGCTGTGAGAATAAATACGAAGATCTGGAACACCTGTTGTGGAACTCCAAATCCCAGCAACACTATAACATAATTATGTATATAGGAATGACGTCTTAGCAAAAGTTGTTTTGTCTGATGGTCATTTCCTGTTAACTTACAAAAATGAAAGATCTGGAACGTCTCGAATTGTCCCGCGCATCCCGTTGTTTCCCGTCCCCGGGCTCTTAGAATTTGACATCAGACGTTTCAGATCTTCGATTTTGACGACCCCGTTGTCGCTGGCATACGGAACAGGATCCGCATACGAAGTCGCGGGCAGAAATGTATGTATTTACAAAAAAAAAATGTATTTAAGTAGTATATCAGCCAACTCGTTACCATAACACAAGCATTAGGTTGCTTAGCTTGGGACGATATGGCGTTGTGTGAAATGTCCAAGATTATTATAATTTTATTTCATCACCACTGCTCTCAAAACAGGGCAGGAAACCGGCATGTCCTAGAACCAAACATTCGAAAACATGCGACATCCAGCAACCCGCAGTGGGACACCCGCGTGGTAGATCATGGCCCACTCCTCCTCTCTTAAGAGGGGCCTTTGTCGCAGCACTGAGCACATTTTTTGGCTTATTGGACGACTCGCACGAATTTAACTCGCACGAAACGTGCGAATCGACTACTTTAAAAAATATGTAGTCGATTCGCACGAAGTTCATTTAATGGCGTGCGAATCGACACCTTCACAAATATGTAGTAGGCTATTCGCACACGTAATATTTTTTATGAAATGCAGTTAAGATAAAGTACACTTGAGTACAGAAGTGGTAAGGTCAAATGTGTTTTACTCGTAATAGATAGATAATGAAAACACAATCTATAATAAAAAATATCTGTATTAAAATAAAAATAATAATAAAAAAAAAAGTAAAAAAAAATAAAAAAAAAAAAACATGTAGATATGCCACGTTTTAAGTAATAATTATTACTTATTTAATACAGATCTTTCTTACTTTCAAGTAAATATCTGTTATTTAAACTTCGATTATTTTTTAGTTTTATTTCAGTGATGGCTGAATACGACTGTACTTTAATTTTTTTATTCCTTAAAATGAAATGTGTGCGAATAGCCTACAACATTTTTGTGAGGGAGTCGATTCGCACGCCAATAAATAAAATGTGTGCGAATCGACTACAGAAAAAATGATATTTTTTAAAGTAGTCGATTCGCACGTTTCGTGCGAGTTAAATTCGTGTGAAGTGTGAGTATATTATTACGTAGTACGATACCTATGTGTGCGCGCACTTAGCTATGTAAGCAACTTTTCTTCATATTCATTTTGATTGTAATTATGCATTAGTCTAATAAAAGTCACCTAACTGTAAACAGTTGTTTCCATTATTACAAGCCAAGGTTCCAACATCACATGGCGACCCTGCCAGGGCTCTGCCAAGGAACTTTTTCCTTTTGTTTTAGCTTTTAGGTTACACAAGTACAATTTTTAAGTTGGTTTTAAATTCATTCTCAAGATGTGCCAGTCAAAAGTGGAAAAAGAAGACGTGTTCCTAACCCAAAATGCTGCAGGCGATAATTCAGCTCAGTTGAAAGATTTCGGAAACCACATACAAAGTATAAGCACGGTGACATATATTTTGCTCGCCCTGGTTTTGGTACTTGTACTATTTTTTGCTTGCAAGTTATATAGGGCCTGCCATCGACGCCTAATTCAAGAAGAAATGGGTATGAAAGCAATATCCCGCATCAGGTCGTCTCTACGAGCCAGGCGCAGCGTTGAGGAGACTACTGCGTAAGCGAAACAAACTTTTCGTGAGTGTTTAAAACCTATACATACTTTTATTATATACAAAAAAAAAGTGTTTCCAATGAACTATGAGTGTTATTTAAAGAATTTAGAATACATTCAAACAGTAAAATTGGGTTTCGGAAGACAATATAGAGTGTAAAGTGTAAAGCCAGCGATCAAATTTCATTACGCTAATAACTATAAATCATAAAACGGCGCACGGATACTCATCGAACATGATACCTCGCGGCGAATAGTGCTTACGTGTTGAATACTTTAAACAGTATGTTACGAAATAGTGTTAAGTTTTACCACATTATGAATAATTATAGCAATATTATAAAACTATTAGATTCATTATGTTAGAAAGTTTAAAAGAATGTCAAGAGTTGTTATTTGAAATACGAAAATCTTTGGTAAAAAGAGGTCAAAGTAGGTATAAAGGTCAGACTATTGAAATCAAATTGAAAGAAGCTAATGATGTTTTTGAGAAGTGTAAAACATTACTGTTAGTTTTAGGTAAAAGTAGCGACACGAACGTAATTAAATTAGGAAAATGTATTTTTGAAAGGTGCCAGGAATTGTATGACGAAATAAATAATTTATGTATTTATCCTAAGTCAATACAAACTAACAAAATGGAATTCGACTTAAAGGTGGCATGTAATCTAATTCCAGTTATGGATGACACTGAAAGCACCACTAAGAGAATGATTGACTCTATCGAAATGTACGCGAATATGCTGGACGATAAAGGTAATGCATTATTGATAATTTTCATTTTAAAAAGTAGACTTTCGGAAAACGCAAAATTGCGTATTTCTGACAAATATGAGACAGTTTCTAAATTAATTAAAGATTTAAGGAATAATTTAACAACAAAAAAGTCGTACACAGCCATTCAATCCAGGATGCAGACTATGAGGCAAGGTCAAAAGACTGTTGAGGAATATGGTAAGGAAATAGAGCAGTTATTTACGGACATGACAATTTCTCAAGCAGACGGTGATTGCAGTGCTTATTCGGTACTTAAACCCATAAATGAAAAATCTGCGATAAAAACATTTTCAGACGGACTACGCAGCTCGAGACTATCCACAATCATCACGTCGCGCAATTACGACAGCTTGAAGGAAGCAATACAGGCTGCAAAAGACGAGGACAGGCCTGCCGCACAGCAACAAGGTAACGTCATGCATGTATCAAAGCAAGGACGTACTTTCTATAACAATAGACGGTTTAGTGACAGTCGCGTTCGCGGTGGTAGCCACAATTATGGACAAAACTCAAATTATTTTCGTAGGCAGCTAGGACAAAGTAATAGTAATGGATATCAGCGTGGAACACGACGCGGAAATTATAATAACTACAGAGGAAACAATTTTAATAATAACTTTAGAGGAAAGCATAGTAATCATAGACCCTCTAATAGTTATCAGAAAACCAGGGGTAGACTTAACACTCAAAACCGTAACTTATATACGGCAGAACACAATGTAGAGGATCCTCAAAGTAATGAACAATCAAATAATAGTCAGATTCAGTTTTTTCGATCTTAAGAATACCATCTTATCATGTAATGGAGACACTAAATACGTGGCATTAAACATTAACAACATAAAATATTGTTGGCTTGTTGATACTGGCGCTTCATTATCAGTTATAAAAACTGAAGCAATTCCCTTTAACACACCAGTGCAAAGAGACAATACATTAATAAATGGCATTGGAGGCCAGACCCGATCTAAGGGGTTGGTTAATTTAACTTTAAAAACCCAAGACAACATACATTTTAATCATAACTTTACAGTTTTTGAATCATTACCCCTAACGGCTGATGGGATTTTAGGTTTAGATTTTCTAATGAAATATGGAGCTAATATTAATTTACATACAAATTTAGTTACTTTATATAAAGGTAATTATAGTTATTCATTAAAATTGATTAATTATGTTAGTAAAAATAAACATTTCTTAGTTATTCCTGCTCGATCGGAATCGATACACCATATTTCTGTGGATAAATGCATAAATGGTGATGTTGTTGTATGTGGAAAAGAATTAAGCAAAGATATATTTTTAGCAAATGGAATTACAAGAGTAAAAAATAATAGGATTCCTATTAAGATCTTAAATGTTACTGAAAAAGACGCAAAGTTACCATTATTTACACCGGAGTTACAATCTTTAAATGACTATCATATATGTTCATTTAATAAAACTGGCATAAACGTTAATAGAGTTCAAAAACTACTGAACGAGTTAAATTTATCTCATTTACACGATGAAGAGCAAAAAAGTATTGAAGCAATATGCGCAAAATATGCAGATCTGTTTTACTTAGAAGGTGATAGGTTAACAACCACAAATATTTACCAACAATCAATTACTATTAAACCAAATGTTTCCCCAATATATGTTAAACCATATCGTTTACCACAAGCATTAAAGCCCGAAATTGAAAATCAAATAAAAAACTTGAAAGAAAATGATATCATAGAAGAATGTAGCAGCGAATGGTCAAGCCCAATCTTGTTAGTACCTAAAAAAAGTGTTGAAGGTCAAAATAAGAAATGGAGGCTAGTAGTAGATTATAGGAAACTAAATGAGATCGTGGCAGATGATAAATTTCCGTTGCCAAATATCAATGAAATATTAGACTCTCTTTCTGGCGCAATTTATTTTAGTCACCTTGACCTTCACCAAGGTTATTACCAAGTGACCTTGAACCCTCAGAGTCGAAAGTATACGGCATTTACAACTAGTACAGGACAATATCAAATGAAACGTCTACCGATGGGGCTTAAAATTAGTCCAAGTTCATTCAGTCGTATGATGTCAGTTGCTATGTCGGGCCTAGCATTTGAAAAATGTTTTGTTTATTTAGATGACCTTGTAATTTTTGGACGCAATTTAACTACTCATAATCAAAATTTAATAAGCGTAATGGAAAGACTTAGAAAAGTAAATTTAAAATTAAATCCTCAAAAGTGCGAATTCCTTAAAAAAGAACTTTTGTATTTAGGGCACGTAGTTTCAGAAAAAGGCGTTTCTCCTGATCCAGAAAAAACTAAAATACTCCAAAATTATCCAATTCCCAAAAATTCAGACGAGGTCAAACGTTTTGTAGCATTCTGTAATTATTATCGTAAATTTATAAAATCTTTTGCTGATATTACTATACCTCTAAATAAATTATGCAGAAAAAATGAACCATTTCAATGGACTGATGAGTGTCACAAAGCGTTTGAAACCTTAAAAAAGTTGTTAATGACACCACCGATATTGCAATATCCTGATTTTTCAAAAGACAATGAATTCGTAATACAAACAGACGCATCAGGAATAGCTATTGGTGCAGTTCTATGCAACAAAGACTTGAGACCCATAGCATACGCAAGTAGGCCATTAAATAAGGCTGAAAAGAATTACCCGACTATTCAAAAGGAACTTTTGGCTATTGTTTGGGCTGTGAAATACTTTAGGCCTTATGTTTACGGCCGAAATTTTACATTAATGACTGACCACAAACCCTTAGTGTACCTTTTTGGAATCAAAGATCCTTCTAATAGATTACTTAAATTTAGACTTGCTTTAGAAGAATATAAGTTTAAAATAATTTACATAAAGGGAAAAGAAAATACTGTAGCAGATGCTTTATCACGAGTTAGTATGACATCGGATGATTTAAAAAATATGCATGAACAAGTTGTAAATGTGATGACTAGAGCACAGAAAAAAAAGATGCATGAGATGAATGAAAATAAAGTTTTAAAAGGGAATGCGGATTTTAATAAATCTAAAGACGATTGGCCTGATCAACCAAAAGTCGTAGATATATTAAGAAAACCGCGTGACACGATTGAGATGATGTTTATGGATGGCAAAACATTAGATAATTTGAGAATGAGAAATATGATTACTACGGAAATAGAATGTTTCGCCTTTAGGTCAGATATACAACATTTATACATTAATCTTAATTACAAGGCGCATTTCTCGCGAGTCGAATTTGTGCAGAAATTAAGTTTATTTTGCAAAAAGATAGGTGCTGAAGAAGTTTACATAGTAAAAGATGAACAGAATGTTGAATTTATTAAACATATTTGTAGTGAAATAAAATTACTAAATGATTGGACGGGACCACGCATATGTATATTGCGAGGTGTTAAAAGAATAACGGACGATAAAGAGAAAACTCTCATTATGAACGATTTTCATTTACTGCCATCTAGCGGACATGCTGGAATGCGCAGAATGATAAATACGATTAAGAAACGATATTTTTGGACTAGTATTGAAAAAGATGTTCAAGAATTTGTGCGTAAATGTACGAAGTGTCAGAAAATGAAACATAGTCGTTACACTAAAGAGCCAATGGAGATAACCAGTACAGCATCTTCAGCCTTTGAAAAAGTATATCTAGATGTAGTAGGACCCCTAGATAAGTCCATAGATGATAATTCTTATATTTTAACTATACAATGTGAATTGACCAAATTCGTACAGGCAATTCCACTTGTAAATAAAGAAACTACGTCCATTGCTGATGCATTCGTGCGTAATTTTATTCTGGTGTTTGGTATTCCTAAGGTAATCGCCACAGATCGAGGAACGGAGTTCATTTCGTCTACAATGGAACAGGTATGTAAGATTTTGAATATTACAAAACTCTCATCTACGGCTTATCATCATGAGTCAATAGGAGCTTTAGAAAATACCCACAAAGTATTGGGTTCATTTTTAAGAATTCAGTGCGACAATCATCCGGAAACTTGGAGTCAATGGTTACCTTTTTGGTGTTTCAGTTTTAATAATACTATTCATTCGGAAACAAATTACACGCCACATGAATTAGTATTTGGTAAACTATGTAATATACCATCTAATTTGTCTGATCATATAGAACCACTATACAATGTAGACAGTTACCCATTGCAATTAAAGTACAGATTACAATTGGCACAAACTGAAGCAAAAAATAACTTAATAACTAAAAAACATAAGAGAAAAGCTAAGTATGATACTTCGATGAATCCTGTTAGTTATAAGGTAGGAGATTTAATATTAATTAAGATAGAAACAGGACGTAAATTGGACCCATTGTATAAAGGACCATATGTAGTTATAGAAGACTTAGGATGTAACGTTAAGATAAAAAATAATTCAAATAAAGAAGAAATAATTCATAAAAATAGGACTAAACCATATTATGAATAAAAGTAAACTGCACTTTCTTCTTTGTTAGAATATTTTAGATAGATTTTTGTTTATTTTTTTTATATAATTTTTTTTCATGTTTATTCTTCGTAATAATAGTTTTACTGAGTTTAAATACAAAAAAAAATTGTAATAATGTCAATTTTTTTTTTCTTCGCCCCCGGGAGGTGAAGTGTGAGTATATTATTACGTAGTACGATACCTATGTGTGCGCGCACTTAGCTATGTAAGCAACTTTTCTTCATATTCATTTTGATTGTAATTATGCATTAGTCTAATAAAAGTCACCTAACTGTAAACAGTTGTTTCCATTATTACAAGCCAAGGTTCCAACATCACACGTGCGAGTCGTCCAATAAGCCCATTTTTTAACACGCTTTTATTAGCTCGGGTTGTATCTATGTATGTATGTATGTAACGGAATCTTAGAGCTTAATTTTCACCGGTTTCTAAAAGTCTGATCAACTTGCAACTTAGCACACGTCTCAAGGATCGATGACAATGCAATAATTTTTACACGCTTTATATTAGCTTCACTTGTATGTATGTTTGTAACCGACTCCTTTAGACGCGATTTTCACCCACTTTAAACGGCCAGTTTTCATTCAAACTTTGTAGATTTATCGAGGACCGATGACAATACATTAATTTGAACTAAAAAGTAGGAAATAAAAAATAGTTTAAAAAAACTAATAAACACGCTTTTTATAGAAAACCGAAATAAAAAATAGAAAATAAATTTTACTTTTTAAAAAGCGTGGGGTGCATGGTGATGGTGAATATTACCTTAAAAAGCACCCCACGCTTTTAAAAAAGTAAAATTTATTTTCTATTTTTTATTTTTTAATGCTTTATTTAAACAAAACAAAAATTTCATGACTCCTCCTCTGGTTCCCTATCACGTCTTAAAAGACAAGATGCTAATAATTTGTTTTAGAGAATCCTGACTTTGACAAATGACAGTAGACTTGGTGGAAAACGGCGGAAAATGTGCAAATGTCAAAGAAACAAACTTGTTGTTTGTTGTGTTTGTTTTAACTAACATTTGTTTAATGTGTAACAGGAAAATAACATGAAAGGACGATTTTAGTGAGGTGAATAATACAATATATCGTCGATTGTTAGGGTCAAACGCGCTGGTGTTCCGTGGGTGTAGTTTTACCGGTTAACTCGTGGTCAAAACAAAACTCTAGCGAGCTCGTGGTAGTGAGTAGTGACCTGTAAAGCTGGCTCTTGTGAGCCTGTGAACCTTGAGTGCTCCGCAGTAGTAGCGCGGCAGCATGCAGTGTGAGATTGTGGTGCGCGAGGCGACGCCGCGGGACATGGAGGCGCGCGCCGACCTAGTGCGCCGGAGCATCACCGAATATGATCTCGACGCATTCTTATTGTTTTTCTTCCAAGAGGTATCTACGTACCTAATTGAAATCTATTAATGGACAACATAATATTTAGACAAGATATAATTTTGAGCTACTCACAAGTAACAGATAACCTGATGACTGTTCACAGAAGCATAAAAATTTACTCCTGTGTACCAGACATTTCAAGATCAAGAAAAGAACAAAGTCTAAGTCAAATCATTAACTTCAAATAAGTAGGACAAGAAAGGCACTTTTGAACAGCACATCTGAATTCCCTGTAGGGTTAGGCAGAGGTGTACCACTATGACACTCACATTTCGCCAGTTATGTTAACCTTTTGAATGCCAGAGCCTTAATGCATTCTCCTGCCCTTATCCCAATTTATTTGGGATCGGCGTAACATGTCTTTTTCTTCCTAGTTCAGTTTCAGTA
Source organism: Hyppa rectilinea (assembly GCA_951799385.1). Lineage (NCBI taxonomy): Eukaryota > Metazoa > Arthropoda > Insecta > Lepidoptera > Noctuidae > Hyppa > Hyppa rectilinea. The sequence goes on along the minus strand of OX637322.1, from coordinate 17,117,016 downwards.
GTCACTCCCTTTCTAGCCATGATCATCTTTCACACAATCCATCCATTGTTTTTTTTTGGTCTCCCTCTACTTGTATAGCCATCCACATTCATGCTCGCAACTTTCCTGACAACATTTTCCTCATTCTTCCGCATAACATGCCCTTACCATGACAACCAATTTCCACACAACTTTTCAGTCACCAGTTTCACTTTCAGACTTCCTCTTATATGTATACACATTCCGTATTCTATCCATTCGCGTAACACCACACTTCCCTGTTAGCATTCTCATATCAGCTGCATGCAATTGTCGTTCATTCATTCAATTCTTGTATATTCATTTGTACTAAAAAAAATTGTTGTCATGGGCAGATTAGGTATGTTTTCTTTTGTTGGCAATGTGGAACTGTAGCACTGACGCTAAAAGAAATTAAAGTTGCGTTTAAAGAATGGCAGGGTGTAGAAATCGGGAATAATAATTTGAAACAAGATAAGAAGCGAATCTACCCAAGGGGCCAGAAGGAGCTATACCCGATTACAAAAGCAAGAGAAAGAATCTCTACATGTGTAGGTATCGGAGTTTCACTGATAAATACGAGCAATTCATTGTTATTCATTAAAGCTAACAAAATGTGACATTGCCATTGCCATTGCAATGTGGCATTGTCCTGTTTTAACTATGATACCTACCTTATCTACCCTACCTATCCTACCAACCCTACCTACCTACCCTACCTATCCTACCAACCCTACCTAAGTACCCTACCTACCTACCCTACCAACCTACCCTTCCTACCTAAAATACCTACCACCTACCCTTCCTACCTACCTACCTACCTATCTACCCTACCTACCCTACCCTTGTTTTTTGAATTTTGTTTGCTACAAACCTCACGGAGCCCGAGACCTTTCCAACGAATGCAAAATCGTGTAAGCCGGTTCGTGCGTTCTGGAGTTTGTCAGGAAGGAAAACCCGACTTATCTTATTTTTATATTATAGATTGTGACTTTGTCAAACCATGTTGTATTAAAAAAGTTAAGAAATAATTTACATGCCAGTTTATTCTTTGATATGGTCTCATGCATACCCTAGAGTTATGAGATATCCTTGTATTAAATTAGAGATTTAGTTTACAACTAAAGTTTATGTATCACTCACTCACTTCAATTAATTACTAACTTAAGGGGTATCAGATTACTCAGTTTTTAGGTTGTGGACGTTGCAGCCGCTCCATGTAAAATACTGGCATTCAGCCGCATTCAGACTCAAAGCTGACCCCACCATAGTTGTGAAAAGGACTTATCTACTAAAAAAAAAAGTTTTTTTTTGTTTCAACAGCAAAGCCAGAGCGACAGCTGGTTTTATTTTAATATGTATAATATTATGTGTGGCATTTGTATCAGCTAAGTATTGACCATAGTGTTGCCCTGGTGTGTTAGCTGACGCTGCAGGTGTGCGTGCTGTGCGGCGCGGTGCTGTTCATCTTCGCGGGCGCGGGGCTGGCGGCGTGCGCCTGCGTCGTGCCGGCCGTGGCCGCCGCGGTCGCGCTGTCCGTGCTGGCCGCCCACCGCGCGCGCGCCGACACGCACGTGCAGCGCCTTCGGAGGGAGGAGCGCGGCTTCGTGGCGGAGTACCGCGGGCCGCTGGTGGCGGACCCGCGCGCGCTGCGGCCGCGCGTGCTGCAGGCGGGCGCGGCGGAAGGCGCAGGCGCGGCGGGCGCGCGCGTGGTGGGCACGCTGAGCGTGTCGGAGTGCTGGGGCCCGCGGCGCGGCGCCTGGCTGCACGCGCTGGCGGTGGCGCCGGCGTGGCGGCGGCGCGGCGCGGGCGCGGGCCTGCTGGCGGCCGGCCGCGCGCTGGCGGCGCGCGAGGGGCTGGAGGCGCTGGAGGCCGTGGCCAGCGAGCTGCAGGGCGCCGCGCGCTGTCTGCTGCACAGCGCCGGGTCAGTCATCAGTATACCATGATTGTCATTGTGGTCTTTTGGTTTGTAGTAATACCAACCTCATACCTACTATTTATTGCTGTGCCCGACAGGGTCCATAATGATCAAAATTTTTAATTTACCACCTAAGTATACATTGTGGAATGCAAATAAAATTTGAATATTATTTTGTACTCGCTAAACAGCCGCCTAATTATCCACCCTACACTACAAACTACAACACTCATGGGGAAAATGAAATGGCGCAAGAAACTTGCAGCAAATAATGTAGCTGTGGTTAACTTCCACAGTTGACAAGCTGCTCGGTCGATGATTGGCAGAATCAGAAAAATGAATAACAAACTTTTGTGCAAGATATTGTTTATTAAATGTAATGTTGTCAGTTTACAAGCATAAGACGTGTGTATCAGGTGGGAGGTGCGCGGCTCGTACGCGCGGCCGGTGCTGGGCGCTGCGCTGACGCTGCACATGACGCAGCTGTGCCTCGAGCTGCCTCACGCCTGACGTCACGCACGCGTCTCACGACCTCCGCTTTATGAATCTCGAAAGACAATTTAGCGACCATCATTTGTAAAAAAATAAAAATACTACTTTACTACCTACTTTTATAAATACTTGTCGTTTTATTTTTAATCACCCCTATTCCAATCGTTTATGTGGAAGTGTCCCGCTGCGCCCGACGTTGTTTGCTGTCGTTGCTCTTCGCCCAGAACAGTAGCTTCAACTTGGACGCTCCTACCAATGCCTAATTAAACAAAAAGTTTTTTTTATGACAAACATTAGCCGTACGTAGTCACTTTTTTTTTGTTTGAGGTTGGGAAATCTTCATATGACTCCTCCCGCTCTGGGTGGAGCGGAAGTGAATGTCAGAATCTTACTTACTAAAACCCATCCATGTTACGGGGGGGGTTATGTTCGGGGTAGCGGTAACCCTTATGGACAATCCCGCTTACTCGGCAGGCTTCTGCCCTAACGGGCTCTTCTTTTTGAGGCGAGCGTGAAATACGTACGCGCCGTCGGCCGCGATGCGGGCTATCCATTACTGACCCGCGCCTACGGTGGCCAGGAGTCGTCACGTGGCTCCCGACGCCCGGGGCGTCCCCCGCGGCTAGTGTTGCCCAAATGCAAGACCAAGACGAGACTTAGGCCAGTCTTGGTCTTGGTCTTGCGTCAATACACCTGGTCTTGGTCTTGGTCTTGGTATTGCGCTCTCAGTCTTGGTCTTGGTCTTGGTCTTGCAGCAAGAGTCTCGCAAGTCTTGCAAGTCTTGCAAATACCTATTAGCCTATTGACTATTTATTGAACACGTTAGTTTAGATTTTAGAATAAGATTCACGCTATAAGACGTATGTAGTTACAGAATTATAATCATCAAAATCATCAATACAACCCTCCAAGATCAAAGGTCGAGGAATGAGTTTGACTTTGAAATAGTTATTTGTTATGCAAGGTTGGAAAGTAGATTTTTGGCGCGAGTACTTCTATTGAAACCTGAGTAAGCGAAGGATTCTAGGGTTGAACCATGAGCGAAGCGAGTGGTTCAAATATAGAATCCTGAGCGTAACGAAGGTTTCAAAGGTACGAGACGCAGAAAAGCTTTGCTGCCGAGCGCAACACACAATTTTTCACCTCACTACAGCGAGGAAACTGCTAGGTGCAAGAAAACAGGTGTTAATTGTTTTTTTTTTTTAAGGCTGGGAAATCATCCAATGACTGCTCCCGCTCTGGGTGGAGCGGAAGGGAGTGTCAGACTCTTACTGACTAAAACCCATCCATGTTCCTTCCGTAGCCCTTTATGTTCCGGGGTAGCGGTAACCCTTTCGGACAATCCCGCTTACCCGGCAGGCTTGGCCCTGAGGGGCCCCTTCATATGCTGACATCTCTTTGAGGCGCGCGTGGAACATATACGCGCCGTACGGCACGGGTCTGGTGCTGATCGGACGGTGAGTCACCCATTACTCACCGTCCGCAGGCCCGCGCCTGCGGTGGCCGGGAGTCGTCACGTGGCTCCCGACGCCCGGGGCGTCTCCTGCGGCGGCTGGGACGGGAGGACCTTTCTCTCTCCCATCCCGCCACCTCCTTCGCAGGTGTTATATGTTGAGTTTTATTTTGTTCGAGCGTCTCAGATACATTGACTCATGTGAAGAAAATAACAGATACTTGGCAATGTATCTTATGAGTTACATAGAATATCTCTAAAATTAAATACCCTGTTTACATAAACATAACATCTGCGTAATCTATATATGGCCTTGTTACGTAGCAGGATCGATTATGGCTCATTCTTATACGACCACAGTGCAAAATCCCATTTATACAAGCTTGACAAAATTCAAAATCAGGTACTTAGAATTATTGGTGGCTATATCAGGAGTACTCCCATACATGTTATGGAGGCTGAGTTAGCTATACCTCCTTTATTTAATAGAAGGTTATATCTCGCTTTTAAATATTCTGTTAAATGTATGTCTTGGACTAATAATGATACAATAAATTTAATAAAAAACTTAACTACTTTAGAAAATTGTCAGTACTGGCGGAATAAAAGAAAGCCGTTACTGTGTACCGTTTATCAGGATTGTAAACTATATGACATCGATTCATCCTACCCACTTAACATGTTTTCATTAGATATTTGGACAGCATATATAGATGAAAAAGAAATAATACAATGTAATCTTGATTGTGTTAAAGACAGTAAGAGAAATTATGAAAATTCAGTGATCCATTCAGAAGTTATCAAGGAATTAAATGAAAAGTATAACGGATGGTACAAAATTTTCACTGATGGGTCCAAAACTGAGAAAGGTCAGGGAGCCGCTTATTACGATGCAAGTCAGAAGACCTCATCTATGTTTAAAGTGTCTAATTGTAATGCATCGATTATGACGCTGGAGCTCATTGCAGTTTTAGAAGCAATTAACAGTATATGTCATTTGTTTTGTAATAAAGTGGTGATTTTCACTGATAGCAAAAGCGCTTTACAGCACATAGCTCGTTGCGCATCTGGCCCCAGAGGTGCATCGCTAGCTTATGCAATATTAAAGCAAATGTATATTTTAAAAAACTGCGGCAGGGATCTAAGACTGCAATGGGTTCCTTCTCATATCGGACTAAGCGGTAACGAGGAGGCTGACAAGTGGGCAAAATTAGCAACTACTGACGGTCTTGACTACAGTGTAAAATTATTTTATACTGAATACATAGCGCAAGTTAAAAATAAATGTTATGATATATTTAAAGAGTACTTTGATGAAAGAAGTAAAGAGAAGGGAATTTGGTTTAAAACAATTCAGTGTCAGCCTCCTCGAATACCATGGTTTGTTAATTATAAAGTTCGTAGGAATGTGATAGTAATAGCAAATAGGTTACGATCAGGACATTATCCCACTAAGAAATTTGGATATCTAATGCGAAAAGTTAATTCACCTAATTGTGAGGTATGTGGGATATTGGATGATGTACAACACCTACTTTTATACTTTGTAAAATATGAGAGAGACAGGGAATTACTGATGCGTGAATTTAAATTAAATATAATGGATGTTGGTACATTTACATCAGTTCTAGCAAATCCCACGTCACCTGCTGCCGCCACTTTATTTAAGATGTTCACGCGTCAGTGAGGTCTTGTTACCGATACCATTTCCTTTACCTTGTAATGAAACTTTGTTATTTGTGATGTTGTATAATTAGATGTGACTTAACGGGGCTGACATGTTCTCACAAGAACAAAAGTCCCTAAAACAAAAGATTAAAAAAAAAAAAAATACCCTGTATTTTGTTCTATATCCTACTTGTCCTCTAAGGAGAATGAAAGAAAAAAAAATATTTAATACAAATAACTAACTAATTTAATTTAATACATATTTATTTTTGCCAAGCAAAGGATTAAATAACATATTATATTAGTATTTATTTTATTTAAAAAAATAAACTTAAATTACTACACAATTGGGTATTTGACAGGGATGTATTTGGCATATTCAAATGTGACGTCACAGATTTTTTAATCAAATGGAATACTTATTAACATTAATTCCAATTTTACAATTATATCCTCGCAAAATATTTAATTTCTGTACTGTGATGGAAGTTTTTAAGGTGAGCGGTATTATTTAATATTTTATTTTAGACCGTGTCATGCATTTTCGGTGGACTGGCAGTATAGAAAATTATTAAATAGAAAGGTTCGAATTTTAAAAACTCTTTCCACGCTAGAGAGCAAAAAGCGATTTTCGGCTCAGATTTCGAATGACAAACAGACTCTTTCCGAGCCTGTGAGGTGAAATAGTTATTTGTTATGCAAGGCTGGAAAGTTGATTTTTGGCGCGAGTACTTCTATTGAAACCTGAGTAAGCGAAGGATTCTAGGGTTGAACCATGAGCGAAGCGAGTGGTTCAAATATAGAATCCTGAGCGTAACGAAGGTTTCAAAGGTACGAGACGCAGAAAAGCTTTGCTGCCGAGCGCAACACACAATTTTTCACCTCACTACAGCGAGGAAACTGCTAGGTGCAAGAAAACAGGTATTATTTATGTTGAGTTTTATTTTGTTCGAGCGTCTCAGATACATTGACTCATGTGAAGAAAATAACAGATACTTGGCAATGTATCTTATGAGTTACATAGAATATCTCCAAAATTAAATATTTTGTTCTATATCCTACTTGTCCTCTAAGGAGAATGAAAGAAAAAAACTAATTTAATACAAATAACTAACTAATTTTATTTATGAAATATTAAATTTATTTTTGCCAAGCAAAGAATTAGATAACATATTATATTAGTATTTATTTTATTTAAAAAAATTAACTTAAATTACTACACAATTGGGTATTTGACAGGGTAGTATTTTTATGGCATATTTAAATGTGACGTCACAGATTTTTTTAATCAAATGAAATACTTATTAACATTAATTCCAATTTTACAATTATATCCTCGTAAAATATTTAATTTCTGTACTGTGATGGATTTTTTTAAGGTGAGCGGTATTATTTAATATTTTATTTTAGACGGTGTCTTGCATTTTCAGTGGACTGTCAGTATAGAAAATTATTAAATAGAAAGGTTCGAAATTTTAAAAACTCTTTCCACGCTAGAGAGCAAAAAGCGATTTTGGGCTCAGATTTCGAATGACAAACAGACTCTTTCCGAGCCTGTGAGGTGAAAAAGTCATTTTTTTTTTAATAATTCTTCGACCTGTATGAACTTGGAAAGATATTTTAATCAACAAACAAAATAAGAAAATTTGAATTTCGCGGGCTATCCTGGAGCATTCACCAATGTACAATGTTAATCAACCAATAATAGAAGACTACAGGCAAAGCCTACCTATGCGGCCAAAATAAGGAAGTGCGTGTGTGTTGAGATTAGCAGATTTCATTACAGTGTGCGTAGGTACATTTTAGCAATTTGTCGTACTCGTGACTGGCGCGCTTTGCTACGTAAGTACTGTCGTAAGTATGTGTAAGTAAGAAACGATGTAGGTACCTACTACAACAAAATTGTATTCCTTAGAAAAATAATCATCGTTCATACCTCACGACGATTATTTTTATTTATTTAGTAAATCATCGCTGAAGACAATAGTCTTATATAGAGATAATAGAACGTCTATCAAAATCGGGATTGAAACCAAATACCTACTTAATAACGCCCAAATATCAGTTTGTCTTAACTGCAAGACGCAAGAGTCTTGCAGGCTTAAGTCTTGTCTTGCTCAAGTCTTGCAGGGTTCAGTCTTGGTCTTGGTCTTGCTACAATAAGGCGGTCTTGGTCTTGGTCTTGGTCTTGCGAAAATGCAAGAACAAGACCAAGACTGCAAGACCAAGACCGATTTTGGGCAACACTACCCGCGGCGGCTTGGACGGGAGGACCTTTTCCTCTCCCATTCCGCCACCTCCTTCGCGAGCATGACTGCTTCGCAGAAGGAGGTGACTGCATCTCAGTCCCTCGCCTCCGGACCATCGCCACCGCCAATCGCGTCTACAGAGACACGGCGGTGCTCCGCCCAAGCGGGGCAGATTTTCACCGTATGCTAACCCGTGTCCTCTGGGCGATCCTCACAGTGGTGACACCCGGGCGTTTCCTCCGGCCTGATTGTGTGCAGGAACCACCCGAAACATCCATGTCCGGTCATCCGGTGAGGACCTGCGTCAGGCGGTAGGTAAGGGCACCGTGACGCCTCTCTAGCTACTTCTCAAAGAACAGTCTTACAGCCACTATCGTGGCGAGCCATGTGCGTAGTCACTAAAGGGTGATTAGAAATCGAAGAGGTACCTTGAGTCGATCGGGGCGCTGCGCGTCTCTGGCGCCGGCGGGTGGCGGCGCAAGGTGCGCCAGGAGGCGCGAGCATGCCTCCTGCGTAGCACGAGTAGCGTCCGTGACGCTGCTCGTAGCGTCTGCGGCGCCCGTCGTAGCGCTCGTAGCGGCTAGGAGGCGGCCCGTCAGCTGCACGCACACGTACCGCGTGTCCGCGTCACACGTGCGCCAAGCAGAGGCCGCGTGAGCCACGCGCTCTAAGCTCACCGCCTCCCCGTCCTCGCTGTCCTGTCGAGCGACGGCGGTGATGCTACGAGTACATGTCGCGATAAAACTTCGTGTTCGATCTAAGACGAACTACATTGGCCGCATTGTTAAAATAGTTCACGATGTGACTAATTGCTCGTCCAGACGCATCGCGACAACGCAATCTTTATCGCGACAATGTAGCCGTAGCCTTAGGAAGACCGCACAGACACACACCTGTGCGGGCGCGCTCAGCAGCTCCAGCATGGCGGCGGCGGTTAACGCCAAGGCCGTGCGGTCGGCGCCGCCGCCACCGCCGCTGCGCAGTGCGTCGCTCAGGCGCAGGCGCGCGCGGGCGGCCGGCAGCGCGGCCAGCAGCACGCGCGTCAGCTGCGCCACCTGCGCGGGCGCGGCGCGCTCGTCCAGCAGCGCGTGCAGCGCGCGCGCGGCGGCGCGGCGGCTGCGCGACTCGTGCGCCAGCGCCGCCACGCTCAGCAGCGCGGCCGCGCACAGCAGCTCGTCGTCGGGCCAGGCGGCGCGCGGGGCCGCCAGCGCCGCGCCCAGCGCGTGCACGGCGCGCTGCAGCTGCGCGGCGGGCGCGCTCCACTGCAGCTGCGCGGCGTGCGGCGGCAGGCGCGGCACGAGCGCGGCCCAGAGCGCGGCGGCCGGCGGGTCGGGCGCGGCGCGGCGCGGGCCGTGCACGCCCAGCGCGTCGACGGCCGCGGCCAGCGCGTGCTCGCCCTCGGAGCCGCTCGAGTCGCTGCGGCGCAGGGCGGCGACGTGCTCGTCGTCGCGCGCGCGCTGCAGCAGCAGCTCCAGCTGGCGCTCGCACTCCAGCTCGCGCGCACGCTGCGCCGCCAGCTCCTCCGCGGTCGGCATCGCGAACGTGCTCTAGTTACACACGAGGCGTTCAGTACGATGTCATGCGATTCAAATGCGATACGCTGGCGCGTCGAGGATCAGCAAGTTAAGAGTACGACTCGGTCTGCTGCTACGACCACCGAGCAGCTGTTACAACTGAGTCGGTAGGGTACCGAAGGCAGTCGTATTGACTAGTGGTTATAATAGACAGACCATGATTGTTATAACTTCACAGACTGGACCTAATTTAACTTTTCCATGACGTCATATGATCCATAGCCCATAGCGTAAAAAAAGCAATGATAGCCTAGTGGTGTGACCGCCGGACTGTCAAGTCATAGGTCTCGAGTTCCAACCCAAGGCACGCACCTCTGATTTCTCGGATTCATGTGCGTATTGTATAGTTAACACTTGCTTAAAATCAGTGAAGAAAAACATCGTGAGAAAACCGGCATAGCCTGTTGTGTTCCATTAGGCGCGTTTGTGGTTCATGAGCACCTCAAAGAGATGTTTGCACTAGTGAAGGGCCCGTGAGCAGCATGGGCAGCAGTAACCCTTTCAGACAATCCCACTGCTTGACATCACCCTAGGGTTGACTTTTTTTTTTGGGCGCCCCAAAAGGTGGTAGCCATTCGGCTTATCCGGGGGTACCGCACGATCTCGGGCGAGGAGCCTCCTTGCCGGACTGCCGCCGTGGGATCTGGAGGCGATGGTCCTCGCGCGCCTGTTCGAGTGGCGCGCGGAGGTACTAAGCCGGGGGTAGTGTTGCCCAAAATTGGTCTTGGTCTTGCAGTCTTGGTCTTGTTCTTGCATTTTCGCAAGACCAAGACCAAGACCGCCTTATTGTAGCAAGACCAAGACTGAACCCTGCAAGACTTGAGCAAGACAAAACTTAAGACTGCAAGACTCTTGCGTCTTGCAGTTAAGACAAACTGAGATTTCGGCGTTATTAAGTAGGTATTTGGTTTCAATCCCGATTTTGTTCTATTATCTCTATAGAAGACTATTGTCTTCAGCGATGATTTACTAAAAAAATAAAAATAATCGTCGTGTAGGTACGACGATTATTTTTCTAAGGAATACAATTTTGTTGTAGTAGGTACCTACATCGTTTCTTACTTACACATACTTAAGACAGTACCTACGTAGCAAAGCGCGCCAGTCACGAGTACGACAAATTGCCTAAAAAATTTACCTACGCACACTCTAATGAAATCTGCTAATCTCAACTCACACGCACTTCCTTATTTTGGCCGCATAGGTAGGCTTTGCCTGTAGTCTTCTATTATTGGTTGAATATTCCAGGATAGCCCGCGAAATTCAATTTTTCTTATTTTTTTTGCAATTTGCAGGTCAGTGCTAGATTGTTTGTTGATTAAAATATTATTCGCGCTGTAAGACGTATGTAGTAACAGAATTATAATCATCAAAATCATCAATACAACCCTCGACGGTGCAAACCCCGCTTGGGCGGAGCACCGCCGTGTCCTCGTAGAGGCGATCGGCGGCGGCGACCTCTCGCGCCCGACCCTGGTGCAAGCCATGGTCCGGGGCGAGACGGAGTGGGAGGCAGTCACCTCCTTCTGCGAAAAAGTTATGCTCGCGAAGGAGGTGGCGGGATGGGAGAGAGAAAGGTCCTCCCGTCCCAGCCGCCGCAGGAGACGCCCCGGGCGTCGGGAGCCACGTGACGACTTCAGGCCACCGTAGGCGCGGGCCTCAGGGCCAAGCTTGCCGGGTAAGCGGGATTGTCCGAAAGGGTTACCGCTACCCCGGAACATAAAGGGCTACGGAAGGAACATGGATGGGTTTTAGTCAGTAAGAGTCTGACACTCCCTTCCGCTCCACCCAGAGCGGGAGCAGTCATTGGATGATTTCCCAGCCTTGTCTTATTGATTATGATAATTAACCTGTCATAGTGATATTTGTTTTCACCTTTTGTTGCGTAGTATTTTTTTCTAAGTGCATTGTCTGCATCATGTCTGTAGTTATTTGACTAAGGGCCGATTTTTCAACCGTCAGATAAGTTTTATTGGAGGAATAAATATGTCAGTTTGACAGTTTTTGCATAGAAAATATGTCAAACCGCCATTTTTATTCTTCAGATAAAAGTTATCAAGCGATTGAAAAATCGGCCCTAAGACTGGTAGATAATCGCCTCAAAAATTAAGTCAGTCTTTAATAATTAATAACAAATATATTCTTTTTATAATATATAATATTATTAACCAATAAAATGCCTTTTGGTTTATTGCTTTCAATAATAATAAACTAGACAATATTTGGTCTAAAGGTGTAGATCTGCTTGAACATACTGCTGTATGTTTCAGGTAAGACTAATAGATTGAGCCATGTGTGTAAGACACAGATATTTGGCTTCATCAGATGATCATTGCCAGCTGAACTGAAAGGCTTGGTATTCATTGTTTAGTCTTTTTGGAACAGAACATTAATATGCAGTTAAGCCCTCATATTAATTAATATCTCATTCTCACACTGGAATCCATAGTCACTGAGTGAGTATTTCACTATCCCCAAACATGACCCTCGGAAGGTCCGAGGGTCATCTTTATGTAATGACCCGCGACCCATCTTAATGTATTTACATTTATTTAAATTTAGTCCAACATGCAGTAACATGGTATGTTAAAATGCAGCACTGTATGCTGCATTTTAACATACCAAACACTAATGATTGGAGTTTCGCACCCATTCATTACCATAGATATCTATATTTTGGAATGGGCCTCTAGCTTCAACGTTCTAACTAACTGACCAACTACTCGACAGCTCAAAACTGCATAAAATTGGTTTAATTGAAATATTATGTTTTCAGTTTGAGATGAAATTCTGACTGAGTTACTGTTTTCCAGTGAAGTAATGCTTTCTTTGGTTAGCCTGGCCATTGTCATTCGTTCCTGGCTACGGCTTCCTTTCACTCAGGACTGAAAAATTACATCAAAATAAATCAGCCCATGTAGAATATTCAATATTGGTGTACCGGGTTATTAGCAGAAGAGTTGACGGTTATCGTCGGCAAGTCATCACAATCTTCTTCTTCACTCATCTTCATGTTCACTGTTCTTACAATTACAATGAAACAAATATATTCGCTGGATTTAGGACTAAATACAAAATCAAAACAAATACTTTGCAATTCGTTAAATTTCAAGTGAAAGCGGCAGGCAGCCAGCAGTGACACATGACAGTTACTGTCAGTAACGAGACAGATCACAGAAGGGAAAATGACGTTATTCTGTCATACTGATCTAGGGTTGGGCACAACATACTAATTAATTAAAAGTCGACTAATACGAATGGCCTTGCAAATGTAATCCTATGATACAAGGTGCATATATATATAATATAAATATATGACGCCTTTAGCAAAAGCAGTAAAAATAATGGTTTATAGAGTTGAAAAATTGCAATATTTTCGTTTATATAATAATATGGTAAACTGACTGGGTGATATATCAACGCATAGCATAAGCCGCAGGACTAAAATTATAATTACCTATCTACCTACAATTTCAATCAATCAATTCATATGTATGTATTGATTGATTGAAATTTTGCACTTAGAAACATTACACATCCACTAAGAAAGCATATTTAGAAATTCGAACTATGGGGGTTAAAAGGAAGGATTTTGTTTGTATGAAAAATCTTATACCTTGAGTTAATACACTTGAAATTTGGCAAAAATTCGTAACTAAGTATATTATGCAGTTTGTATTTTTTTGTTTTGGAACGAAGTTCCTTATCGCGCGTTGCGAAAGGGGGCTAGACGGAAAAAAATTAAGACCAAAACTGTTTGTAACGACACTGTTTGCTATAGTTGTAAGCCAAGCGGCGTGCGCGTGTTTCTCTGTCTGTCTGTCTCTCTCTCTCTCACATAGAAAGCAAGCCAGTTATTAACAACACATACCACGACATTACAACAACAACATACAGCACAACAACAACACACAACAACATACAACACAACAACACGCACAACAACAACATACAACACAACAACAATAACATGTAACATGTAGTTTACAACATCAACAGGTAACATGTTGTTTACAACATCAACAGGTAACATGTTGTTTACAACATCAACATGTAACATGTTGTTTACAACATTTTGTTATTATCAGAGACATGGTTGGACAATAAAGAAGAATGTGATATACCGAATTTTAATTGTATAACCCACTTTTAACGTGATTTTGTTCGTTCAGATGTTGCGGTATATCACAACACAAATGATACGACTTATCTTGTAACACCAAATATGTCGGTCATTATGAACAATATTCAGGGCAAGTGATGCAGATTTATGTGCAGCAGAGTGTATAATGGAAAACGGCATTACCTTAATCACAAAATAACAAATTAACAGATATTCAGGAGTTCATTCATCGAGCACTGCTAGAGTAATCTAAAGATGTATCTCGGACACTTAGCAGATACAACAACTTCCACTCATTTTGGCCAGTGATGTTAACATCAGTAATGAAAAATCAAAACCATTGCTACAGTTTCTAGAGGACGAATTTGAAAAACAATAATCCAGCAGAATCAACAACAAAATATAATACTACCTGTATTGATGCAGTTTTTTCAAGACATTTAAATAGAATCCCAAACATGTTTCCTACTTCAGTTACCACAAGCGAATTATTACTAAACTTAATAGTTTATATTACATTATATTTGTTAATATTAAAAAATATATATTATAACTTACAAGAAATAAATTTTTATTACAATTCGTTTACTAATTAATCCCTGTGTGGGGTGGCCCTTGACACCTCTCAAGTTTTTAATTTTAACGCGCGGTCCGATTAACTCGATGCTCAGTATTTATACCTAAAACAAAAAATAAAGAATAACATGTATCAAGATATTAATCTACCGATAAGCGGGTTGAAAAGAGGTAGTCAGTTTCAAAGGGGATTTTACTTCGTAATATAAACCGTAACTCAAAAATGGAGAAAAGACACAAAATACCTTTAAAAAAATTACCCCTTTGAGGGTGAACAGAGGGATACAGTTTGTATGAAAGATTTTATTCAATTGGTTAAGGTTGATGTTCAGGGTAGCCCGCGAAATTCAAATTTTCTTAAGTTTTTTGCAATTTGCAGGCCAGTGATAGGTTGTATGTTGATGAACATTTGATTCGCGGCTGTAAGACGTATGTAGTTACAGAATTATAATCATCAAAATCATTAATACAACCCTCCGAGCTCATAAAGGTGTAAAAATGACTTTTTACAAGGTCAAAGTCATTCCGGAACCTTCATCAACATACAACCTATCACTGGCCTGCAAATTGCAAAAAACTTAAGAAAATTTGAATTTCGCGGGCTGGTTGGAGGATTCACCCGCGGCAACCACCGTAACTATTGAGTCGTCCATATCATAAGCTTATTCTGCGCGTGGGCTACACCTGTTATGTTGTAGCCAAATTTTTAATTTGAAAAATTTATTTTTTTGTTGCTAAACCAGACTAATAAAAATCAAAGCGTTGTACCGTGCGTGTTGTGTTTATGACAATAGCTTTAAGTATGTCGGTATCGTGTAGCGCCTACTTTTTGCAATTGTTTCATGCTAATTACTCGTATTCGTTTTAATGTCACTGATGCGAATATTATGATCCGTGACCCCAGCAAATGACCTCTGCGCGACAGTCTTTAAGTACAGGTTGCTCTAAGATGCTATTTTCTAACATTTTGAATAAATCCGTAAGTAATAACATTTAATGACGGTTTTCCTGGGAATCACGCTAGACGACAAGTTACAATGGGGTCCCCACATAACAACTCTTGCGGGACGGCTAAGCTCGGCCGCATATGCTGTTAGAAAGATAAGGCAGTTGACAGACGTAGAAACTGCGCGTTTGGTCTACTTTAGTTACTTCCACAGCATTATGTCGTATGGCATTTTACTGTGGGGTCGGGCTGCTGACATTGAATCCATTTTTATTTTGCAAAAGCGAGCTATCAGAGCTATTTACAATCTACAACGCCGCGAATCGCTTAGGGAACTGTTTAAAAGTATTAATATTATGACGGTACCTTGCCAATTCATTTATGAAAACATTATGTATGTAAGAAAAAATCGACATCTTTTTAACAAAATAAGTGATAGGCATAACTTTAATACTAGAAATAAAGATAAAAAATGTGTGCGTGTACTAGCGTACACTCGTAAGAAGTGAAACTTCTTTATGACGTTATTTTTCAAAAAATAATTTACTATATGCAACTTTACAGAAATTGGTTAAATAAAGTTCAATTAGATAAAGTTGTTGTTGTTGTTGTAGTTGTTGTTTGTTGTTGTTGTTTGTTGTTGTTATTGTAATACCAATCCCTACTCCGCTGGAGAAAGTATACTTCGAATCACGCGTGGTAGGGATAAGAAGAAGATGGCGCGTAACGGAAAAATGTGACGCGTACCTAACGAAAAAATTATTTCCAACCCCGATAAAGAAGTTTCACTTCAAAATAGATTAACCCTTTTTTAGGTTATCAAAAGTAAATACATCTTTTATGGGGTTCTGTGTTAAATGTTACAACAAAATACCTTGTGACATTCTGCAATTAAATGAAAGAAAATTTAAAACTCACATTAAAAATACACTTTGTAAACAAGCATATTACAAATTAGAGGATTATATAAAGGATAAGGATGCTTGGAAACATGCTGGTCCTGCTCCACAGGGCAATCTAGTGTCTAGACAAAATCAAACTGGTTGCTAAGTAAATTAGGTAATAATTTATCATTTGTAAAATACTATTTAACATGTTGAAATATCTTCTCACACATTGATTGATTTATTATTATTAACTTTTAGAATGTTTGTAAATATGTGAGCACCATGTACTTTTGACATACTTAAGTTTACCTGCCATTAATTATGTGTTTTTCTTTTCACTTTTTGTGGTGTAGTGTTTTTATTCTGGGTGCATCGTCTTCACATAATATATAATGTTATAATTCATGTTTACAAAACATTGTAAAACATTTTAAAAGAGTAACGGTGGAGTTTCTTGCCCATTCTTCTCCACACGAAACTACCTTTTGGAAGGGGCGACTAGAATCAATTCTATTTCTTGTTCATTTTGACGTTCAAAAGTGCCTTACTTGTGCCTATTTGAAATAAATGATTTGACTTTGACTTTGAATGGAAATATAATGTCTTCATGAAACGAAAACGTGGGGATGCACCGATATGTGGCATTAATGGACAAGGGCCTCACCCCGCCCACCAATCCTATGGAGGTTGGGCAAAGAGCTTTACCGGCACTTTTACCGGGTCCTACAAACTTCTTAGCATCCGTAGCCTGGTTGCGATTCGGTGATCTCTTTGGGGAAACCACTGGTTTTCTCTTTGCGATTATGGACGAAGTTATGATGAGGAACAACTATCTGAAATATATTGTGAAGGATGGCACGGTTGACATTTGTCGGGCGTGCCACCGTTCGGGGGAGTTCATCCGACACATAATTTCTGGCAGATCTTGACTGGCTAACCGAGAATACTTGCATAGACACAACCTTGTAGACAGAATAATCCATCAGCAGCTTTCCCTGAAATATAGTGTTGTGGAATCGGAAGTACCGTATAAAAGGTATGTGCCCGACCCAGTTCTTGAAAATGGCAATATCACGTAATATTGGGATCCACTGACAGGACTATTGTTGCCAGTAAAAGTGATCCCATTGGTGGATTTTTTCCTTGCACACCGCACTAGCTATGATCTGCCACCGGGTGGTTAGCAGAGTTCTATTTGAGTAAAATGTTTGAAAAAAAGGAGCAATATGAAAGTCAACACCGATACTGTTGTAAAATTACTGGAATAATAATATGTGTAGGAAAGTTATTTTCTCAGGGTTGTGTGTTGGGTCTATAAAATGAGTTCGAATGCACGTTAACAGTAAAAAGTATATAATAAAGGTAAAGGTAAAAATAAACAGTATACACGGCACAAACAGGTAAATGGTAAAACAAACTAAAACTTTACGAGCGGTTCGCGAGCGTAGCGTACCGTCACGCGATCTTTCGTCCACTCACTGGCGGGAGTCTGAGTGCGCTTAAATGCTCTAAGGAGTGCGCAGGCGGGGTATTGTCTACCGTTGCCGCACATAAGGGCAAGTCCACACACAAACGTTAAGGTGTTGCTACATATGTTTTCATAAATTTTCTCTACTGTCGTCGGCACATGGATGCTAGAAAAATATGCTGAAAAAAAATAGTTACCCTATAATTAGGATTTAACCTAATTATAGGGTAACTATTTTTTTTCAGCTTACTAGGGCTCTAAGCCCTAGTAAGCCCTATAATCTTTAATATTTAATCATTTAGTCGATTATACTCTAACCATATCAATCTGTCAGTTTTGTCTGTCTATGAATAAAAAACCAAAACAAACGTCAGTTCAGAAAATTGTTGAATTTGGGAAAGTTTCTTTGTTTGGTACCTTTGTTCGGCTCGTCGGAGCCGAAAGCAAGTGTATCAAGGTGGCGGCAACACGACAAAAGACGCGCGCGATGCGGGAGGAGGGCGGCAGCAGCAGCAGCGGCGGAACGACCAGCGCCAAGCAGTCTGACGTCGCCAAGCAGCAGGAGGCTACCTTCAACGAGCTCATGCAGGAGTGTCGCCACAGCGCGCCCGGCGCGCGCCTGTCCGCCAGGCTGCGCACCGCGCTCGAGCGGTACGTCGCACTTACCAGCTGCACTGCAACCTTGACATGTCACTACTGTTCTGTTATTGTTTTGTGTTAGGGGCGTGAGTGATTGTGTTCACAAGGCAGATACCACCTAACAATTCTGCTACCATACTTTGCAGTCACTAGTACAGGCACTTTATTGTCAGACTAGTCTCAGGTTTTTTTTTGTCTTGAATTCCCACACCGAAACAAAGGCAAAATGATAGATTGTAGAAAGATGTCTACTGCTCACTTTCAAATCATCATCATCATCATTCTCCTGCCCTTATCCCAATCTATTCGGGGTCGCGGCAACATGTCTTCTTCTTCCATACTTCTCTATTAGTTGTCATCTTGATAGTCACTCCCTTTCTAGCCATATCATCTTTCACACAATCCATCTATCGTTTCTTTGGTCTCCCTCTACTAGTATAGCCATCCACATTCATACTCACAACTTTCCTGACAACATTT
This sequence comes from Hyppa rectilinea, assembly GCA_951799385.1. Classification (NCBI taxonomy): domain Eukaryota; kingdom Metazoa; phylum Arthropoda; class Insecta; order Lepidoptera; family Noctuidae; genus Hyppa; species Hyppa rectilinea. Next base: position 17,098,546 of record OX637322.1, on the reverse strand, counting down.
TCCTCATTCCTCCGCATAACATACCCATACCATGTCAACCGATTTCTGCACAACTTTTCAGTCACCGGTGTCACTTTCAGAATTCCTCTTATATACTCATTACATATTCTATCCATTCGCATAACACCACACATCCCTCTTAGCATTTTCATCTCAGCTGCATGCAATTGTCTTTCATTCATTCCTTTTGTGGCCCAACACTGATCCATACAAGACAAATATGGAGATGAAATGTTACTGTCTTGATGGAAAAGACAGAATTAGTCATGCTGTATCTAAAGGAGCTGCAACTGGGAGTAGACACAGTGATGCTACACTCATGGCTTACTTAGGATATTCATGTCTATGCCTCAGTAAACAAAGGAGTATTGTTGTTTGACTTCTTTTTCTGTTACAATATATTGCTGGAGTATTGCTTAGTTGCCTGGGAACCTTGGACAGTCTGGATACTGTTTGATCAAAATCTTCCATTGTAGCGAACAACCCATCTCCAGTGTTTATGACAACACCCAAAATACATCACTTGTAGTAAGTGGGGACCATCTCCACAAGGAGTTGAGCCCTGCAGACAACTGGAATTGCACTTTGTATCAATGCTGGTGAACATGCCTGTCCAGTATGGAGTTGCATGTGCCCACACTAACTTAGTTAGTTAGCTGCTAAGCAGGCTGGATTGGCGTAATTTTTATTATAGTCTACTGTTGATGAGCTTTGTTCTTTTCTAAGTTCTGTTGTCATTCATAAAGCAGGCATCTGTACAGGTTTTCTTTTATGATAACTTAACCAACTAAAGCTGTCCTACAAACGTGTATTTGTGGCTAGTGTGTCAAGTGCGTTTATTATCTATGTCATCAAGATAGTGGAAATGTTTTACTTAGTCTATTGCGTTGTAGCGTTACCGGACTACGCCTTATTATAATGTTATTGCAATGATCCAAAACAAACTGTTCAATTATTTACAATTCCCACAAAACAGGCCGCGCACGGGCACGCATTTCATAGTGCTAAAATAAAATCAGGCTTCTATACAATAGTTAAGTTTCATGGTTACAACCGTGCGTATGCCGCGTCAGCCAGTCGGCTCCTCGTGTACGTGGACGGCGGCGCTCGGCTGTTAACGGATACGCGAGCACGCGCGCGCATGCCCGGGTTTGCAGTCGGATGACGCGTGCTTGGGTATCCGCTGCGAAGCGCAGCATTGCGCGAGGCCCAGTTGGCGAGAATCTTACATTATAGACAACTGCAAATAAAGGAATTAATTTTCCGTGTGAGATAATTATATTAATTGTAATGTGGGGATTATAGGTGTTATCTGTCTGACAATGAGATTACTCGCCCAATATAAGGCGCAAATTGTTTGATTTCAATTTGTTACCCTAGAAATGACATTATAACACTTCATGATATGGTCGGTGCTTGCAGGCTGAGCCCAGCCGAGCGACGCGCGCTGTGCTCGCGCAAGCTGGACGGCTGCGCGCCGCTGTTCGTGGCGTGCAAGCGCGGCAACGTGGAGATCGTGGAGTACCTCGTGCACGTGTGCGCGGCCGACCTGGAGCAGCGCGGCGTGTACGAGGTGCCCGACGACCGCTCCGTGCACTCCGTCACGCCGCTGTGGTGCGCGGCCGTGGCCGGGCGCCTGGAGGTGCTGCGCGTGCTGGCCGACGCGGGCGCCGACGTCAACGCGGGCTCGGACTCGGGCTCCACGCCCGTGCGCTCCGCCTGCTTCATGACGCACCTGGACGTGGTGCGGCTCCTGGTCGCGCGCGGCGCCGACATCCACCGTCCCAACCACAACGGCGGCACGTGCCTCATCAACAGCGTGCAGTCCGTGCGCCTGTGTGCCTACCTGCTGGAGCACGGCGCGGCCGTGAACGCGCGCGACACGCAGCTCAAGACCGTGCTGCACTACGCCATCCAGGAGCACCGCGTGGAGACCGCGCGCCTGCTGCTGGAGCACGGCGCCGACCCGCTGCTGGCCTCGCGCGCCGGCGACGACGCGCTGCGCACGGCCTGCCTCAAGGGCGCCGCGCAGATCGTGAGCTTGCTGGCCGGCCGCGTGCGCTACTCGGCGGCGCGCATGGCCGACGCCTACGAGCTGCTGGGCAGCACGCAGCTCGACGAGTTCAACGACGTCACCGCCGCCCTGGGCGCCTGGCGCCGCGCCACCGCCATCCGGCACGGCTCGGGCGCCTACATCCCCAAGCGGCCCGTGCGGGCCCCGGCGCCGGCGCTGGGCGGGGCCCGCGAGTGGCGCACGCTGGCCGAGCTGGAGGCCGCGGCCACGGACATGGACGCGCTGCGCACGCAGTCGCTGCTGGTGGTGGCGCGCGTGCTGGGCCCGGACCACAAGGACACGGTGTTCCGGCTCATGTACCGCGGCGCGTCCTACGCCGACGCCTTCCGCTACCAGCACTGCGTGGACCTGTGGAGCTGGGCGCTGCAGCTGCGCATCGAGAAGGACTCGCTGCTGGCGGCCGACACGTGCCACACGGCGAGCGCGCTCACGCGGCTCATGCTGGACGCGCACGGCGGGCGGCTGGAGCGCGCGCGCGGCCTGCCCGCGCTGGCCGACGTGCTGCGCGTGTTCCGCCTGCTGGCCGACGAGCTGCCGGGCTGCCGGCGCCTGCTGCAGGCGCGGCCCGTGTTCAAGGCGCAGGCCGACACGCTGGACCGCGCGCTGCGCTGCGTCACGCACCTGGTGTTCCTGCTGCACGAGCGCGCCAGCGGGCCGGCCGAGCGCCGCGCCGTGACGGCGGCTGTGCGCGCGCTGGTGGCCGCCGACGTGCGCAGCGCGCACACGCACGACACGCTGCTGCACCTGTGCGTGTCGCGCCTCAACGTGATCCGCTCCACGTACTTCTCGGAGGAGCTGGACGCCGCGCCCGTGTTCCCGCACGCCGGCGTGGTGGCGCTGCTGCTGGCGTGCGGCGCGGACGTGCGCGTGCGCAACGAGGCGCGCTCCACGCCGCTGCACGTGGCCGCCATCCCGTACAACTTCAGCACGGAGCTGGTGCGCGTGCTGCTGGCGGGCGGCGCGCACCTGGACCAGCCCAACAAGTTCGGCGACTCGCCGGCCGAGCTGGTGACGCTGAACCGCGGCTCGCGCGTGGCCGTGCTGCAGCACGTGACGCTGGCGTGCCTGGCGGCGCGCGCGCTGCTGCGGGCCCCGGGCGGCGTGCCCGAGCACGCGCTGCCGCGCACGCTGCGCGACTTCGTGGACCTGCACCGCGCTAACTAACTCACTAGGCAGATATTATATTATAGGATGTTACTATTATGATGACAAGTATGTAATTAAATTAAATTAGAGTGAAATAAAACCACGTATCCAGTATTCAAGCGTTTTATTATCTTCATATAGTGGACTATGATTCACAAATCATATTGTCTTATTTGCATTAATAAATATTAAAGTATAGTTGGCTGATTTATCAACCGCCTGATGTAACAAAGTTTTCCACGGGTATGCGATATCTGGCGTTGGAGAAACCAGCCACAACTGGATGATACATTGAGATGTCTAAAGCTGCCGATGTCGTTTGAACGTGAGCAGTTTGTGTAAGTAATATGCAATTAGGTATATTTTGGGCCGTCACCAGCTCGAGAATATGAATAAGAATCGCTAGCGAGGACCAACCACGCCAAGACATTCACGTGGCCCTAATCGGAATGAACGCCGCCGTATTGTTTTTTGTATTTATTTGAAGCCTGGATTGGATATGTAGAAGAAACTAGATACTAATGTACCTATGCGACTTGGAGTGTAGCACAGTTAAAAGACGAGCTAAGGACCACTGGTAAAAAAGCAGCTTGAGTCAATAAATCGCGAAAGTTTTATAATTTGGTTACCTATTCTGTTGGTAGCATCAGCTGTAGGTATTCGAATTTATTTCGTAGAAGGTGTTCAGTTTAAAGGATGGCGCATAGGTACATTATAATGCAACAGTAAACAAGATGGTGGTGTTCATTCCAATTTTGGTCACTCGCAATAAAATGCTTGTAGCGGTGTAGCGATTTGAGATCATCAAAACAGTACAGCTGCCTACAGAATTGAATTTAAACGGTCGTTATTGTATTATAACGATTAGTAAGATCTATCAGTTTCATCGAGATTGGCTCAATTTTATCGATCATTACAAAAACGATCCATCGACCAAAAATACGTTGTCGAGGTTGTCTGTGCTCACACATCTATCGATTTTATTCGATCTTACGGCAAAAACTAGCATTACATGTAGTCACATTCGTCTTAGTCAGATAAAGAAGCAGGACACTCCTCGCGACTCGGGTGCGAGTCACGCCGCCAGCAGGCCGCGCGCCGCCAGCAGGCAGGCCGCGCCCAGCGCCAGCAGGCCGCGCGCGCCGGGCGGGCGGGCCGCGTCCAGCGCCAGCGGGCCGCGCGCCGCCAGCAGGCAGGCCGCGCCCAGCGCCAGCAGGCCGCGCGCGCCGGGCGGGCGGGCCGCGTCCAGCGCCAGCGGGTCGCGCGCCGCCAGCAGGCAGGCCGCGCCCAGCGCCAGCAGGCCGCGCGCGCCGGGCGGCCGGGCCGCGGCGCTGGTCGCGCGGCCGATGTTGCGGCGGTGCTTGTCTACGACGTAGATGCGGCCGCCCATGCCGGCGTGCGAGAACGAGTGGTAGTACACGCGGTCGGGCCACGAGCTGTTGGGCGCCACGGCCAGCTCGGCCGGCGGCTCGGCCGGGCAGCGCCACTCCAGCGAGCGGTTGTACGCGCGGAACGTGGCGTAGTCGTCGTCGCGCCGCCGGTCCGCGCCCGCCGCGTGCCGCGCCGCGCACAGCGGGCCCGCTGCAACATACGGGGCGTGAGGCGCGGCCCGCCGCAACAGTAGCGAGGGCCTACCGCCTGAGGCTACGTACCTGCGGTGGGCGCCAGGCGGCCGCGCCGCGTGTAGTGCACGCCGGCCAGCACCTTGGCCTCGCGCTGCGCCGCCTCGCTGAGGCGCTCCAGGCCGCCCACGGGCTCCGCCGTCACGATCAGCGGGTGGTACTCCGTAGCCGAGTGCGGGTCGTTGCCTCCGTACACCTGGCGCGGCACATTACGACGTTAGATCGCCATCGACACACTAAAGTAAAGCTAGCACCGGCGAGAGTACCTTGAAGGAGTAGTGCAGCCCGCGGCGCAGCTGCAGGTCAGGCGCGAGCTGTCCGTTGACGTACCAGGCGAGGGGCGGCGACTGCTTGAGGGGCCGGCCCGCCAGGCCGCGCGCGCCGCCCGCGGGCCCCAGGCGGAACGTGAACACGCGCAGGGCCGGGTCGAACAGCTCCGCCACCTCCCACACCGGGGGCGCCGACCGGGCCCCGCTGCACAGCACACAGTACGACATTAGCACGCGCACCGTATCCAACGCGGGGCGCCGAACTTATATGTTCCAAAAGTGTCAGACCCTGTTTAGGTTAAATTGTTACGCAATAGCTCACAAAAAGAAATCAGTAAAGCATTGTTTTAAAATTTTGGTAAATACTTCACTACAGCTATCCAGACGCATACAGACAAACAAGAAGCTGACTCACACGGTGAAGTGGACGCAGTCGCGGGTGGGCGGGTCGCTGGCCAGGTGCAGCTTGACGTCGGCGCGCGGGTACAGGCGGTGGAAGGCGGGCTCGCGCTCGTGGTCCAGGCGGCCCAGCGCCCACACCACCCACATGGCGCGGTCCGTCACCCACTCGCGGTCCATCGGCTCGGCTGCGGAAGGCACACGTCACACTCTGCGCTCGGCTGCTGCACCCGTCACTCGGCACTCCCAGCTATACTCACAGGCGGCCAGCGTGCGGCGATAGGACACCACGGTGAGCCCGTTCTCTCGGCGCGCGCTGAACACTTGGTTGGAGTCGAGGCCTCCCAGCCGGTCGTCGCGACACACGCCGCGCCATGCGCCCAGCACCTGCACGCACTGCACACACACGGATCGATTAAAGTTCGTCTGTGACGAGGCGCCGACAGGGTGCCGCGGTGGGCGGGAGACTCATGGCACTGACGGGCGCGCTGGCGGTGATGTTGTAGTCCGTGGCGAGGCCGCGCTGCATGGCCGAGTTGTACTGCGCCACGGCCACGTCGGCGCCCAGCATACGCGAGCCGCTGGCGCTGCCCGACACGCCGAACGCCATGTACTCGTCCTCGTCCATCTGCGCACACATCACACGAATCAGTTCCGTCGAGATCGCTCGAAACAAGCAACGATACGATACGTGGGCTCCGTGCGTACCTGCGCCGCCATCTCGATGGTGATCTGGTTGCCGAAGACCTCCCAGGAGACCTGGAAGTCGCGGTGCAGCTGCTTGCAGTGCGGCAGCGGCGCCTCGTAGGCGTGCGGCTCCACGGGCGCGGGCGGCACGTTGAGCGCCTCGGGCACCAGCACGCTGGCCAGCGCCGCGGCGCGCGCGCGGTCCCACAGCGCCACCCACTTGACGTCGAACACCGTGCGCCCGCCCGGCAGCTGCAGGCGCACGTCCTCGCCCGCGTACGCGCGGATGGGCTCCAGGCTGCGGGGGCGAGTTGTATCGTCTCGTGCTGCTGCTTACTTGGCTTATTTGTCTAAATACCGCGTCACTTGGGTGATGCAAAATACACCCTAAGATGATTGAAATAGGGTATATTTTATATCAGTCAAATAACATGAATATTTGCACAAATACGCTAAGTGTATGCCAGCATTGCACACACGAACCTACACCAGACCATGTTGCTGCCACAGAGCAGAGTTCGATAACGATTGATTGCGTGTACTTACTAGCCGTACTCGTCGGGTATTTTCATGCCTCTGGAGGAGGGCTGCGGGCCCACTCCCGTCCAGAAGTACACTTCCTCTCCGCTGCCGTCGTACCGCAACTCAGGGATACTGCACATGGGGGGGATTAGTCTCAGTGTGCCACAACACGTGATATCTGAAGGTGCTAAGGTTCTTACAGGATGGTGGTGGCGTCCAGGAAGCGGACCGGCTTGCTGGATACGGAGGGCGAGCCGGCCAGCGGGCCCACGGCCTGCTCGGCCGGCGCCTCGAACTCGTCTGGCACAAACACGTCGCCGAACGCGTTCTGGCTGCCAATGTCGTACACGGCCAGCCACTTGATGCGCGAGATGCGCTTGCCCTCCGGCACGGCCAGCCGCACCTCGGCGTTGTAGTACCGCTCCAGGATATTCGTCCTGGGAAATTAAATTGGGGTAGGTACACAATAAAAGTATATTTGAATATAATTATCTGTTATCGGAATCACTTTCACACGTCATATTAAAAAATATGTTTTTTAAATAGTCTAGATAAAGTCGGCGTTTCCTATCTGAATACTCTAAGAAGAAATGCCGAAACAAACTCTGAGGCCAGTCTCTTTTAAAGTACAAACATAGTCTTGGTCATATCATGCGAGAACCATGGAGATCCGTGGCTGAAATGGTCTTTTGACGAATGGACCACGCATGTTTGGGTGGACTTGTCTAGTTATTATATTACTCTTTGTTGTCTAGTCAGTGCAAGACAGCATCTGTCAGTAATCGTGTAGCTCAACTCCGGACACACATAAAAGAGTTCAACTACTCGGCGAACAACCGCATAATCGGGCCTTCGCGGCCTGAAATAAAGTGGGTACTCAAAATGCCAGACAATAGTAACCGGGAAAACGTAAAAAAATATCCACGAGGTGCTCACACTAGTGAAGTAAATATTCATGTCATTTCCTATATAATAATTTAAGCCAAGTCAATTTAGATAAAATCTACAATGGATTTGCATAATAATTAAAATGTCATAGTTGACGGTTTTATCCCGTATACTTAGGGTTACCAGGTCTTAAAAACAAGGTGTTTCTTTAATCATTTACCATAAAATCATCTTACATTTAAATGAAACAACAATAAAATTGGCGCGTGTGATGATCAAAATTAAAAAGCCTACCAAAAGCCGGATAGGCCGGACTCCGGCTGATTTAGCCAGACACGCAACCAAAAAGTCAATGTGTCTGGTTTTATCGGGACGCCTGGCAACCCTACCGGTAAACAGTCACAGAAGAGATAAAAGAAGACTGTTCTTATAGTACCTACCTACTTTTTATTTTATTCACAAAGCTTAGCAGAGTGAGCAGGTCAATCCCAAGCTGATTGTAAATAAATAATTAGAAATTTAGATGTTTCTACCTACTCTTTGCTTACATAGATTTTATACTTGTGACTTACTTTCTTATTATCTGACTGACAGACTAATTATATTTTTTTTTTACCCAGGCTACATTTTTATTACAATACATAGTATACATACCTATCTCACCTCTGTAGATACACAAACTTTCCAGACTAAATTCATAATAATCCATGTCAAGTTTTATTCCTTGACACAAAATAGATAAAGTTCATTCTGACATTTGACAAGGTATACTGAGCTACTGACCTGCCATACTCATTGGGCACAATGAAGCCCTGTGGACCAGGCCGGCCAGCATCTCCAGCCCAGAAGAATGTGTCATCCCCGGTGCCATCATAATTAAAGTTCTCCAGCAATATTGTAAAGTCATCTACTGCATAAACATCCCCAGATACCTAAAAATAAGCAAACAAATTATTTAAAACTAATTTATAAAATAGGACTGCCATGTTGTTCTAGTGGGGTCCTGGGTTTGATTACCAGTTTATGTTATTGGCTATACCTAGAGCGGAGCTGGTGAGAAGTCTTAATAAAACTTTGTACCAGGATGGTAGTGGACATGTTTACCTACTATGTATACATATTCATGCATATATATACAAACAAATACTTGTTTGTATGTAACTGAGTATCAGGAACACATTCTCGTGGTGCTTGTTGATAAGTTGACATAAGGCTTTAAATATGCCAATGATATATTATATGTTCAATTACTGTTGGATTAGTAGCAGTATGGAGTCTCAATGTGTGTGTGGCAATTGACTGTTACATAGGAGTCACTTTTTACTTAGGTAACGGGCAGGATGTGGGCGTACCTTACATCTCTGCCTTCCCTTTGGATAACATGAATATGGCGTGATAATATTTTATGTATAAGTCATAGATCATTCGTTAAAGTGTCAACATGGATTTTATTACCTACCAAATTACTCTTTTTTTTAAATCATGCGCTCCTTAATGCATCTGAGGCTGTGTAGCCAATTCCACTGTCAAGCTCATTACATTTACTTAAATAAAACTAGATATCTTTAGTTTATGTGAGTAAATTATTTAAGTGTGAACTATGGGATGTTGTACAGATAACTGAGTAGGATTGTGTTAACGAACCTGATGGTGGTAGGAGTTGAGTTTCCCAATGAACCTGCCGCGGTAGGGCCCGTCCTCGTCCTGCGAGCGACAATCTGCAACGATACACAGCGCACGGTAATAATACAATAGAAAGTTTTCACTTACCCGCAGCGAATTTACTTTAAACAACTAAACTTTACCTTTTGCGACTGCTATAAGCAGTAGAAAACATATTTTTAACATGTTACACACAGTTTGTTCACTTGAAACTATTTTTTAAAACTTTCTAAGTAAAACCTAGAGGTCACAACATTTCAAGTATTTCGCATACCACCCGCTTCCGGTAACTTGACAAATCACTGAACTGGTTTTGTTGTCATTTAGTCAAAGGTGATCCAAGGACGCAGTTCTATTGGTTGTGCACCGCTCCACAATGTACGCGACCAATCACAAGTAACTAACTTGAGTAACTTTCACTTTTTGTTCTCTTCGGAATGTCCGTTCTTTAATACGTTCAGAAATGACCGAAGTTGCTAATTATACATAGTGAATTGTATTTGAACTAATTGTTATTATTAAAATCACTAAACATATCCTACTTATCACAGTACGTGTTAGTAACAGGTGGCAGTAGGCAGTAGGTACTGGTAGGTCCTGTAGTTGACTGTAACTAAATTAGGAGGAGACCACTGAGGAACAGGTGACTGAATACAAGAGCACTGTGGGGTGCGAAGACACTTGTTGTAATAGTGTAATACATAACATAGTGATCATGCTCACGCTGGTCAGTTTGAGTCTACTAGCTAGCTAGCTGCGATACAATCGACGTGCTTTCTAAAATAATCTAGAAGAATCTGCGTCACACGATGCTCATGTGCACTCGTTTATAGAGCTGCCTATTAGTGTTTTGCTATAAGATTAGTCCTAGGTGCAACGTGAACTAACACTCAATCTCAATGTTTACACTTTTGATTCGTCAAATCTTTACGCTACGATAATATCACTTCTCGGCACACTCACTACTCACCACATTGTTTAACACAGTCGCCAAGATATTGTAATTGGAGCGTGTTCTACGAGTGAGATACTATAGCAATCCATTGCCAACCTGAGCGATGTGAGTATCCACGCGAGCGCTCGTGCACTACGTGACACGTATCGTCGAGGTTCCAGCTAGGTAGGTGGAACCTCGAGGGGAGTGAAAAGCTAGCTCGGCTTCTGTAAGTTAGAGTCAGGTATATGGTGCAGGGAGTGAGCTGCTAAGTGACGCACTTCTGTCAGGCTCCATGGAGATTCCAATCTGGTTTACTGAGTGACAGAATCTAGATATATTGTTTGGAGAAATTTAATAGGTGTGCAGTATCGTAGTTATTTATTATCGAAGATTAGTTTTGTGACGCGGCCCGCCAGCCAGTGTCAATCGTCAAGTAGGTAAGTGTAAAGGTTCTAATGGTACATTTTTATATATAATGTGATCTAGATCTAAGGGAGGGAATGCGACCCATAGGAGTACCTACAGACGCAGTTCGTGAGTGCTGGATGTCATTGATTGCAAGATTCGTTCCTTATTTGAGTGCTTTCGACCACTGGCTTTTATTTAGTGAGTAATTTAATTTATGTATTAATCACTCATTTTACTTTGTTTTGTTTAAAAATCTTCCTTTCAGTTAGGGAGTATTCTGTTGTTATAAAGCCAACATGCTTTATTAATTGTTATTTGCATGACATTTCTTTTCTCTTTTCTTGTATTTATTATACTGTTAATTTTAATTATACTTTAATTTAATTGTACTGCCATTCTAGCGGCACTCATTATTACCATATTATTATCATATTTTTGCTAATATGTGGATAATGTAGTGGGCTGCAATATTGTTTAATTATTATTAACTATTCTTGTAACATTTTATATTGTAGCTGTTTATTGTCCCATGATGAATAAAATAAAATAAAATAAAATAAATAATAATAACCGGAGTTTACCGGAATGACATCCTGCGACTACGTTAACACTCTGAATGACTTTGCCATGGCATTTCGATTTGACAGATGATAGTATCATCAAGCAGCATGCTTGTGCTACAGCCGCAGGGGCCGGTTGTACACAAGCGAGCTGGTTTATTTCACGCGAACTAGAGTTGGCTCTCGTTGTTGTTGTATGCGGGATGCTGGCGGAATATGAGCCAGTGCTCAGGCAAGCACATCAAATATTTAACGAGTTAGAAAGCTTGCCTTTATTTCTAAAATGTTGAATCCTTCGTAACTTGTGTCTATATACATATTTCACTTCCAGTAGTTTGTAGGAAGTACGAGTAATTAAGACTCTTCAGGTTTCCAATTATTTATGTTTAAGATAAACTGAACAAGAAAAACTATGAAAACATCTGCTTGCTGTGATGTATGGATGCGGAAATCATATCGATATCGATACAGATCGAGGTACTATACAATTGCACGCCTCTCCACTGCTTGTTGCATACACATTTGCAATGTTTGTATGGAAATGTTAGTGGAGGGCGTGAGCTTTTAAATTAGAAGATTTCTCTCTGCCTAGTTCTTCCTCGGATGATCATTTTCCTACCGATCTCTGCTACTGCCTATTTGTAGGTGTCGGTGCTACATTACCACTGCACCGTTTGTCACATCACTCGTCCCCTCCTTGATTTCAACATTGCTAACTAACCTCAATTTAGAGCCGAGGAGGTTACTCTAAGGACCCTCCTTAGGGTAACCTCCTCTGTAGCTCTAAATTCAGTCCCCCACCCGAGTGCGTAGTACCTTTAGGCCATGTACTGTCTCTGTACCTTCTCATCACATGCCTGGCAGAAGGTATTTTTTCTAAAAGAAACCGTGTGTTATAAAGTGACCATTACAATTATCACCGGGTGATGGTGTGGTAGTGACGAGTGGTAGAGGGAGGGTAGAGGATCTGTGATGACCGGAGAGAGGAGCGCGGGGGCGCGGGGGCGCGGGGGAGGATTGTAGCAAAACTGTTAGAGCGGCGCGCGCGCGACCAGTACCAGCGAGCAGCCGCACTGCACGCACGCGTGACCTGCATCCCGCGCACCGCCTGCGCGACCTCTCAGTTCTCGTGTGTCCCGTCGCTTGCGATGACCTCTGCGGCGGCCATCGCGTTGCTGCTGCTAGTCGGTGAGTATCCATCTCTCGCCACACAGTATGTCCATCACCGGTGACTACATAGAAAGCCTCTGCTGAACTAAGCAGCACTTTCATCTCATTGTAGCCAGTGCAAGACAAAACAACCATGTTCGGATTTCATTAGAAAAATCGCTAGATCCTACATTACAATGGCAAAATAAAGCATACTCAATGAAGGTAAATTTGCGTTCACTAACCTGAACATAACTGGCATTACTTGTATTGTGGACTTTCCTTTGGGCAGATAATAAAATATAACGAGCGATTCGAGCGTCCCCATCCATATTCCTACTGAGAAGGGTTCCTTTTAGATAGAACAAAGTGCTGGCCCTGTGCGCTTACGTCGCGTTGTGCTCGAGCTGCTATCTTCGGCCCTATTCCCTATGCAAAGAAAAACCCAATGTAGAGCATTGCTTGGTACGCGGTTCTGTATTCGTTAGCAGGCGTGCTCTACAAGGTGCATAGAAATAAAGTGCGTGAAGATACAAGATACATAAAGCGTTCGTTGGGATCGATCATATTTGATTTAATCTCATGGTACTAACATACCTAAGTGTGTCAATTGCAGTAGCTCGGAACGGCGACGCATACAATGCTTGCCAGTATCATAAAAATATCTTATTGTATGCATCAAGCAGACTTCCAAAACACCAAAAGTAACTTAGGATTCTAAGTCATAGTCAAGTATGTAAGATTAATCTAGTGTTGTGTTCTCATTTTTGAGAAAATATCCATAGTGTTAACGGCACCGGCTCGGAGGACGACGAGCGCGGGCCAGTGGGTCAGTCCACGCGGCGCGGTAGCACAACACATCAACTAAAACCGGCGCTCGAGGAATGTTGGCGCCGGCGCCGGAATCTAATCCTGTGGTACAAGTTACACCATATATCATTTATCGAGGGTCCTTTATGAAAGTAGAAAATATCACAAGCTAGCTCAGAGACGTTTGTTTGTGTTGCTCAGCGCTCACCAAATCACTTTCCCAGCGAAACAACTTTGAGGGAGATACGATAAGTGTGACATGTGCAAGTGGAACAGTTGGTGAGCGTGATAGTGCCGCCATGGGAGTGCGAGAGCCGCGCCCAAACACACAAGTTACCGTCTTCTCATACCTGCTATCACTCACCAGCTGGCGAACATGTGCACAGATCCCTTTCCTGGACTTAATGTCTGGATTACCTGCAACAGGATATCTCCACTCCAATATAGAAATTTAAATTTTCCGTTAAGCGTGGTGAAGAAGTGCTTATCTGAGCCTTAAACAATTAACAAGAGGTAGTGGCCTAAAGGTTAGCCTTTCACATGGCGTGAGGTAAAAGTTGTTTTTCTTAGTATGAGTACGTAATGGAGGCTCAAAATAACTTTCTTCGCATGGTGTATTCATGCAACTTCCGTAATTACTTCCTTACCAAACCGGACTATCCACAGACGCCACACATGCTCGTACCGGCGGCATCACACGTCGCAACTGTCCTCCTCAATCACTGGAGATATCCATGATATGGAAACTGCCATTCTCGTGGATAAAGTTATCTTACTGAGTCCAGATGAAAAGTCTTAGTGATATGAAGTGTATAAGTAGGCTCAAGTAGGCACTTTTATGTTAAAAAAAATCCCAAAAGACAACATCTACAGACATGTCAAATAAGACAAGTCCAAAAAGTTCCAACTACAGCAGTATTCCTTTGAGAATGGTGGTTGATAGCTTGTTGCCGTATCCTGGCAAGTTGGTAACTATATAACTAGCGTATTGGTAGCATGGCAGCTGCGTAGCGCGCTGGTGTACCACGCGTGGTCGTGGCCCCGCTGCCGCGCGTGCCTCGTACCGCTCTCATTAGCATCGGGTGGCATTAGCCCGGCGGGTCACGGGTGGCGGGCGGTGGCGGGCGGTGGCGGCGCCACTTGACCTGCAGATCTTAACTTGCTATTATTATGCATTTGGTCGGCGCCGGCGCACCAATCCGACACCCTGTAGTTTTGTTTTGTTCGTGTTTACACATCGGTTCATGGATACGAACCTAACGCAACTCTTTTCATGATCATACCGCCAGGCGCCACTACCACCACTTGTGGACGTTCCTCTTGAGATACTCGAGGACTCTGCTAGTGGCGTACCTACTGAACAACTTCTTTCGATTGGTCTCTTTTCATTGAACTTACTTCACCCCAACAGTACTATTATGAAGTTTCCGGCGCAGGCTGCGGCGCGGGCGGCGACAGCGGCGGGAAGCGCCGCAAGTCCGCAGCCTTCCTGCTAACTGTAACTGTAGACACCAGCCAGCTTCATCGTGAGCTCAAACTGTAACTGTAGACACCAGCCAGCTTCATCGTGAGCTCAAACTGTAACTGTAGACACCAGCCAGCTTCATCGTGAGCTCAAACTGTAACTGTAGACACCAGCCAGCTTCATCGTGAGCTCAAACTGTAACTGTAGACACCAGCCAGCTTCATCGTGAGCTCAAACTGTAACTGTAGACACCAGCCAGCTTCATCGTGAGCTCAAACTAGGCTTTCTACTCACTGTGGAGCATATGACCTTCTCCTTAGTCCAGCGGAGGACCTGCTCTGTTTGCTCCACTTGCTCCATTGACTTTTAAAACTCGTACCAATAGTAGAAGGATTATTTTAGTTCAAAAAGATTTACATTCCGCCCTGGGCTCGATGGCAAATGCTGGTAACGTTCATCTGTGGTGAATGCCTTTGAGAGTTTAATGGCGGCACTTCACGTGCACCTATTATTTACTAGCATTTGAACCTTGACATTTGAGTGCATATTGTTAAGGAATGCGATCCATACCAGCACATAATTGGCGCCGGTGGCCGCGCTCTGGCGCCGCGACGGTAATCACTACACACTACAGGTTTTTACAAACAGGTATCACTTATCCAAAACCCACGAGCTTTGTGGTCAGAACGTACTAAACGTGAACCTTTTAGGGTTGCACATAAAACAAATAGCGGGCGCACGTGCGGCGGGTTCACTCGGAACAAGTTAATTTCAATTCTGACGGAACATAATAATAAAATTGTTGTTCTTTTTTATTAAAAGTAAATGAGTTCATCTTGATGCATTATATAACTTTTCTAATAAATATTAGACTTTTTTGTTAGTGTTGGTATTATGGACCGAAAACAACTAGAACGGGTGAAGTACATTGTAAAACTTGTCGGTTAATTCTGTAACAATCGCACCGTATACATGTAGTGTATGAAGTGAGTTTAAAGAGAGTTGTCAATAGTCTCAATTGTTAGCATTCTGTAGAACGACAGCTCACTTCGGCTACGTGTTCACGGTGAGATTCTTACAGAATCGTGCTGTGAGAGTCAGCTGGCCAGCATGGCCCAGCATGGCCCAGCATGGTCCTCCGTGGGTGTGTGAGAGTCAGCTGGCCAGCATGGCCCAGCATGGTCCTCCGTGGGTGTGTGAGAGTCAGCTGGCCAGCATGGCCCAGCATGGCCCAGCATGGTCTCCGTGGGTGTGTGAGTGCAGGAAGTGCGCGCGGCGGTTATGTTAGGTGTTATGTTAGAGGTTGTCGCGGTCTCATTAGAGCCCGGCCGACCTTAACCCAGTGCATGCAGTGTGTGGCGGCACAGGCCACCCGCGGCCAGAAGGCGCACCGCGCACGCGCACACGCCTGCATGCCCACTTTACTCATTTTCTAACCCTTATTTTCAAAAAACTGCCAAAGAAGGAATCAAACATTCTTTTCATATTCTTTCGCTGTTGTACATATTTATGGTCAAAACTCCCGCAGAGTTTTGACCATAAATATGTACAAACAACATTTCCGAAACATCCATGACGTTGTTCGTCGAGTCCCTTGTCTATGAGATGATTGTCGAAGTGGACGTGATTGCCTATCCTAACACCGAAGAGAGTGGTCCTTCTAGGTGAGCTGTGAGGCGCAGCACCGTTATCGATGTGTATCTGTGCGTATGTAGCCGGAGCGCATTCCTCGCGGGCAGTGGGTCAGGTGCCAACGGTACCCGCACCGGTCCCCTCCCCCCTCCAGCCTCCCCCGGCACGGAGACCACGCTACGGTACACAAGTGGCACACACTCGCAAGGGAACGATGTACAGACACACAGCACCACCACTCACAGGCGCAGATGCAAGTCTTAATCATTATTCCTGAAACACGTGGGAACCAGCATTTCGACAAATCATTTTGCATGCATCCCAAGGCAAGATTTGAGGACTTCTACTGAAAACGTAATACAGAACACACTGATCACAGAACACCTTTGGCAATTCAAGTTTCGATTGACGGTTGACATACGTCGCGCAATTACGAGTGTCTCATTTGATTTCGGTTATAGATCTTTTTTAAAATGTACGCGAAACCAATTATGATTTGTTCAATAAGGGTAAATAGTCATGGATGCAAAACATAATTTATCGTTCATTAGCCTCCCGGGCGGACTGATGGACTGCTGTTAGAAACCACTTCAGTGCCGGGCTCACCGGCGTGCCTCTGTGTCTTTTACATTTATGACGGTCAACAACAGCCGTAACGTGTTTACATCCAATATTTATAATGTACTACTAAGCCATGGCATGATGGCACAGATCACGTTAAGTGAGTGACATATGTCTTCAAGTCTCTCTGCTCGTGAACACACAAATCGTTAAAGTGAGCAGTAACACATCGATCACTCGCACACCTCACTGCCCCGTGCTGTACTCGACGTGTTATGTCACTGAACGTCACAGTTTCTGCCTCTAACATAGAGGTCGTTGTGACATAAGGCGCCGTTCACACGGAATAGTTTCCACGGGCGTCGTCGGTGGGAATACACCGTACACGCACACTGCATGCCACTCTACAAGCAATGCTTGTTTCGTTGATGTTAAATAATTATGAAGTTTAATATGGAGACTATCAGTATCGCCGTCAGCTTTGCTGTCGGTCGAACTAAAGCCAACAACCCGTGGAGCCATTCATTTGACGCATTCCTGTCTATTTTCATGGTGCTGGTTCACAATACGTAGTTTATGATATACAAAACATTTCGTTATTAGCTGGGTACAAGTACAACACGTACAGTGACTGGGTGTCCCGTTCGCGGGATGATCGTCGGCTCCGCGCGGTGAAAGTGACGGCAAGCGCGCTTTGCGCATCTTGCAGTGCCCAGCTGACCTGTGGCCTGCTACAGCTAAATGTGGCCAGCACTGAACGTGGCGCTATTGTCGTTGTCATTCGATACTATCGATAAGTTTTCTGCAAGTCGAATATTGGGCTTGGCACCATTTACTTAATTATATCTATTAAGTCTATCTTTTCTTGAAACCTGTCTGTTCCAAAAGTATCTAACAAAAGTGTAAACAAACCCTTCTCTAGTAAAGATCTTACGGTCTCGCTCACCGAGGGGGATTAGTAATACATCCAACGACTTTGTACATTTATCTGTATTTAGGTTTCAACTTTATATTGCACCACTTTTCTGACAATGATTGTTTCAATAACATTATAAAATTGTAGTTCTAAAGTTAACCACAAGTGTCACATGAAAAACATCTATAATGGTGATTTAAAATTAGTCTTACGGGTATACATATTTTAATAATCAAATCAATAATTAAATAACAATGTTTATTTATTTTAACGGGTAGGTACTGTTGGAACAGATCATAGTAGTTGATGGACTTCGACACTTGGACAGTGGCTCCTCTCGAATCACTCCCCAATAATGCGTCATGTCTAGAAATACGATAGCACCTGTGATGGTGTCGGCTTACACTTAGTAATTAAATATTAATTAATGACTAAATAGCGGGTGTGCTGATGTCATCGTACTGTATCACGCAGCGCGGTCCCGGGCGGTGACAGGTGTGTGCTGTGTGTGCTTGTCCATTACACTATCATTCTACGTACAGGAGACACCAACTTATGAGGTTGAAGGCGGAGGAGCATTTTGTACTTGAACTAGGTACCGATACAAGCTTCGCGGAGATTGCTGTCCGTACGGTCCTCAGCGGCTTGCGGCCCTCTGTCGGACCGTGGTGCAGGTGACTCGTGCCGAGCACAACCCGTCAGCAACCAGCCTGGGTTACTAGCAAGCGACCAATGAAATACATTGCCAATATTGTGCTCATACGGTGTACCTAGTAACTAATTTAAACTTAAGACATCTTCAAATACTTGACAATTCAGTGCAATCACGACATTGCTATGTAATTGTTGGAGTGCTGCCCGTATTTCTGTACTGCTTCACTGGGGAGTCGACCCCGGGTCCCCGCAGTCGGCACGGCGAGTGACGCGTGCGCAGGGAATGTTTGTTATTGTTTTTGTCTATTGTCGCAACACATTGGTAACGACAATGAGACATTTTAGACACAATCGCACGCCAATTGTTGTTTGTATAATTGTTTTCAAACAACGGACGAGGTGTGGGTCATACACAGCGCTGTGTCAGCGAGCCAGCGCCGGCGCGGGGCAAACTGGAGCACAGATATATTGGCGGCACTCAACAAACAGAAGATTTGTCCCCCTGTTAAAGAAGAGCTTAGAATAAAATGTTTTATTATTATGTAAAATCTGATATTGAAGAATTAAGGTCGAAAATGTTGTTTACACATATTTTTTATACAATGTTGCGATTTCTAATGAAAAAAAAAACACGAAAATCCATTTTCATGCAATTTAACTTTTCCTGTAGGACTGCTCGCGATAAGCCGTTAACTGTGATTGTGTAATCTCACTAAGCGCAGCTTCCATCGCGTGTCTGTAACAGAACCGCTGACCCACGGCTCAGCATATTGAATCAGAGATGCTCTACAGAGCAATGTATCTCCTGAACCGATACCAATTGCTGACTGAATGTCGATCGATGCGGAAGTGAAAGTAACGAACGGTTTAATGTAACGTAGGCAGATGTTTGTTACGACTGGCCTTAAGCGTTAGTAAAGGAAAGTGGGTAATTATGAACAATTAACGAGAGATCTGGCGACCTGGTCGTAGTTACTCGCTGTGCCCGCGGGCGCCGGGCGTACGTTGTGAATTGTGTTTATAGGCTGGATGCGCTGCACTTGCCCAACCAGTGCTCTCGCGATAGAGCGTCACGCTCGCGACCCTCCCACGCACATGCGGTACACGATGCTCAACGTTGTTGAGCGTTGTACCTACGCTACTGCAGCGCTCTGATCATCTGATAGATGTCCCAGAGTGGATCCCACATTGGATGGGTGTTATCTACCTTCACATCCCTGACGCATTAATATATAACATATATAATGTATATTAAGTACCGACTACTTTTTTGTGACCACTCTATGATAGCGCCAAGGTCAAGTCACCATTCCACTGCTACATAGTTACCTTCATCAAACGAGTTAGTTACCCTGAAATTTGTTACACCCAAATTACAGAGTTGCACAGATCGATAGTACATTACAGTGCAGCAACAAGGTGGTGTTTCTGTTCATGAATAGTATTCCAGTAGGTTTGGTCTGCTGGTAGAGTGCATGGTCACGTTTGGTCTGTCTCCAGGGCTGCGTAGTTGACATCTGTCGAATTCAAAAATGGTAGATGTGTTTTCAGCTTGTATGGTCATCCCAAAATAACAGTCCGTTAATCGATTTGATAAGCATTTTAACCAGTTAATTATCACACTGGCTTTGTAGAGCTCTATTCTGAACACAATAATTATCCATTGTTAAGTAGTCTAATAGAAATATTTTGTTAGGGATTAGTTTCAATTCTTAATAGACCAGTAGTGACCATGAATTAAATTGACATATAGATCTAGCACAATTTGTTTAACGTTTGGTTATAACGAAAACGTCAACATGTTCACGCGTTGATGTCTTTTGTATGAGCGGTTATTTCCCACGGTTTATTTCTGGCAGTGGTTGGCAGTATAGTTGCTTTTGAATTAATTGTACTTAATCGTAGTATAATTATTTAGATTAATGTTTTTGATAATTATACACATTAATATTTTAGTACGAGTAAGTGAACGTAAAGGATATGTCCCAGATAAAGATAGTTAAATTCAATTAGGTACAAGACGAAGTTACAGAAAACTTGTGGTTAGTGTTTTCTCAAGCTAACAATCTAAGAACAATGAGATTCAATATAACATGTGTCGAGTGTATCTTTAATCTGCATAGTAACCAAAGAAGGTACACAAACGATGTAACACGTGAAGATTGCGTGTCACAATTTAGTATGGGAAAATGGGAAATACTCCACATTTTACACATGCAAATAAATTCACAATAACGATCGTCGCGATACCACCCACATCCTCGTATAGGTGCAGCATACATACAGACGCACGCACGCACATACACACGCACGCACAAACACACATGTTTGATGAGTGTACGCGTGTGCAGTACTCGCATCTCGTAAATCTCTTTGGTTCAATAACTCGCGGCAAAAATGCGTGGAAAGTGAGAGGAATCTACCTCTCTCCCCGCACCCCGCACGTGATTGCCCCCCCCCCCACGCGGGGAAAGTGATAGCTCCGCAGTAATACGGCGACATACGGACGAGTGCGAGCAAGTACCATTAGCATGAAACCAAACGTATGTTTGTTTTATGTGTGAGTTAATAGTGACCACCTCTAGCCTAGCAGCACCTATGTTTGCTGTGTAGCACACGAAGACATTTTCACACATTCAGGTTCGCGTTCCAAAGAAAAGCAACGTAACAAGTAACATACACTACCGTATTCAGTACTCCCTGTATTCCGCGGAGGGGAGGGCACAAGTGTGAAGTGCGCCCACATTCCGCCAGTTATGTTCAAGGTGACCAACCGAGCATGTTCTTATTCAGTTCGGGCTGATACACTGCACTGAGTTACGATTGCACTAACACAAACAGTCTAATAACATTCTCACTTCTTAAGCGACAAAAACGACAAACGTCGAGGCAGAGTAATAATGATCCCCCTTGCTCAGTGCTCACCACAGCACTGCGCACTGTGACAGCGGCATTGCACAACCATTATCTAATAATATCTAATGCCTTGTGCATCGCTAACTGTAAGAAACTACTTCGTAATTACAACAAGTGGCTAGCTTATTCTGTCTCCGTCAGCCGTTGGGTGGTTCAACCATAGGGTTGTCTACTGCTTAACCGGCCTCTGTCCTCTAGTGCGTGCCTACATCATTAAATGCGATCTGAACTTACCATACCCCATCTCTTTGGATCACTTGTTCGATTATAAACTTTTGAAATGTTTGTAAATATGTGAACACCATGTACTTATGACTTAATTAAGTTTACCTGCCTTTGCTATATGTGTTTTTCTTTACACCTTTTGTGGTGCAGTGTTTTTATTCTGGGTGCATCGTCTTTACATATAATGTTATAATTCATGTATACAAAAGATTGCAAAACATTTTAAAAGAGTAACGGGGGAGTTTCTTGCCCATCCTTCTCCACACGAAACTACCTTTTGGAATGGACGACTAAAGTCCGCGCCACGAGAAGCTATAAATTATGTAAACAAACATCTTTTACTAAGTAAACATTTTATACTGCGAGATAATAATAAATTGACCATATTCAATCGACATGAAATATAGACGGGTTATATGAAAGTAACAACCTATTTAATTTAGTCGGATCATATTTTAACGACGCAAAGCGCTATCGTTTGTGTTTCTTGGTACCGGAACGCGTCCGTCGCAGGGATTGTAAACTATCGGGACGCCATTTTGAAATAAACGCGTCATTCGAGTTTCGAATGCGTACGAGTTTGTTTCACACAGAAATGGAAACATCTGAATCTGACGAATAATTATTCTTAAATAATATATGTTAATTAATATTTGTTACTCAATAATTTATTAAATCTTAAACAAATTCATTTTTTTTGTTGGTCCAAATGTTGTGAACTCCTGAACACTTGTTTACAAAATTTATAGCTTCTCATGACGGTTACTATAGAATCAATTCTATTTCTTGTTCATTTTGACGTTCAAAAGTGCCTTACGTGTGCTTATTTGAAATAAATGATTTGACTTTTGACTTTTTGATCTATATTACTTAAAAAAAATTAAAGTTGAGACTGTTGGAGTTCGATAGCTCCCTAACGAACCCTCCAGTACTTGTGCTGTGTGCAGTCTTGTGATATGAGTTCCCAGCTGTGAAGTCACCTAAGGCTCGGAGCTGAGCCGCTACACCCCGCACATCGCACTTTTACGGTCGGGACTTATTAACAAAAGACGTGCACTATCCCATCGACGCGTCGTCTCCACCGGCGCGCAACAGGTGTCGCCTCAACACGCGGCGCACTGTGACGTCACACAGCGCCGGAGTGATCAACTTCCGACGCTCGTGCGATACCGATTTGTGATAACAGC
Organism: Hyppa rectilinea; assembly: GCA_951799385.1. Taxonomy (NCBI): domain Eukaryota; kingdom Metazoa; phylum Arthropoda; class Insecta; order Lepidoptera; family Noctuidae; genus Hyppa; species Hyppa rectilinea. Next base: position 17,075,857 of record OX637322.1, on the reverse strand, counting down.
TGCTTTATTCGCATCCGGCGCGTTGTGACCAATATTCATGGGGCTTAGTGTAGATTACGTTGGAAGGAGCTTCTGCCGCTTATTTTAATTCTTTGATTTCCAACTGCCTCGTAAGTCCCGTGGTTGTAAGTGTCAATGAAAATGCTGAACGTGAGTTGGATTCGATTCCTAGGTTAATACCAAAGTAGTGGTAATAGGTTCGCCCCGTAATACATGGGACTCATACAACACCGGGGATCGCACCAGTTGCATCTGCCTTCCTGAGTTCACAGGCTGCAGTGCGGGTTGTTATGTCGTTGATTCCTAAAAATAAATGTGTTGATGTGGCTGCTTGTGCCGCTGTTCTGTGCCGCGTATCCACGATGCACGGTGATGGCCGTCGAGTGCGATCTTGTTTGTCTCCGTGCGTGACGTAACTCGCACGCTATGTGGCGAGCGAGCCCATGAGACCGATCCCATGAGCTCGCTCACATAAACAGTTCATCGTGAATACGGTATTATGTCAACCGTAATGTCCAAAACAATGTACACAAGGCGCATTTCTACAATATACAACTGTGGTTGACGGACCGGAGAGATGCGTTAGTATCGTTTGGCACATCCAACGTCCGCCACAAAATGAGAATAGATTGTAAGCTTGAAAGTTTGAACATTGGACGGCGGAGCGAGATGTGACGTCACTGACAGCCGCCCGACTAACATCATCTTTCTGCGTTAGTTCGCGGATGTGACTGAGTTCAACTTTTATTGTTTGCTTTTTAACATTACCCAACCCCAACAGACGCTGTACTGTGTTCATATTCCATGCAAGACCTCTTTGGCAAGGAAACAGTACGAGGTCATAAGTTGTAAGCTATGCAACACCATCAACAGACATCTCCACATTACTTCTCTTAGCAGACACGAACTATAGGTAAAGTTTCTGAATGGCTTCAACCATTAGACTATCAGAAGGCGGAAGACCTACTGGCATATATTGCGTAACGTATATCATACAATGCTTCTAAACAAACTCTCAGATACTCACACCATACATATGCACACACACACACACATATGCATCCACACCCGCACACAGATCCCGCACATCTGATTATTTATTTAACGTGCGTTAAATTTAAATAAAACATAAAAATAACATTTATAGAATAAGAGTTACCGAAAATCATAAAAAGGTTTTATGATATTTTATTAGGTGATACTTCCTGCGGCTGAACACTGTTTCCCATAATACGAGCGCAAGCTTAGCTTGGGCATCATTAGTAGTACCTCTGATCCTGCAATACATTTATGCGATGCGTATTTTAGTTTTACTACTATAAGATTAGATAAATATATTAACTGGCAACAGTAAAGAATTTTTATTTATTTTAATTATTTATGCTTTTGTTCAATGAGACAAATATGTAGTTAAGTAGAAACAAATCGAACCCATGTAGGTCAACGTAAACATTGTCATCTCACGAGTCACCGTTCAGCTATACTGCCTCCTTATGAATCTATCAGATTGATATGTACGGCAGCGGAGACGCGACTGCTGCGAGGCAGAAACATGGCGGTTGTAAGACCGTCGCTCCGAGTGTCTACGTAACGGTGGCTGTGCATGTAACCCGTGACCGCGACACTGTGACGCGGAGAGAGGCACCTCCCGCCCACGTACACTGCACAACTCAGTTACAGAAGGCCTAAGCGGGGGACCCATAACACTTAAAAGAACATTGCAGACAACGCGCAAGCTTAAAGTCGCTAAGCTTCGATTAAAACGGAACCGATAGAACCCACTGTTAATAGAGTACTTTGTACTTAAAAAGGAGTAGAAAGAAAGATATAGTAGGCTGTTTGTGTAGGGGGCAAACGACTATTTGAAGGCGAGAGTGTTTCTTTGCATCCAGTGCGGAGCCAAGGAGTCTAGAGTAGAACGATTATAATAGAATCCAGAGCGCAGCGAGGGATTCGAAGTAAGTCATTCGACCTAAAAATTGCGCACATGTATGTACTGAGTCATAATGTTGGTGTGCACACATGAGGCCCCTTTCTACAGTAATAACGTTTATGTACGAATGTCTAACCACCAGAGTTTCACTTAAACGCACCGTTTAGTAAAACTACATCATTTGAAAGAAACCGACGGCGGCCTGCTATACGTACGATATCACCGACACGCTTGTCCCCGACGAACACGTTGAAAGAAATTGTCATTACCATATGAGATGCTTGACTCTCTCGCGGACACTTGAAGGTTGCCACGTTGCCAAAGCACGCAGTTTGAAAGCGCACTCTAACGAGTTCCGAGCGTTATGATTCGTGTGCACAACCTTTGTTGTGACTGCAACTAACTGCTCAATATATAATCACAAAATTCCCTTGTTTCGCAAAAAGAATTTTCATAGAATTTCATTTACCCATAAATTAATATATTATATGGTTCTTGGAGTTTTACTTTGAATACTATTTTGTTGCGGCTGTTTACTTGAATGAAACATATTTCACAGAAATACAATTCAATGACTTTTATAATTACAACTTTTTATTTGACAAACTTTTTTTTTTAACGAGTTTGGTGTGTTTTTCCATGATAATTTTTTCAACAAAAATGTAAATATAGTCGTTCTGCTTTGCAATTTAGTAAGATTTATTAAGCCGTCAGAAAGGAGCTGCTACCAGAAAAATAGGTTAGGTTACAACTGTAGCCCCGCCCCGCGCTAGCGGTACACTGTCAGCCTACCCGGGCTAGAAGTATACTGTCAGCGGGGTCCCGCCCCGCGCTAGCGGTACACTGTCAGCCTACCCGGGCTAGAAGTATACTGTCAGCGGGGTCCCGCCCCGCGCTAGCGGTACACTGTTCAGTCGGCATGGTATTCCGCTCAGTTTGTAGATCGGGGCGGTGAGCTACATTGCGGAGTTGTCGTGGACATTCGCGCGACATCCATAACGTTCAATTGACATTGTACCTTTAATCCTTATTTGTTAGCATCGATAGAAAATGTTTACTTAAAAGCATAAACGTGTTAAAGCCGCGCAAAAAGACTTTTTAAATGCTCTTCTTGCTAGACTAGTATTACATAATGTGTACGTTCTAAAGACGAATGAGCTGCATGTGACGCTCCATCTCGTCTTTACATCGATTATCAAGATCCGTAATAGGAAAGCGAGTGGCTCTGTGAGACAGACAGATCCGTCCTCGTCGACTGGTCGATTCACTTACTCCTATTTTATCTTTCACTATCTCACACTATAAAAAAAAAACATACATCTCATACTATACTTCTACCTGCTCTCGTTATCATAGTAACATTATTACAGTGTTTGCGAAGTATGTTTATTAATAATATTATATTTAGATAGGGAAAACAAATAAATGTATTTGTTGTGTGTAAAATATTGTTGTCAATTTGGGCTAGTCTACCGAGAGGCCCGATCATGTTCCCCACGAGGAGCCGGTGCAAAAAGCGGGCGTACAGCGAGAGTCAAGCTTCTCTACGCATAACTGTTCTGGGTACTACGTAAAACATATTATAAACTACTTCTGTACTCAGTGCTAAGATCATCCAGTGACTGTGACGTGTGAGGTGATCAGTATTTGTTGCGCACACCGTCACCGGTGTATTTACCCAAGACGGCCAGAGTGAAACCGGAGCGGTCAGCGAACTTGTCGCTTTCAACGGATCGGTCACGGCCTCACCTCGATTATGTCGACTGCGCGGTAACTACTGATGTTCTGTAAGCTCTCTTGTGACGAGCGCCGCCGTGGTTAGCGGCAGGAGGCCGGCTGGAAGTGAGCTATGCATCAGCAGCAGCCTAGTGTTAGCTCAGGTTAGGTTTTATTCTCTTAACGTACTGATATGGGCCAGTTGATGAGCGCTGCACAGAGCGGAAAGGGATCGTTGTGCCCGTAACAACACGTAGGACAATGTTTTTGGTAGATGTTAGTTTAGTGTTCACATGACAAAATGTCTCCAGCCCAGTATTACAGCTGACCGACTAAAGGGGCCGCGCGCACTCACTGCTCAGCGAAAGATGCGTGCTCTGTTTACTCGAGTATTTATATACCTCTTGAGAAAGTACCGAGCATCACGTCGTTTACAATGACTTATTAAGTAGTACAAATAGCTTTTTGATTGATGGTTCTGTATTTGCTAAAGCAAACCTCTAAAAACTCAATGTCGAGGGCACAATATGTATCTTGTGTGCAGTGCAGATTGATCTAAAGGTTGTCGGCATCGTTTTTATAGGTCGATATTAATCTACCTCGATAACATTCCTTTATCGATGGCACATATTAGTGCTGGTTAAGTAGATTAGTCAGCAACGTCTGCCCACGTTTTGTTTGAGGTGGTCAACACTGACAAACAGCAACAAAATCTTGATTATTTGTCAGTTATGGTTACTAACAAAACTTCCGGTTATTAAAAAAATGTTTATTAATGCATGATGCATTAGTTCATCCAGTTTTGATATCAAAACTGGATGAACTCACACAACTCACTCACTCATACAACTTTAGAAACTAAAGGTAAACTAATATACCTTTAGTTTCTAAAGTTGTATGAGCACAAGCAACGACAGTTAATAAGTCAGTTTACGATTGCATCGGCGCGATCTATCGCTAGTTAACGCCGAAGTGGATTTCGAGGTCGTCCTTATTTCGTCGCTACATTTGCACAGACTCGTACGTTCACCTCAGAATAGACCTGGCCTGTGTCACCGCCGAGTGCAACGCAGCAGTTTACGCAAATATCAGCCTTAATGTGAGAGCGCATGTGGAACTTGGCATGTATAAATCGTTTAGTTTTTTTGTGGTCTTACCCGTTGCGAGCACTTTCTTGAGAGCACTTTCTCCCGCTCCGATGTGGATCACTCACTCGCTCACAGAGGCGCGTGCATGTGTCATGTATGGATGTATGTAGCTACACTGTGCAGTCAGTGAGCGTGAGCCGCGCCCTGGCAGCGTCGGGTGCAGGCGACACGAGTCCGGTTCACAAGGTTGTGTCGCGCTGTATCAGGACCACCAGCTGCACGTTGCGGCCCCTTGCCTTGTGAGACACGATGTTCGTATTACAGTACCTAGTTGTTATTAGCACTGAACTTCAGAAAGGGTCTATCACACCAGCTAAAGTCGTGGAGACGACGCAGCGCTGAACTTTCCGTACAGTTCGATCTGTCATTTTATGGGTGGGTTTACAGTTATCATGCACTAACATTTACTTGGAATGATAAAGCCTAAAAATATGGATCAATATAACAATAGAACTATAACAAATATAGCATGCACTCAAGTTATGACTTTACGCCGTAGTTTCGATTTAGAGTGTTACATTGCTCGAGCAGGCAGCCGGACGCCTCTCAGTCGATTATGACACGGAATAATGTAAAGTTCATATGAAGATAATAGTGTGTACACAGCACATACAGTCTGAGGGGCGCCGCAACTGGCACAAGGCGAGCTGTGGACATTTGACAGCCGCGAGCTATGAGTTCACTGGCGATACCTTCGTACACGCAGCGCACGCACTTAATGAATATGCTATGTAGGGTCTACCAGTGGTAGATATTAATAGTCAAATTGACAATTGACATTCATTTGTAATACAATGGGAGAACACTGATTTCCAAAATGCAATCAGCCAGTCGGCCGTGTTCCGTGCGCCGCTCCGCGGGCACGTCGTGTGCACTCTTATGACTCCCATACTGTTATATCTTCCTCTTTCCTACTAGTTTGCCTGCGCCAGCTACGACAGTGCAGACATGCCAGTCTCAGTTACCACCTGTGTACACATGCGGAATGCAATAAATTGATACCCTTACCTATCAGCACGTCGATTGAGTTGATTCGTTAATATTATGTAATACATAAGGTCTAAATGTAAAAGTTCTCGGTCCGTCGCGCGTCGCATCGCTGTTGTCAAATCATTGATGCCAACTACGACAGCGACTGGTGTCAGCTAACACACAGCACTGTAGCAGTGAAACAAGTGATTAGTATATCCTTACTGCTGCAATACTCAAAAAAATCATACGTACTTAATGTACGTACAATGGTGTACCAAAGGCAGATTTTATTATAATATTTACATGCATACTGCATACTAATATTTTTGATTATCGTTTGATCAATTAAGCAGATAATATCAAACCCTGAGGAATTGGGTCACTTAAAATGTTTATCAGTTACCAGCGCGACACATTTGTGCTGTGCTGCGGGCGCGCGTCGTGCCCGCGTCTCGTGCAGATGCAGAGATGATCGCTATTAGAAAGTGATTGCTATCTATTGCACACGATGACGTTTTCGTGGATTTCACTCTCGATGGACATGGGATGAAGAGCTGCATGTTGTCCATTTCGTTAATGAACGCGATCGTATTCGTTGAAACATACCATTCATAAAAGTTTATAATAAAGACTCAGCACTGAATAAGAAACAACACTGGCTACTCAGCATTTCACAATTATTTTGTCAATTTATATATTGTTATAAGTAACTAGTTGTTGCCCGCGACTTCACTCGTGTTAATTTAGAATTTGATAATCAATTCGGGTTGTACTCTGCTTGTTGTTTGTCCGTTGTAATCATGGGCTCCGAACGGAACGTACACGTGGCGCCATCTATTATCCTAACAACGTTATTGGTGTTTTCCTCGAAGACAGTACTTTTTTCGGGATGAACGGTACACCTGACAACGTATATGAAAAATTTCAGGATGATCGGTTCAGTGGTTCAGGCGTGAACAGGCAACAAACAAACTGATAAACTTACTTTCGCATGTATAATAATTATTATTTACAAAGTTGGGATGTATCTTTACAAGCAAGTTTTTAAAGACATTCTTGAGTATGTTTGGCTGCAGTAAGATGTGATCCAGTGCATGTTGCACTATGGACCGGTCGCTAATCACAGTCATCTTATGTCATCAGTTCACAGCACGTTGCGGCGTCTTTCGTGTGGGGATCTGTTGTTTACAATGTAACCTGCCTTGTGTTATTCAGTGTTAGTAATGCGTACACATTGTTCGCAGGCGGCGCCAGTGCCCAGGTGCGGTACTTCGGCAAGGAGCTGGGCGCTCTGGCCCCTCTGCAGCACGGAGTGCGCGGCCGCGTGTTCGCGGTGGACTCGCGCACCGTCTACCTGCAGGACTTCCACTACGACGGAGAGGGACCAGGTCAGAACCACACACTCACTCATTTGCCCACAACCCATTCTTCAATCCGTACTGTGCACCATGCATGACAACACATGACGCTCCTAACTTACCCGGTGACAGACTCATGTAATCTATATTGTATTCTTGTTGACTTTAGTCGATTTCAAGACATCACGGTCACACCTCAGAGCATTTAACCTGCTCTAAGTCACACACAAAACGTTATTGAAATAGCTAGCGACAAATCTACCGTCAAAATATGTGTGTGGACGTGGGTTGTGTGACCTAGCATAGAAAAGAGGTCGTACCATGGACTTTGTATGCACTATGGTACGTTATGAGCTGTGTACCTGACTGAAAAATATGCAGTCAGTCATACTTAGACAACCGTAAAATGGGGGAACAGGGATGCAGGGGTGAATCGAGACGAAACTTTAAAAGGGCTTTTAACAGGGAAATAATATAGTTTGTGGCCAGAAAGAGCTCTAATATGTTTACTGAATTATATTTAACGATTAAGTGTCCTTGTTACTGTATTATTTCAACGTTAAAATCAATTATAAAGTTTCGTTCCGATTCACCCCTGCATTCCTATTCACCCCAGTTTACTGAATATCAAGTTTATTTAGTCGAGAACTTAATAATAAGCTAAAAAAACGTTAGCCGCAACAAATGAAAGTGCACATAACTGCGGCTGGCCACCAACTACCCATGACACACAAACCTTTTGTTAATTGTACCACATTCGACGCAACACATTATCGCGAATGTCCTGGACGCTCTGCCACTCTCAAGGTATTGGTGCTCCTCGACTCTCTGGTTGTTGAATAACTATTTTCGATGAGATGTTTTTTGTTGTATTGTTATTTCTATTCAAATTGGGGACGACACAGTTTTACTTCTTCGTTCATGAATTTCTATTATTTGTATTTTGTACCGTAAGAACCTTTGTTATATGCGAAAGGATATTATTACCAATATCAAAAATAGCGACATCTCCGAAGTCCAATATAGAAGGCAATTGCGTAAGATTGCAGTGTGCACCTGCAGGCATCCAGCGCTATGAACTTTCCGTAATAAGATCCGCTGAGATCAGCTCCACCACCAGCACACAGCACAAGCAACACTGGGTGCGCCGCTCGGCAGCGGTGTCACGGAGCTGGCATTAGAAGAGTAGCTGTGTTAAGCATTATCGCATCAACCGTTCATTCTCAAATAGAGGCCATCTTACAAACAGCAATAACAATTGATTTAGCTGAAGCTTTGACGTTGCTTCCTTGCGCTGCACTCGACAATCGTATATATGTATATACAATTAAACAATTTTTTATTGATAACTATGTAGTTATCAATAAAAAATAGATAAATCTAAACATGTCTGTAGCGAGGTCGCGCGTACTAGCAACGTGCCACATTGCCACGACACGACATGGTACATTGCGAGTTTGTGTTTTGTCCCTGACTGGTTCAACTCGCTGTGGACGAACACCGAACCTCAATTGACAGCCATTTAATTATAGCCAAATATAAACAAGGAATGTTTGCCGATTGTGGTCACTAGTGCAATGTAGGCTTACAATGACAATAAGCAATGGCAAAGCAATGAGTACTACAACATCGTCGAGATAAAAGGAGTGGAATCTAGAAGGTTATAAAATAGATATGAAACCACCTCAAAACTATACTCTATCAAACAAAAAATATTTTTCAAAATCGGATTACAATTGATGGAAAAATCGGTGGACATACATAACAAAAATGATTCATACAGCCGAACGTAGAACCTCCTCCTTTTTTTCAAAGTCGGTTAAAAAGGGAAATGTTTAGTTATGGTCCAAAAAGCTTTGAAGTTCCTTAAACCGGGTTCGTTATAAAATAGAAAACGCAAAACATGCCGCGGGCGAATTGCAATTCGATTCTAGCTACTCGTATATAGAAATCAAGAAATATTGTGTTCACGGTGATAATTCTCTGTTAACGTTTCAGGACATGAGAGTACTCATGATTGTAAACAACTTTCACTACGGGATCAACTACGAAATAACAAACAAGTAAACACATGCTTCATACATTTTCATCAAGTAAAATTGCATTTCTATATGAAAAAGCCGATTATTTTGTGGATATTTCAGAGTTGCTCTTATAGTGAAAGTTGCTCATAATGATGGGTACTTTCACGCCCTAAAAGATTAACAGTGAGTTAAAAGTCACCGTGTATAAATAAATATTTTAAAACCCAAAAGGACGAAGGGTAACGCGCCGCGGAACTTGATGAGACGACCTCCACAGCATCGGACTTCTAAGAAAAAAAATAATAATTACAAAACATGAATGAAAAAACGAACCACGGATTGAGATATGATGATAAGAGAATAAGAACCGAATTCAGGAGCATAAGCATCCGTGATCTGAGAGCTCAATCAAACAGAGTCAGCAAAATCGCCAAATATGAGATATAAAGAAAAGTGATGAGGAGCGGCACACGAGCTCGTCACAGAGCAGCGCGGCCGTGCCTCGCAGTGTCGTGTGCAGGACTGGGCGATACACACAGTATGTAGAGTGATGAGGGGCGGCACACGAGCTCGTCACAGAGCAGCGCGGCCGTGCCTCGCAGTGTCGTGTGCAGGACTGGGCGATACACACAGTATGTAGAGTGATGAGGGGCGGCACACGAGCTCGTCACAGAGCAGCGCGGCCGTGTCTCGCAGTGTCGTGTGCAGGACTGGGCGATACACACAGAATGTAGAGTGATGAGGGGCGGCACACGAGCTCGTCACAGAGCAGCGCGGCCGTGCCTCGCAGTGTCGTGTGCAGGACTGGGCGATACACACAGTATGTAGAGTGATGAGGGGCGGCACACGAGCTCGTCACAGAGCAGCGCGGCCGTGTCTCGCAGTGTCGTGTGCAGGACTGGGCGATACACACAGTATGTAGAGTGATGAGGGGCGGCACACGAGCTCGTCACAGAGCAGCGCGGCCGTGTCTCGCAGTGTCGTGTGCAGGACTGGGCGATACACACAGAATGTAGAGTGATGAGGGGCGGCACACGAGCTCGTCACAGAGCAGCGCGGCCGTGCCTCGCAGTGTCGTGTGCAGGACTGGGCGATACACACAGTATGTAGAGTGATGAGGGGCGGCACACGAGCTCGTCACAGAGCAGCGCGGCCGTGTCTCGCAGTGTCGTGTGCAGGACTGGGCGATACACACAGAATGTAGAGTGATGAGGGGCGGCACACGAGCTCGTCACAGAGCAGCGCGGCCGTGCCTCGCAGTGTCGTGTGCAGGACTGGGCGATACACACAGTATGTAGAGTGATGAGGGGCGGCACACGAGCTCGTCACAGAGCAGCGCGGCCGTGCCTCGCAGTGTCGTGTGCAGGACTGGGCGATACACACAGTATGTAGAGTGATGAGGGGCGGCACACGAGCTCGTCACAGAGCAGCGCGGCCGTGCCTCACAGTGTCGTGTGCAGGACTGGGCGATACACACAGTATGTAGAGTGATGAGGGGCGGCACACGAGCTCGTCACAGAGCAGCGCGGCCGTGCCTCGCAGTGTCGTGTGCAGGACTGGGCGATACACACAGTATGTAGAGTGGCCGTACTGGCGACAACCTGCACGCAGAAGGTCCGCTTCACTCCGTGGCATTCTAATAAAAATCTCTCGCAAGTAGGTACAAGAGTAAAATGTGGGTTGGTAGAGTAGGGGAAATGAGTGGGCTGCAGGGGTGATATTAATGTAAAATTTGTTTTTTAAGTCCGTAAGCTAGATTATTAAAGCATATTGGATTCGAATTTTTTATTTTTTTAGTTCCAAAGATTACTTCTATACATTGAGTTAAAATGTGACATGACGTCACAAGTGTGTAGTTTTTTTACATTTTTATACTTACTTGTGACGTAGCGAGTCCCCACTCCCCAACTTTAATGCGTGTTATATAAGCCATTTTTTTAAATATGATAAAGCAGAAAATATGTGTCTAATATTTCTGTATTATCTCATTGACGGACTAAATTTATATATATAACTAGCTGACCCGGCAGACGTCGTCCTGCCTTAACTATGATACCTACCTACCCTACCTACCTACCCTACCTACCCTACCTACCCTACCTACCCTACCTACCCTACCTACCCTACCTACCCTACCTACCCTACCTACCCTACCTACCCTACCTACCCTACCTACCCTACCTACCCTACCTACCCTACCTACCCTACCTACCCTACCTACCCTACATACCCTACCTACCCTTCATACCCTACCTACCCTACCTACCCTACCTACCCTACCTACCCTACCTACCCTACCTACCCTACCTACCCTACCTACCCTACCTACCCTACCTACCCTACCTACCCTACCTACCCTACCTACCCTACCTACCCTACCTACCCTACCTACCCTACCTACCCTACCTACCCTACCTACCCTACCTACCCTACCTACCCTACCTACCCTACCTACCCTACCTACCCTACCTACCCTACCTACCCTACCTACCCTACCTACCCTACCTACCCTACCTACCCTACCTACCCTACCTACCCTACCTACCCTACCTACCCTACCTACCCTACCTACCCTACCTACCCTACCTACCCTACCTACCCTACCTACCCTACCTACCCTACCTACCCTACCTACCCTACCTACCCTACCTACCCTACCTACCCTACCTACCCTACCTACCCTACCTACCCTACCTACCCTACCTACCCTACCTACCCTACCTACCCTACCTACCCTACCTACCCTACCTACCCTACCTACCCTACCTACCCTACCTACCCTACCTACCCTACCTACCCTACCTACCCTACCTACCCTACCTACCCTACCTACCCTACCTACCCTACCTACCCTACCTACCCTACCTACCCTACCTACCCTACCTACCCTACCTACCCTACCTACCCTACCTACCCTACCTACCCTACCTACCCTACCTACCCTACCTACCCTACCTACCCTACCTACCCTACCTACCCTACCTACCCTACCTACCCTACCTACCCTACCTACCCTACCTACCCTACCTACCCTACCTACCCTACCTACCCTACCTACCCTACCTACCCTACCTACCCTACCTACCCTACCTACCCTACCTACCCTACCTACCCTACCTACCCTACCTACCCTACCTACCCTACCTACCCTACCTACCCTACCTACCCTACCTACCCTACCTACCCTACCTACCCTACCTACCCTACCTACCCTACCTACCCTACCTACCCTACCTACCCTACCTACCCTACCTACCCTACCTACCCTACCTACCCTACCTACCCTACCTACCCTACCTACCCTACCTACCCTACCTACCCTACCTACCCTACCTACCCTACCTACCCTACCTACCCTACCTACCCTACCTACCCTACCTACCCTACCTACCCTACCTACCCTACCTACCCTACCTACCCTACCTACCCTACCTACCCTACCTACCCTACCTACCCTACCTACCCTACCTACCCTACCTACCCTACCTACCCTACCTACCCTACCTACCCTACCTACCCTACCTACCCTACCTACCCTACCTACCCTACATACCCTACCTACCCTACCTACCCTACCCACCCTACCCACCCTACCTACCCTACCTACCTAGGGGTATGAAAAATAGATAGTAGCCGATTCTCAGACCTATACTGAATATGCATATAAAGGAGACGGGCGAATCTGGGCCTAACGTTACACAAATGAAATATTTATAAATATTTTGTTTCAGTTTTTTTGTGGTCAATTATAAAATATTAAGCAGTTTTATCATGGCATAAGAAATTAAATATTTAATGAAATTAATACTGACATCCCTTATTTTCTTTTTGAAAAAATGTTGCCAGATGAAATAAGTAAGTTAATCGATGTTACAATCGACTGTTATTACAAAAATGGAATAACTAATTGTCTAAAATAATTTAAAAGTGATTCGGTTTTATTCTTTATTACATTAGTTTAAACAAAACACATATATTTATTAAGCTTTTGAAGGCCAGAGCTTAAACGCACGCGCGTGCCTTCCACGCCAAGCTACACAATTACTTCTTCTTGTTATCATGAATTTCCCAATATCCATGGTGTCTTTTAATTTGTTTCATGTCATTAAATACGTAGGAGAGCTTCAATTTATAGATATCTATATAACCACTCACAAAAGTAATGATTTAATTGTTTATTTCGTGTTATAGTATTGTTCCCATTGTCATATATTTGTGTCGTTGGCGTTCAGGGCATGCGCTTGCTTGTCACGTATATGTGACAATGGCGTTCAAGAGGTGAAATAATGGTTTCCTCGTGAGACTTTAACGTTTTAATTAAAGTCGTACAATAAAAATTGATGAAAAATCAATTTCACAATCGATCGTCAATGTTTTAATATACAGGCAACAAAACGGAACTCATGTCAATGTCAGGTCAAAACTCAAAATGTCAATCAAATCATTTGCTTCGTACGCGTTATCTTTGAGTTTTCGGCGGTACGTTAGTGGATATTTGCTGTTTTGTTTTCGTGTGCTGTAATAATTATTATTTATTGATCTTGTAACGACTTTAGCTACGTATTAAGGATTCTGACGGTTATTGCTTTAACGATCGACTCACGCATTTAAAAGTGTTTTTAATTCATACTCCCTCTGCTGCTATCTCAAACCTCTAGAATCTAGTTGGACGGCGTCTGAATCTTCAATGTATGAATGTCCTACAATAAATTCAGGTTAATTCTAATTAACAATAAAGTCAAATAGTTATTTTCTCGAAATATACGTGAGGGCACGGTGTCTAACCTTAGCTTAGAGTTTGTTTTGTACAAACCAATATCATCCTATATTTTCTTTCTCCCAGAGAGCAGCCGTAAATAATTTAGTTTTTTTAAATGGTATAAGTGTATAAATAAAATAATTCAGTAAATGTTACTGTAACATCAAGCCCAACTTTCTATGAACTTTCGCCCGTCTCCTTTCATAAAAATCGGTCAAGCCATTTCGGAGGAGTACGGGAACGAACATTGTGACACGAGAATTTTATATATAAGATTTATTTTTCTACCCAGGCGGATCCCTTATGAATACAAATTATGAGTTCTACTTCTGCATTTCTCCGGCTCGCACAGCTAGTTGCAGCACAAAGCGTGGAGCGTGGCGTAATTAATGCCAATTTAGCACGTCCTCTCCCCTCGCCGGCCATTCCTTAACATACGAGCTGTGCGCGCCGGGGCGGGGATTCCTCCCGCGGGAGATATGCTTTGACCCTTTGTTGGGTGATCCTGCTTTGCATACCGGAGCCTCATGGGTCGTGACGTCACTGAGGCATCTCTAGTACGCCGCTAAGTTGCAAGTCTTGCGATATCGCTTGGAGTCACTTTGTCCTTTCTCCCCGTGTACGTACATTAGGGTTGCGCAGCATTCCGACCATTATTTGATAAGAGCACACAACTTCTTTAGATATGTACTATTGTGAAATAATCTCGGTTCCATTGATAAACTGTGTCCAGCTCCATATGCGTGTCCAGTTTGCTAAACGATCAGTTTCCCTGATGGCGCACAAAGCACTCCAAAGCCTGGACAAGCTGACTTTCATGATGTTTTCTGGAACTGTATCTGCCGACGCCACTCAATTCTCTCAAAGTTACGTTTGACAAAATAAACTACTAGGCGTTGCCAAGAGCTTGTCCCAGTTCCGGTGACTGAACTGAGAGCGAACTCAGTAAAGTAGCGCCATGCTAATTAATAAACATCGGGTGCCTGCGCGCACACGCCGGCCGGCCGGCCCTGAGCTGGGAGCTGGACACTTTGTATGCACCGTGTTAATCTAACTTCTTCTTCTCTTCTTCGTGTGGTTAGTGACTAACCTGGTGTCAGAGTTTTAATGCTGCCCATAGGCCTCTGACTTAGCATCACATGCACTAACAAAAAATGAATATTGCTGCTTTACTACTACTATCTAACTAATATTGTTCATGCTAAAGTGAGTTTGTTTCTTTATTATTTCGGTAGTATGTCCCCGTTAAGCGGGATTGTCCGAAAGGGTTACCGCTACCCC
This sequence comes from Hyppa rectilinea, assembly GCA_951799385.1. Taxonomy (NCBI): domain Eukaryota; kingdom Metazoa; phylum Arthropoda; class Insecta; order Lepidoptera; family Noctuidae; genus Hyppa; species Hyppa rectilinea. The sequence goes on along the minus strand of OX637322.1, from coordinate 17,060,666 downwards.
GGAACATAAAGGGCTACGGAAGGAACATGGATGGGTTTTAGTCAGTAAGAGTCTGACACTCCCTTCCGCTCCACCCAGAGCGGGAGCAGTCATTGGCTGATTTCCCAGCCTTAAAAAAAAAAAAAAAAGTATGTCCCCGTGGTATAAGTTCCAACCTCCACGACGACGCCGCGGGTCAAACCAAGTACTTCATTATTAGGTACATTCATTCACGCCTGTTATTCCCAAACTCAGTACTGTATAATGCTCTTTTATCTGTTCTGTGATAATGCTCTTATTTTGCGAAAAGAGGACAAAAGATTTACAAAAAAATTGGGCATGATTCCAGTCTGATTACTGCGCAGTTACCTCTACAATATTTCTTTAGTAAAACCGATAAAGTTCTAGAATACATGGATTGCTTTCCATAAAAACTTAATATAATTGCATCAATTTCAAAAGTGAGATTCAATCAATTATTCAGTGAGATTTATGATATTAATCGTGATACACGATCTAAAACTATGATTAGTTCCTGCTGACACACTCACTTCAAACAAGTCTTCCTTTTTGTGTAAAGAGTCAAATGTAACGACACAACACACGGGCGGCCGTAGAGCATAATTAGTCGGAGTTTGAGCCTACATCCGGCGATGCCGGCCGATGCCGGCCGATAGCGCTCGACTCGAACAACGACTGGCGCTGGCCTGCCCACCTGCTGGCCGGACACTCTGGCTCGTTTATATCACGCTCGCAACCGAACCAAATCGCATTGTCAGTGGTTTCGATCATGGCAGGAGACTCGCAGTTGATGGATGTCTGCAACCCTACACATATATGCATAAATTGTTATTAAAGAATTGCTTTCTCTTCCTTATCATGATTGGTGGGTTGCGAGTTTGAGTGACGTACACCCCATGGGTGCAGCACGCTACAACCTTGACGAAAGTGAAGAATTATGATGTCCATATCCTTTGGTTATCAGAATCGGTTTTTTGAAATCTGGAGATACAAATTTTTATGTGTTCTTTTTTTTTTTGTTTTTTTTTTTCAGGCTGGGAAATCATCCAATAACTTCTCCCGCTCTGGGTGGAGCGGAAGGGAGTGTCAGACTTTTACTGATTAAAACTCATCCATGTTCCTTCCTTAGCCATTTATGTTCCGGGGTAGCGGTAACCCTTTCGGACAATCCCGCTTATTTATATGTGTTCTACGATCGCAAATTCTAAAAAACCATAACTTTTTTTGTGAAAACAGGTTTGCTTAGGCAGAAATGGCTTAATTTATAAGCTTACAAGTAGTGGCTCTCTTGGGTAGGGCCGTTCCTTCTTAAATTGCACGAGGACACACAAGGTCACGGCACTCCACAACACAACTACGCATGTAAAAGATCCTAATAACAAAAATGAAAGACGAACGATACTAAATAATATATGATGTCATGGATTAGGAGAGCGCCATAGCAACTTTTAGTTGACCAATAGTTTGATCGCCATCATTGTTCGTGTCGTTTGAGCGGCCGATTTTTAATTATAATCGCCAAATGCGTTTTCAATATAGCTCCATACTGATTCCCTGAACGATCAAACAGTAGTTCAACAAAAAAATCGGTAGAGTGCGCTGGCACTAACTGTAACTTGTCATGTATTTTGTTCCTTATAAGTGTTGCGCTACTATCGGATGACAGTTGAGCTACTATCTGGCAAAAGTTGCGCCGCTATCGAAGGACAGTTGCACAGGACATGTGACTTTCGTAACAACTTTTTTGATCTGCAAGCAAGTAACATGTCGTTTCCCGTGTACAGCTGCGTACTTCTACGTCGGCTCCTCGGGCTCGCCGAGTGCGGGCACGGCTGGCGCCACGCGGCTGCGCGACGAGCGCGGCGGCGTCGGCCCGCTGCGGCGCTACGGCGGCGAGAGCGTCACACTGTCCCTGCCGGACGGCAAAACGCTCAAGGACTACCGCTGGTTCGCCGTGTACTGCGACGAATACTCGGTCAGTATATCCACATGACGTACAGCCATCATCTACCTAGCCTTTTACCATGTCGGAGTCAGCTTCCAGTGCAATGGAACACAGCTGCATACCGCGTGACTACAAATTCTGCTACATGTATTGTTAATGTTTTTGTTGCTGCGAATTAGACCGTTGTAAATTATCTCCGTTCTGATCACAGCGCAGCAACCGTAGCTTTCAAGTCCAACCCACCAGTACAAATAATTACATACAATCTACACAACCAAGAGCAATCTAAATATATTTAATAATAACTTAGTAAGTTAAGTGCACCGAATTATATGAGGATGTTTTTTCGGGAGAGCGCGCCGAATTCAAGAATATTTTAAAAATACTGAGACATATCTTTCTTCTCTATCATGGAACGCAATGTGCCTAAATGTGACGTGTCCTTGAAATAACACTCTCAAATCTTATTCAATTATCGCATCGCCGCCCAAGAAGCTTTACTTCAAAAATCTTTACCAAACTACCCGACTCTCCCAACAACCGGGCTACCCGCTGGCGCTCCTAGCTCGGCCCACTTACAGCGCGCCCCATCAACCGCCGACCGGGCTCGCTTAGATTAGCTTTGAACCTCACCCCTTGCACCACCCTGCCCCGAGACACGTGCAAAACAACACAACTAATGAAAAACAGACACGACTAGCGTGCACTTCATATAAACGCATGTACCACACAGAATTGTGCAGCGACACACTGGTCCAACGATCGAAGATGCCAAGGATTTTAATAAGTCATCTGATTTATAATTCATTTCCAAGTCAAGTATTGTACATTTGCTAGTTTTTGACTGTTTCTATGGAGAAGAGCTGGCAAGAAAGTTAGACCCTTCTGCCAAACTCATTTAATCCGGAACGCAAAAGCTCTATCGATGCAATTATTACCCAACGAGGTTCTCCTTCTTGACTGCCAAAGCTACACAAAGTTCTAATCTTACCGTTTGTAAGGCGATCATATCTGCCGTCCGGAAATTACCAGTACTCTCCGTTACCCTGGTCCTCGAAAAGACCCTGGAATTCGGCAGACCCGATCCAACGAGCTGTGAAAGTTCAGCGACGGAGTAGTGTCAGCCATGCTCGTGGTATCACCGGTGCAGCGCGGGTAACTCGCGAACAATGAGCTCCGTCCTTACTGTGACGCAATAGAGGCGCTGTTGATGTCAAATCGTTATCATCTAGCCATGTGTTGGCGGTGCGCATCCCACGACCGGTCAACACACTGAATACCAACAGCTTTCGACACACGCTGCGTCTATAAACAATGACTCGTAGGTCGCAGGGCGGATAGTTATCTGTAGTTAGTTAGGATTAACCGTTCACATTAATGTGTACGATGTTATGCAGGCAACACCCTGTGATAACTAGTTCGTTATGAAAGCTGCATCTCTAGTGCAATACCATCAGCGCGAGCGTTTGAATTATAATCGATAAAAATACTTATTGCATATCTTGATGTTGTGTCACAGAGGTGCTTTGTGTGGTTTAGATGTTTACAACAATTGATTATTTGGATTATTTTATACAAGAGGACCATTGTCTCACAGTTTCTTACTAGTTCTAGGCACACCTATTTGAAATAAATGATTTGACTTTGACTTAGAATATGGTACAATAGGTGTTATACTATTGGTTCCAGCATAATGCTACCATTAATTGACGTATAATAATATTCCTATAAATTTATAAAAAATCATAACTATAATTTCAAACGTAAAGTTTTTTTTTTTTTTTTTTTTTATTTATTTGTACATAAAATTTTAATACATTTAATGTTTTGTACCATTAAACCATGAATGGTTTGTATTGATACTCACATTCGCTTAGGTAACACTCCTTAATCATAACTAAGTAAAAAACAATCATTTAAGCAAATAATGTAGGTACATGCATAATATTTAACTTATTAAACGTAAACATCTATCGGTAAGTACGTGAATCACATGTTATGTTTCAAATCTGAGCTGCTCGCTATTGGGCCGCTCATTAGAAGACCGGTTCTAGTCAAAGTAAAAATTACTATACAGGTTGCTTCAATTTTTTTTTTTTTTTTTTTTTTTTTAATTTGTGATTTTATTGAACTAAATTATTTAAGTAGTTGTAGTAGTATTTTTTGTATTTTTGCTTATAGTTTTTCGAATTTATTTCATCTTTTATACATTTTGGTATTTCATTAAGTATTGTAGGGACTAAAAATTTTACGGTTCGTCTGCCGTAATAATTTCTAACCTGGGGTACTGTTAGTTGATTTTTGGTGATATTTCTTGTGATTATTTTATGTGATATGGGTATTTGTATGCTTTTGTTATTAAATTGTTCAGTCAAGAGGGCCATGTTGAGTCTAATCTGAACTGGTAGAATTTTACAATATTTAAATAGTTCGATGACGTTATCTCTATATTGGTGTTTTATTTTTCTGGGTACGATGAGTTTTAAAAGTCTGACTTGCAGTTTCGAGATTTTTTCAGTCTATGATTTAAAGGTTCGCCCATAACTTGTGATTCCGTATGCTATGAATGATTCCGCTAAAGCAATGTACATGTTGAGCAGGATTTTGAATGGAACTTTAGGTTTCAAAATGTAGAATTTTGCCAACACAGCTCGCAACTTGTCACATACTAAGTCCACGTGAAACGTCCAGCTAAAACGATTGTCAACGACTAAACCAAGGTAGGTGTGGTGCGTTACTTGATCAATTGCCTCACACCGACATGTACCAGACAGAGTGGAGTGAAGATAGGCTGTGTGCTATTATCTTAAAAGCGGCAATGTGCTTTAAATGGCTAGAGTGGACGTGAATGATTTTGGTCTTAAAGTTACATAGTTCCCAAATAGTTGCCCCCATATAATAAGTAAACATACTCCATGCTAAATATGCTCTTACAGACATTATTATGACTACACTCAAAACGTAATCAATGTTACTGTAAACACTTGTTTCACACGCCAAAATGCTAGTGAGCAACGTAACTACTGCCGTAAGCGTATCGCTCGCTAGCGCCTATCGAATTAGTGACTCATGGTACCGTTTTGAATGGTGACGTAAAAAACGTTGGTGACTATCGTATAGATTACGTTAGGTTTTGAACCTATCGTAATCTATAGTGCTCATGGTACGAATTTTAATTCTTTCTGTGACCGCTAGGGGCGCCGTACCATATTTCACACAAATAATTTACGGAGACGCTAGCGAGTTTTGGCTGTGTAAACTCATGGTAGAGGTACTGAGTAAGGACTGGTGACGCGGCAGCAAGCGACGTACAGTACTCGTAACTCGTAGATGTAATGGACAGTTTGGAGTTTGCTATGATTGTAATATGCTATATAGAATGAGTCTTAAAAGGAACTTTATTCAGTGCAATTAGCAAAATACAAGAAGAATTAATTACTTACTACATACAACCTAAAACTAAAAAGTATATCCATTATGTACAAGTAAAGGTAAAACAGGGGAAGACCTCATAGGGCGTCAAAAAATTCATTCATCCCCATCGCTGTCAGTTGGAAATGTGCCCGAAAGGCTGGCATCGTTGCCACGTTGGATGGCAATGCTGATTCTTTGGCCTAAAAATTGACCAGCCCTCTGGTCACGTGTAGAGTCGACCAACCGCTGGGCAATATCCCGAAATATTCGATGAGCGGGCTCGGACATATAACTAACAATAAGGTTGCGCCGTTTGAGGTTTTCCACTCCTGCAGCAGCCGCCCCAGCACAGTCCACCGTGCTAGGAAGATGGGATGGCGCAAGGGTATCGACACAGGTTGCATCCCACACCAAAGGCCTACCCAACTTCCAAGGCATTATAGTCATTCCGTCTAGCCTCTTACCATCGTCGCGTGCCAAGTCATTAGGTTCTAAAATAGCTGGCACCCCGGCGCGGCGGTGTCAAGAGCTCGACGGATGATGTCATTAATGCTGGCGTGCCGTGCCAACCGACCAGCGCTTTTACTGCTAGAAAGGCCATGGTGTCCGAGGTGGTCGCTGCTTCACCGCAGACAATGATATGGAGCCCCGCAAGGAGAGCCCAGACCATAGAAATAGCCCAGACGCAGACTTGTAGCGAGCCGGAAAGCTGTGTCACACAGCGTAGTGCCTGTGTTGGGTGACGGTAGCGCCTGAAGCCAGAGGCCCGACTCCCACTCTCCAACAGCCAGTAGGCGGGCACGTTCAGCAGTATTGGTGGACGTATTATTTAGATTATCCGTACCAACCTGCAAAGCGCTCATCCCACTGTCTCTGGGAAAACGAGTTCTCGGGCTGCATCGTATCCGGACAAGCCATCTTCCAGGCGTTAATTGCATCGGTCGAACACGGCACTTCAGAATTAACCTGAGAAGGAGCTGATGATGATTCGTGCACCGAGGACAGGAACTCCGGTAAGCTTACACTAGAAATTATGCGGACGCCGAGCCCACCAAAACGAATGGGTAATGTGGCTTGCAACCAAGCACGGTCGTCCAAAGCCACATTTAAAATGGATGTCTGAGTATGTCGAACAATTTGATCGATTTTGTCCAAAAGGTGTGGCCGCTTGCATAGGAGGAAGAGCGGCGGCAAAACATGAAATTCGGACCGAAACAGCAGTATCCGATGAGGGTGTATACCGAATGTACATTAATTTAAGAGAGTCTATCGGAAATATCAATAAAATGTTTAAGTTTTTCGTCAATGAAAGGTGAAAAACTGTCTTCTAAAATTGGGGAACCTGAGGTGCAGTGTAGTTTTTTCCAAAACTTTGATACCTGGAGCTATTGAATTAAATTTCTGTAAAGTCGATTGTCTGTCAGTATTGTCACAAACGTAAACTTCATAATATATATATATTATGTACAGTCACGAGCACCAATATGTATACACCTAGCAATTTTCGGAAGCGGTTTTCTTGTAAAATAACTATTTCAACGATGAAATGCGACATGTACAGTAAACTTATGGATTCAAATATGCAATGTGTGTGAAAAAATTCAATTTCATTTAATAACTAAGCAGAAAATCGCTTATGAAATTAGTAAACTGTATACATAGTTTTGCTCGTGACTGTACAAGTATAGATTGTCTGCCAGTCTGAGTACATTGCGGTCGACCCAAATGTCCGTGCTTTGGTATTTTTCGTCGAGTCGTTGAGCTCCTTAAGTTATAAGTTGAGCTACACGTTACAGACACATGCACTAACTGGACAGATCCGCTCAAATCTATCGTTTGTATTGTTCATTGTATGAATGTGTAACTCTGCGCAGGTGAACTTCGGCGACGTGTCAATCCCGCGCGACATGGAGTACCCTCGGCCCGCGAAGGTGGCGGCGCTGCGCGGCGTGCACGGCGTGTCCTCCGACCCCGTGGTGGTCGTGGACGCGCAGACGCTGCTTGTGCCCAACTTCTCCTACGACGGCGAGGCGCCCGGTATGTGCTGTACAAGTGTATGTACAGTCAGGGAACTTGATCACTCAGCAATAAACAATCAAGTTTAACAGTGCATTTCCCTGACTGCAATAAGACTATGTAATCGTTACGCAAAATTCAAAGACGTTTTTTGTAGAGGAGAATTAATCTAAACTTTGAGACAAGTCTAATTTAACTATTTCGAAATAGTATGGTTCAAAAATACATTGTTTTTGTCACCACAAAGTATCTACTCGAGGAGAAAATCTTTTTTGAAAGCAAATAACTTGTTTCTGCTCGTGACCTTACTAATTTTAAAGGTTTACGTATCTCGAGGTCATAGGGATCCTGTCCTTTGGAAGGCCTGCGAGGGCCTGAAGCCAACTCGCAGAAGCCCCTTACATAAATTTAAATGGAATGAGGCACAAACTGACAATTATCCCTGTATGCATTTTGCATGTGCACCCAAGGACAACCATTGGATACATAAATATGGGTTCTATGGGTTGGGATGGCTAAACTGGTCTGTCTGGTTACCTCGATCTATGAATGGACTATGTCCTCATCAATGTTTTATTATACACGGAAAAAAATAGAGGCTGACTTGCATCACTGAGTGAGTGATGGGCCCCCAGAAACTGTCGCTAGCACTTAGTGACATAGCGAAAGATGGCAACATATTCCATCGATTAATTATTTAACACGTTAAGTGCGAAACGAGGCCTAAATCACCCCGCATGCAACTTCCTTGTGGTGCGGCAAGGAAAAACGTGAACATCTCTGTCGTGCGAAGGGCATAGCTTTAGTTTGGTCCAGTATAGAAAAGAGATAAATGTATATTTGAGACGTGCTAATGGTCCCGGACTCGGTGGTATACCTACCTTGGTACCGGATGTTTTAGGCCTCGTACCGCACTGAATTAATATAATTTTAATGCAGTGCGGGACGAGGCTAAAACGTCCCATATCCACCCGGACCTCGTACCGCACCCAACGCGAGCTTCCCGCGACTAGTGTTGTGCATCACGTCGATAGGAGAGCACGTCCTTTTACATCGCCGAACATGTCTAAACGATGTCGGAAGAAGTTAATTTTAAAAAACCCAGAAACAGAACCAAAACAGGTAAGTTTTAAAAAAGTTTATGAGTGCTACTGATTACTATATTGTTACTGATTTTTTTATGTTAATTCTAGTTCTAATATTGTTATTGTATGTTAATTTTTAAAGCCCGAGGCAGAATACATATGATAGTTTCTTTTCTACTTCTGGTTTTCTTTTTTTTCTATTTTGTGAACCGCATTAAGATTTTCACACAAAAATAGATAAACGTCGTTGCGTCGATATTATTTTTCCCATCACTAATCTTAGCGAAAATTTACCCTATTTCAGTGCGTTACGAGGTGTATAAGATCCCATATTTTGTTTTGCCAATAATTCCTAAACTAGTTATCAGATCCCGGGGCGACGGTAGATTAGGGTTCATCAATTCACTGTCTATATCGATAAGGACCAAATTTTTCAATTTTCTTTGATTTCGCGCCAGAAAATGGTTTTTAGTCTGTTAACGGAGGTGGGGTCTAATAGACCGCGTATCGCCCTAACGTCTGGTCACGGTGCGGGCCGATAAAATCTCGTGCCGCAGGAACGGAAAGTTTGCAAAAATTGGTGCCGCAGCTAACGTGTTAAAATAGAAATAGTTTCATTCTCTTAAATAAAATCTTTATTGGTAAAAACAAATCCACGTACGAGAATAGGCTAGTCCTATCGAACATTAAAATCGCAAAGTAACCGCTAGTTCTGATTTTTTAAATAATTATGTTGTTTGGTTGGGTCCACTAACAGTAGTGTACATCCAAGTTTCAGATTCAAAAGAGTTGTGTTAACTTTGCAGGACTCGAAAACCCACGAAATCGCACGCTTCATGGTACCTGTTCTCAATATAAATCCTAAGATATGCATTCTTTAAATTTTGTAAGTAAGCTATTAAAATTGCTACAATTTGATATCAGAACCAGCTCTGTAGGTTAAACACTTACCGAGATACAACTCTGCAAAAATTGTTTATTTGTTTCAATTTGAAATTTTAAGATTCGGACAATTGACGATGTTGATGCCGCAGTCAGCAGTCGCGTAATGCGCTATGGTTCTCTGCAGTGAACAGAGCCACGAAGTCATGTTATGCGAGTCAAAACTATAATAAAAATAGCCCAGGAGAATTTATTGGCCAACAACAGCAAGAAACGACGACTAATTGCTCTGCTATGCTTCGCCTTCCAAAAACAGGAAATTGAGACAGCAGTCAGTTGAGGATGCTGACTGCGACATCGTCTAGGTGGCACTTCACGAGAGCACCTCCTTTCAATCAGTCCTCATTGGTCAGGATGTACACGGAGGGCCTTCGCAATGGTTTGGGATCGGATGTGAAGAATGTTTGTTTCCAGCAAAAAAAAAAAACAACGCCGCGACGTAACTCTAATCAGTGGTGAACACACCGGTGATGGTCACCACTTTCACTGATTGATCTAGTCGATGATAGTCGCGTCATGTTTTATGACCGTATTGTGCATAAATCAGCAGTAGCTATCTGCTGCGAGTGTCACAACCGTCACGCTTGCGGCTGGGAGGGTAGGCAGAGAGTAGGTTTGCTGAAAACAACACAAGCTTTCCACTGAATTATTTATTTCAAATTGTTCCCAGTTTTCAAAACATTACAAAAGCACCATTATTCATTGTGACATTGTCCTGAAAATAGCGTCTCTTGCCGTAGCTTCCTTCCTTCGGCAATCTGTCGGGAGGCCCATTATAATAATGAACTACCTACCTAGTATGCTATCAGTAAGTTGACCAATGAGACAAGTATTTGAATGGAAAACGACTTTCAATAATTATATAGAAATAAAAACAGCTCGACGTCATCACTATACATCAGATGCTTTCATTTGGTGTGATTTAAACTCACCGCAAAGCAATCTATTTGGCGCAACACGAATGGCACTAATGGCGCTGCATTATTGCCATTCGTGTTGCACCAAATAGATAAACATTAAGAAGAAGAGTTAGTATGAAAGTTGAGACAATGTACCAGCGATTATTTTATGTGCGGTTCCATAAAATATAAGATTTACATGAAACCATGCGTTTTATGAAGCTATGTCTATGCTGCAAGTGTGCTACGATATATTGGTAGGAATAGGAATGTGTGTACGCCTTGCAGGTGAGGCTCGCTGAGATCTTTACGTACACCTTGTTAATACTGTGTGAAACCGTAAATTATTGCAAAGCTGCTATTAAATTCATGTGCTAAAACAGTGCCCTTCAGGTATGAATAAAATACCGGATATACTCTATTCCGTATAAAATAGATATTACAACAAACAAAGTGCGGAAAGTTTCCTGAGCAGCTGAGTTATGAAAATAATTTCACCATACGGCACCCTACACGTTCAGATACAGCACGTAATACGTAATAGTCGCATCCCTTGAGCGAGTGTCTCCATCCGCCACACGCCGCGCGGGCGGAACCAATATCTCAGCGGGGAGGATGCCTGTCGCGTGCGTGGCGCCACCGCACACCGGGACACGCCTGAGACACAGATTGCCAACGCAAATACATCACACACATATAATGCTAGTCATGCACGGCATATTACAGGACATGACGGGGAGAGTACTCGCGAAGTACATTAAAGGGAACATGATTACTTAGCAAGCTGTCTACTTTCTGTAATTTAAATTACAACTGTCTTTATTTGACATTTTATGAAAATTACTATTATACGGCAAATTTACATTGTATTTCAATCCGCTAAACGAATAATTTCCCCGACAGTAATAACATTTGTACGCGAATGTATGTTGCGCGCATGCGTACAGCATTAGTATTATGAGCGACTCTACGCGAGTTGGTCTCGAATGTGGTTTGGTTTCCTGGCGTGGTCGGGAATGTTCCACGCGATGATTCTCAGGGGTATACACACGAGAAATTCTTTTATGGTGAATATTTTCATTTTGAATGCTCTGGAACGCGTGCTAACCTTGCGAATTATGTCGGCTTACACGAAATTAAAGGTGAAATGAATACGTGAGATGAAGAGAATTCTGTAGGCTAATGTTTAGGTAGCAAAAATTTTGGTACCTATCCTAAAATACATAAATATTAAGAGGACATTCAATATGGTGGCTTTATTATTATAAAGTCAACCTTGTGCATTCAGTAGTTACGTAGTATGGTTCATTCAACAGTCCGGTCTATTCTGTAAAAATGTCGCCGTGAAATTTTAGGTACTCAATCCCTACGTCAGGTGAAATAACAGCTCATTTCAATCTTACTGGTGGATAAGTTTTAAAGCGGCTTCGAAGGACCTTGGTATGCGGAGTATTAATTTTTGTTGGGATGTAGATTTTAGCGTGGTGAACTGTTGGACGACATAGAATTGAGCATACGGGATATGAGGTTTTGAGATATAGGAATGGATGGACTTACTTGCGAACCTTCTGGTCAAAACACGTGGATTCAAGGACAGCTTGCTCAGCAGAAGTCCCACGTGCTATCTGGTTTTCTTCCTGTTTCTCTGTGGTCACTTTCACTTGTTTAAATGTCACACTTGTGTCGGCCAACACTTATTTATAATAGTTATACAGTTTTTGATGCGATTGCGGTTTGAGTAAGCGGTTTGATTATGAAGCGGCGCGGTTTTGTGTATGGAGCGGATGCGGGTCAGTATTCACACTTTAAGTAAGCTAGACGAGACTAGCTCACTATAATTAGCGGATATGATGCGGAGCGGTTGAATGCGAAGAACGCACTTTTTAAGTAAGCTAGACGAGACTAGCTCACTATAATTAGAGGTTATGAGCGGTGAGCGGTTTGAGGTTATGTAGCGGCGCGGTGAATGCGAAGAATGCACTGACACTTTGGTCGCGCGCAAATGAACTTCCAATCTCGTTCCGAACGATAAGGAATGTATGGGTAAGGAGAAAGGAATGATTAGCTCAATTCTGTGTTGTAAGCGGAAAAAACTTATAAATAAAAAACTTGCGCGAGCACTTACTTTACTCAAATTTCAAACCAACTAGTGTTGTCATTTTACTTTCGCACACTTTGCAGGAGAAGGTCAGTAAGAAATTGTGTGTTGTTGCAGACGCGAAGTTCTGGGTGGGGCGCGGCGACAAGCCGTCCCCGCAGGGCATCCGCATCCCCGACGAGAACGGCAAGGAGGCGCCGCTCAGGAAGTACGACAAGAAGACCATCGTGCTCACGCTGCCGGGGGTACGTACCTTCACTCGGTGGGACATGGCACCACAACCCCACGAACGGCCCCATGCTCCTCGCTATGGACTGCCTCCACCTTCATCAGATGATAATCATGCTGCGGTTTCCGTTACGCAGTCCTACTTACTCCAGATGTTTTCGACAAGCAGTCTCACCAGCCATCCGTTTCACGAACAATGTGGCCATTCTTCGGGCCCTGTGTGTCGGTCCTCCTGCGCACCTCATTCGACAGCTAGCTCATAGAGGCTTGACATTGGCAGGAGCTGACAGTTTTCGACATCGGGCACTTCGCGGTGTGGTGCGAGGCGTTCACGGTGAACTTCGGGCACGTGTCGCTGCCTCGCGCAGCGCTCGCCAATGTGCCGCCCAGCCTGAAGATGCTCGGCGTCTCTCCGCAGGTATGTCTTATATACAGCTGACGTCGTCAGAGTAACAAGCTAATGGAGTGCTATGTGCAGGAAACAGTACAGTTATTATTGTTGAAAAACTCTGCTCGTATACTTTTGTCGTGTTCGACTGATAATTTCGACAATAAGTGATAAAGTTGAAGGAGATAACATATTGAAATACCGCAGCAATAGACTGACACGATGAGATTCTTCCTATGAGCGCTCCATTTAATTTCTACTCCGTGATGACATAGAAGTAGGCGCAAGGATTTTACAACTTTACAGCATTTTAAACAACTTATCACAACAAGCTTGGCCGCGAGAGACAAAGTTCGACTTATTGATAATATCTTTGTACAGTTCGGTGTGTCTAATTATTTGTATCACTTTGGTACAGTTTTGGGTTTTCAATAAAAACCTTTTTGAAGAAGCAGAAAGGTATTTTGGTGAAAAGTTTTCATCAAAACTTCTATGAAACTTCAGCTTCATGCGTAGCTTGAGCTACGAAATGCTACGGCGTAGAATTTTTAAACAATATGTTGTATTTTCTGCTGCTGAGCCAGATTGTTAATAACAAGTAAAAATTATGTTTTCAAATGTCTGGGCCTGGGTAAGTGTTTCACATCGGAATGAAGAGGGATTCAAACCGTACGTAAACAAAAAACGTTATGTAACAAACGTTCTCCTGTGCAAAGTGCTCCATAGTTCATGTCATCCGGCTTCCCTCCGTCGCTCAGGAAATGTGAAAATGATTTGGCTGTCGGATCGCAGATTGTAGTTACTCATTACGTACACTATTGCTACACACACACACGCACAATATTCTCCATATTTATGAAGATTGTTCAAGATGAAGCAAAACAAGTGACTCGTGATACCCTGTCTGTCTCTTTTACTGAACGCGAGGAGATTGATTTCAGACTGCACTGACGTCACGTATTGACATCCGTCAGTTGTTACCGAGCTTGCTGCGATGATGTGGCGCACAGGTACCTGCGCTGGCTGGTAATAACTCATATATTGCAGTCACAGCAGATTGAACACAAATCGTAAACATTTCTCAGAAGCGATATTTCTCTCGGAGAAAGTCGTATGCTATACATATGTACATACATGTGTACATATATTTTCTAAGTGACAGCTGTCGCACACGGCGTGATGTTCACAGCGGCGATGTCAGTATATTAGAACAGTCTTTTGGTCCGGCAATAACTCCTACTCAAAGCATTTATTTCATTTAAACCTATTACAGGCACTTTTGAAATGTCAAGGGGACGGTCAGTCAGAAAGATGAAGCTAGTGACCCATTCCATTCATAGTAGATACCTATGGAGAAGAACGGGCAAGAAACTCCAGAGACACTGTATTAAATCAAAATAAAGTATTGGCTCCATCATTCATGTTGAAATTATACATGTAAAAACGATGCAGAACGTGAAAAGCGTCCGTAATAAAAATATTCAAAAACAGGTTTAATGACAAAACACACAGGTCACAGGTCGATCTATCAGGTTAAGCTACGCTTGCCCATCGGTGACTCCTCTGTGCCTCGGAAAGCACGTTAATTCGTTGGTCCCAGCTATCATTTGTGCATCTTTGACAGTCTTTACGGGTCGTCAGGAGCCCGAAAATATCAGACCGTCAGTCTTACCGTATTGCCCAGTTACTGGGTGAGGGTTGTGCAGGTCCTCGGCAGTCGCTTCATGTAAAGTACTGGCATTCAGCTGCATCCGATTAGACTGGAAGCCGACCCCGACATAATTGGGAAAAGGCTAGGCAGATGATGAGGTTTAAAGTCAAAAGTAATTGAATTGATAAAAAAGCCGTTGCAGCTAAGAGATCCAGCAGGCGCGCCACCATCAGCGAACCATTAGAGTGAGCATGACATGCTCTGTGACATTCAATGAAAGCCGTACCCAGTCAATGGTAGCTTTTTAGTGGGTACGTAGCACTTACACGCGTGTTGTGCTATTATACTGAAGTACAAGTATCATTAGGGCAATACGGGCGACTTGTAATTTGAGATATTCCTGCCAAGACGTGGTACTGAGACCCATTTGAAACAATTAAGAAATCCATTAAGGCTAGGCGTAAATTAATGGGTTTCGAGAAAATATAACTTTTATAAATATAATTTTTGAAGATTTCTCAGAATTCGTCACTAAAATCACTCTTCTCTAAACTCTCAACTTGAATGTGAAACGTTTATTTGCTGTAAGTAGATCTTTTACGACACGTCAATGTTTTAAAGCCCGACGGCGGCGGCACTTCCTAGCCGCCTGTGCCCTGAGAGGCCATGCCGAAACTAACTTCGAGGTCATGGTCTCTTTTATAGTCCGAACATTATATTATAAAGACTGTATGTGAGTAACAATGCAGGGCCGTCGTGTGTCAGTATTCAATTTTAATGTCATCAAAAATGTATTTTTTTTTAACCTAGCCTACACTGTCTCACTGCTGAGCAAATGCTTCCCCCAAACCCTTCCCGACATCTATCTCCTGAGCCGCCTATAATAAAAATATAACATAAATCAACACAAATATACAACTGACAATATTACTTCCAATACTTGGGATAACAATTGTTGGCTTTCATTGCTTTTTCATTGGGTACCTAATACTTTAACAAACCTTTCGAAGTAGCCAAATGTTCTAGAACATCAATTAGTTACATGATAAAGCAATAAGGAATGGTTAGTAACCATTTTCAAAAATCATCGACGTGCATGCGGTGAGCTTATGGTATTGAACTGTGCACCACTTATCTCAGGCAATTTCAGACTTAGAAAAAGTGATTTTTATCGACGAATTCTAAGAAATCTTCTTCATAAATTTTTGCCTAGTATAAATTCTCAAACTCAAACTCAAATAAGCCGTTTACAGGCACTTTTGAATTGTCAAGGTGTCGGTCAGTCAGAGAGATGAAGCTAGTTGCCCATTCCAAAGCAGTAGGTACCTATGGAGAAGAACGGGCAAGAAACTCCATGGACACTCTTTTAAACAAAATATGGTTACAAAATATTGGTTACATAGTTCATATTAATATTATACATGTGAGAACGATGCAGAACGTTAAAAGCATCCGATATAAAATATGTAAAAACTATTCAAAAATTAAATTAAAACAAGCCCTTGCCGCTAAGAGATGACCAGTCCCTACTGACAGCGCCCGTTCACGAACATGATGCATATATTAGCACCATTCAGCTCAACCATTTTGAAGGGAGCTAAATGATCCAACACACACAATTTTATATACATACACGCTATCGTTATGGAAGGAATACGTCCAATACTAAGACACCCGGTATACAGCGATGTCATTTATTTATTTGCCTGCACAAGGCATAATATTTATTTATAATTATTAAATTTTAATAAGGTTTCCTCTTATCACATGGGGCCCAAATACACCTGGAGAAATGTGGCTGTACTGTAGGTACACCTCTACCTAATCCTATCGGGGACCACACGCGTCATGTTTCTTCAGTTATTAGCACAGTGCACACACAGCTAGACGTATGTAGGCTAAAACTTAGGAGAACATCATTTAAGTTGTTATGTTATATTCGTCCTTTATTTAGGCACATTAATCCGTAAGATATTTTACAAAAATGATTTAGATAATATTGAATGAATGGTATTCGGCTGCAAAACTCAAAACTCAAACTCAAACTCAAAGTATTTATTTCAAATAAACCAATTACAGGCACTTTTGAATTGTCAAGGTGTCGGTCAGTCAGAGAGATGAAGCTAGTTGCCCATTCCAAAGCAGTAGGTACCTATGGAGAAGAACGGGCAAGAAACTCCATGGACACTCTTTTAAACAAAATATGGTTACAAAATATTGGTTACATGGTTCATATTAATATTATACATGTGAGAACGATGCAGAACGTTAAAAGCATCCGATATAAAATATGTAAAAACTATTCAAAAATTAAATTAAAACAAGCCCTTGCCGCTAAGAGATGACCAGTCCCTACTGACAGCGCCCGTTCACGAACATGACGCATATATTAGCACCATTCAGCTCAACCATTTTGAAGGGAGCTAAATGATCCAACACATACGCCACCATCAGCGAGACATTAAAGTGAGCATGGCATACTCTCAGCCACCAGGGCATATTCAAGTGCATTCGGTTAGACTGGAAGCCGACCCCAATATAGTTCGGAAAAGGCTAGGCAGATTGATTTAATGAAATCAGTGTACCAAGGGCGAGATGATAAAGTGATGAGCATGATTGAGTCGTGTCGCGGAGGAGGCGCGGGGGGCGGGCGCGCGGGGGGCAGACCCAAGTGACGTCACGTAATTAATCCGGACCAGAGAGGTGTCACAGATTGGACCCGGCGACGGTTGAGATAAAATTATTACTTTACAGGAAATTCATTATACCATTCCAGTGGACGTTTAATGTTCTACATATTCCTTAAGATAAGATATCGTCGATTTCATGTCATTACACTTTGCTGTGTATCTTTAGTGAACTGCGTGTAAACATTTGTTGCCTTCAGACTTCCATAATTATAATATTTGGAGGTGATGTCGTAAGAAACCAAACAAGTTGGACAAATTCACTTGTTCATCTAAAGTATCATCACAAGGTACTTCAAATATCGGCCGCTGTCGTCGCCGCCAGACGCGTGTGGAGTGCACTTCGCGCCGCCGCGCCGTGCGGGTGCGTGCAACACCACGTCACATACATGTTGTAATGACTTCAGTTCAGGTCATCATGTTCTGCTTGCGACAGTAGGTGCACAGACCAATGTTTACCAGAGTTATGAAACATCTAATTCCACCCGATTACGTAACCGTATACACATTACAAACGACGTTCAAAATCTTCACTAATCTTCCCACACGTAAATTATAACATTATTTTTATGCTCATAGAGTGGCAAATATAGTAAAGTTGAAGAATTTCATCAGGTCATAGCAGATGGGTTGCAAAAAAGTCGATAGCGAGATAATGTTGCGCAATGGCTCGGATTTGTAAACGACGCCCGATGAGTGTCGTGCGGCGACATCATGGACACAAGCGAGCCTCGAGCGCTGGCTCGGCACAGGCGATGACATTGCTGAAGTGGGCGGTCTAGCTTGTTTCGGGAGTGTCGCAACAAATATTATTTGATGAGAAATAACTGCTTTCTAAAAGTTAACGAATTCAAGACCCTAGTAGAGTATCTACAGTGTCTCAAACGTGATCAGCCCGAGATATACAGCAGGTGAATATTCTCGCATTTATTGTCTCATATTGTTCGGGAAAAATCCGAACTTCATAAATCATGTGCGAGTTCTTGCGCAGAGAGCGATACATAAGTAAAGCGCGTTGTGAACGGGTACAGGGTGCGTGGCGCGGCCGGCGCGGGACATAATGCGACAACTAACTATTAAGAGCATTCTTTTTATATCGAGTTCGTACAACGACAAGTACATTTTATATTACTCGAAGCATTGTTCTTTATTCATAGATTTCCGATCGGTTGTCAGGTTGGAGGATTTTTTGGTAGATCTTTAGGTGTTGTTGCGTTTAGAGAGAAGTTTTGTTAGCTGATCAGTGATATTGGTTTCCTGTTACAACTTACGTCATCCATAATTCTGTGAGTTTATATAATAAAGATGCTACCTAATTTCGAATACAACTTATGCCACGTAATATTGTGCATACCAAAACTTACTCTTCCACAATACGGTTTCCTGTGTGCGCTATTCAATTGTTTTTATGTAGTGTTTAACTCGCTCCATTGTTGCCGGCACTCGACGCTCGCTTAAAGTTGAAGACATTAGAGTTAACGCGAGTTTACACAAACAACTGACTGGCGACACATCGAGTGTTACGCGCTGTTTACATAGATCATTGTTATGAAAACTAACGCTTCTTAGTTGTTCTCTTTGTTCCAGTAAAATCGTTTTGTTTTTTAATAATGCCTTTATCTACAATAGATGCTCTGTTGTAGATAAACGAGAAAAGAAACAATGCATTTAATTTAGAAATTCTCATCATCAATTATTTGGAACAATCACGTTCAATAAGCATTGTTCATTGAGCAATGCGATGACATATTGGAAAATTCAGCCGATAATTTGGCATCAAATATTGACATTTATAGTAATTTAAATTAGCAATTGAGACAATAGAGGCAATCTCTTGCAATATTGTACAGAATTGTGAATCTAATTTAAAAGAAAGTTTTTCAACACTAAATAGTATCAACCTGGTGCATCAAAATATTCAAGGATTTATGAACAAAGATTTAGAAGTAGAATTATTTATGAATTATAACAGTATTGATATTCTTTGTATAACAGAACATAGGCTAAAAAGCCACCAGCTTTTATTCAATTTTAATAATCACCAGGTTGGTAGTTCGTTCAGCAGAGTGAATGTTATGCTAAAACTAAGCAGCATGCAAGCAAAAACTAAGCTCCGCAGCATACGCTGTTAGAAAAATTCTTACTTTAACTGACACAGAGACAGCCCGCTTAGTGTACTTTAGCTATTTTCATAGTGTAATGTCGTACGATATTCTGTTGTGGGGAAATGCCGCCGATATTCAGACTATCTTTGTTTTGCAGAAAAGAGCTGTTCGATCGATTTGTAAATTAAGTCCGAGACACTCTCTCAGAGAGAAATTTAAAGAAATAAATGTAATGACTGTACCTTCACAGTTTATTTTTGAAAATCTTTTGTATGCCCATAAAATATTTTTTTTTTTTAAATATAGTGATATCCATGATAAGAATACTAGGAACAAACACAAAGGAGATTGTTCTACGCTCATACATTGTTCGCCCTGGAGCCAACGGCATAGAAAAAATCATTTTCTATTTGTAAACTGCCCTTATTAGCCCATAAGAACAAAGTTTCTTGACGGACACTTTAGAGAAAAGATTTATTTAAAGAAAAGGAACCGATTTTGAGGTTATTTTTAATAAAAGAAAACGTAAGTAATTCCTTCTAAAATCGCTATTTCTGGTTTCTACAAAGCATTAAACTTCAAATACAGTAAAATATTACCGTACATACAGTTGTATTATGCCTTTTAGGTACAGTTATTATTTATTGGTTGAAGTTTACTTTAAGCGAAGTCCGTTATCCGTTGTCAAAATGCTAAGGTGTGTTTAAGCAGATCACAGAATCAGTTATTCAAAGCCAGGTCACGTTGAAAGCAATCCAAATTGTAGTCCGTTAAACAGAAACAAAATCAAAAACGCCAAAAGAAATCGCCAAATAAAATACGTAGTCACAACAACACAACACAGCCACAGGTTCGTCTCGGTGAGACGCTCCGACTGACGTAGTGACGTAGAGATGCTCTCTCGAAGATCAACCATTGTATATCGATTATCAATGACCACCTATTTAATCTGTGGTTTTAATTTAGTAGACCAAAATGACAGATCAATCTGTCAAAAGTAAATTAATTTGTTCCGTTTCAAACATAAACACGTTGTTGCTACGATTCTACTTCGATTAAATTAATGCTAAAATAAAATATTTTGTTCCCAACGAACAATGTGTAACGTTTTAGTTTGCGACATTTAAAAATAGAGTTTAAGTACTTAAAAAGTAAAAATATGGCTATTGAAGTCGTGAAATGGTTATGAGAATAATTCACTAGAGTTGCGTCGTAAATGACATTTCAATCGTTAAATGAGAGATTTTCTGACAAGTGAAAAAACATAGTTCAATAGATGGCGTGGGTAAAAAATACGTCTTTGTTTTACTGGCTACTGATAACAAAAACAAGATCCGTAAATAAGAAAGCTTATTTGATGTCAAAAACCTGAGACAGTGATTTTCTCACTTGTGAGAAAATCCCTCATTCGACTAGTAAGTAGATTTTGTGAGTTTGTTTTGTTCATTATATTTTCACCATAATCGTGCTAGGCCATATTCATCATAAGTTCCATTAAAATGTTCACGGAACTTATTCCATGAAAAAAATATGCATGAAAAACTTTTATGTTGCACATTTTCAATGTTTTGGAAGTGATAAATATCGAACATCCATTATTTATCACTAGATATTATGGACATCGTCGTCGATATCGATATTTATGTAATATGAGCGACAGCGACTCTGTCAAATCTTTTGTGACATTCACATTGACAATTCCTTGAAAGATGGCGAGTTCAGTTGGTAATAAAATCAATGAGGTCACTTTTAAAAACCTATTAACAATTAAACAGTGTCCGCTTGAATTTATTATTTTTAAAAAGCATATTAAAATATAATTAAAATTAACGTACACGTCAAATGTTTGTTGGTTATAGGGCGGTCTAGAACAATCTCCTTTGTTGTACCCACTACAAGGCTGAAAAAATAGGAAGCTCGTTCAGATGTCAATGTATACGCTTTTATATTAAACTTCCAAGCTACGTTCAAGATCTAAGCTTTAATAAATTCAAATCGTTCATTAAACGCAAGTTGTGTCAGAATGCTTATTATACTGTCAAAGACTTTATTGAAGACAAAAGGGCTTGGCATTGAGCTGATCCAATTGTTTACCTATTGAATGTTCTTTCTTTTTTTTATATCTTAAACTAATTGATTAGCATTTGAGATTACTCCTGGAGCTGTTGAAGATTCACAAAAACTTTTTGCATTATATAACTTCAATCTCTTAGCACTGTATAATTGCATAGCACGTTTGTGAGTACTATGTACCTACTATAAAGCTACTATTTAAACTGAGTACGTCTTACATTGACTTGAATGTGCCCTGGCGCCTGAGAGCATGTCATGCTCCCTGTAATGTCTCACTGATGGTGGCGCGTATGTTGGATCATTTAGCTCCCATCAAAATGATTGAGTGGATTGGTGTTAATCCATGCGTCATGTTCATGAACGGGCGCCGTCAGTAGGGACTGCTCACCTCTTAGCTGCCACGGCTGTTTAAAAATTTAACTTAATGTTGAATTGTTTTTTTAATCTTGTAATTATGGACGCTTTTATTAAGTTCTGCATCGTTCTCACGTGTATATTTCAACATGAATGAACTTCCGTCACCCAACATAGGCACTCTGCTGGGTGACACCACTTTCCGGCTCGCTACATGTTTGCGTCTGGGCGCTCCTTGCGTGGCTCCGCATCGCTGCCAATGCGGTGAAGTTGTCGACTGCCTCGGACACCATGGTCTATCCTGCAGTAAAAGCGCAGGCCGGTTAGCACGGCACGCCAGCATTAATGACATAATCCGTCGTGCTCTTGTCACCGCCGGGGTGCCAGCTGTTTTAGAACCCAAAGGCTTGGCACGCGACGATGGGAAGAGACCAGATGGAATGACACTAATGCCTTGGAAGGTAGGTAGGCCTTTGGTGTGGGATGCAACGTGTGTCGACACCCTTGCGCCATCCCATCTTCCTTGCACGGTGGGTTGTGCTGGGGCAGCCGCTGCAGGTGCAGAAAACCTCAAACGGCGCAAGTATAACAACCTTATTGGAAGTTATATATTCGAGCCGTTTGGGGTTGAAACACTAGGGCCATGGGGTCCGAGTATCCACTATGTTTATCGAGACATCGCCAAGCGATTGGTCGACTCTTCACGTGACCAGAGGGCTGGCCTATTTTTCGGTCAAAGAATCAGCATTGCCATACAACGTGGCAATGCTGCCAGCCTTTTGGGAACTTTTCCTGTTGACAGCGATGTGGACGAATTTTTTGATGCCCTTTGATTTATTTTATTTTGTTTCCCTCCTGTTATATACTTGTAAATAGTTATTAGTAATGTTTTAGATTTAAAAATATTAATTCTTTGAAAATGAAAAACATGAATGATGTAACCCAGTTTTTGTAAACATATTTTGATTTGAAAGAGTGTCCATGGGGTTTCTTGCCCGTTCTTCTCCATAGGTACCTACTGCTTTGGAATGTGCAACTAGCTTCATCTTTCTGACTGACCGACTCCTTATGAATACCACCGGTAGCAATCCAAACTTAAATATGGTTATTGGTTATTGGTTAGATATTGAGTATTGAGTATTGAAATTGATTTTTCAACAAGAAATAATAACACGGATTTCACTTACTTGAGAGAACTTAAAATATAGTGTAACATAAACCACACATAGTAGGAATTGTTTTTCTATAGAAAAAAATAATTTTTGTATTTCATTTCATATGCAAATAACATTAAGAATAAGAATAATTTATTTGCAAACAATACAGGTTTTACCAGTTGTTAAAATTGGTGGTTTATGCACAATCCATATTTTGCCTGTTTAGGGCATGCAAATTAGTTTGAAGTACATTAATATCAGGTAGGTACTACAAAACTATAAAATATGTTCTAAGTATTATATAATAACAAAACAACTATAACAAACATAACAATTTTCAGTGTTTAATAATATAATACCTATTTATTTAAATACCTACCTATTTTAAAATAACAATGTTTCTTTATGCAGCAGGAATTCTTGTATATTATAGAAACCATTATCTGTTAGCCATCTTCGCAGTTTAACTTTAAAATATTTAAATGGGAGTTCTCTTATATTTTTTGGTAGTCTATTAAAGATAGTTATGCACATATGATAAACATTATTTTTAATTAATCTAGTATTGCAAAACGGAATCAATATTTTTGTTGCATCTCTTGGTCTCTGTTTAGTGTAATTGTCATCTTTGAAACTAAATAATTTACGAGACACAAAACTTAAAACCATTTAAATCCACCCGCAAAAGTAAAGATTAGCGTGGTCACAAATAGATTACCTACACAAGTCATTTCAGCGCCAATACGTGATACAGTTTGTCTCGGCTACGGTGACGGCCACGGACGGCTCAGCAAATGGTCACATGTATTGTTTGATCTGGAACTTGTCTCTGTACCTAGCAATTGACCATGCCCTGTGATTTAACGAATACATTAAATAAGTAGATCAATATTTGTTTTATCGAAATATGAATAATAGTTCCGTTTTAGTTGAAAAAAAAAATGACTTTTATAACATTCCCTAAAATTCTCATTCAAAATCTAGATAGGCGATTAGTTGTACAGACGCCAGCACATCAAGCTATCCCTAACAGTCAATTTTTTTCAATTAAAAATGAACCTAATGTCTTTGCAATAAAGTTGAAATACTATCAAAGAAATTTGACAGATTGTGGTAACTTGATGTGCAACAATTCATTACTTTAAGAAGACATTACTTTTAGAAGTATTGTCTTTCTTAAACACACCCAAATTAACAAAAGCAGTAGAGTCATTTGTGATGGTAACGGGAAACGGAGAGCAATTCGAGACGTTAATGATCGCGACACCTGGTTGTCTTTGACAACCGTCCAGCTCGTCCACCCTGTGTACTGAAACATTCCAATAAAACAACAACGGTTGAACGTTCACTGCGCTCCTACCAACAGTTGTCGTGTCCACAGACCCGCACGTGCGCTGTTCACGCGTCGTGCAGTCCTCGTGCAAACGGTGACTGTGTCAAACAGTATCTCTCAGCAGAATGTTGTTTGTGAAACTTATTTAGTCAGTCGCGGAGGCCAACCGGAACTTGGTTGTTAAATAGTCGGGGAGCTTGATGACATGCAACGATGTACTGCACCAATGTGCATTGGTTCCAAGTTAGTTTGTGTAAAACATGTTTGTATACTTTGAGTCGTTTTTAAAACTGTTAAGTGAAACTGCAGCAAGACAGCAACTATGAACACGCACTGAAGCCTCGTTGTCATGATCTTGGAAGCTCTGTTAGAGATAGCTCTCGCATCAGCTTAAAATGAGCATAAGTTTATAGTTAACCGTTGTAAATAGAGACTTACGAGAAGGTAGTTGAGTCGTGCGGCGTACGTCGGAGTGGCGGAGGAGCGCGCGGGGCGCACTTCGCAGTGGGGTAACAGTTCACCTGTGACGCGCTGTCTACACTTGACAGCAGAATAGCTTACGTCATTCGTTCATTTGCAGTGTGTGCACAGTGATCGGCGCAAACATTCATAAATAGTCAATTCATAAATTACTATTTTTCTCTTTTAAAGCTTTTTTATTGTACCTTCGGCAAAACTAAGATAATGAATTAGGAAATATTTAAACTTCTTAATTACGTTCGCAGCTCCACTCGCATTTCGAGTTCTTGTAGGGTTATCTCTTTTGGATCCTCCATGAAGAAGACATTAGAATAGAATATTTTCTGTTGTGTACACCTCGTGGATTGAAGCTTTACAATACAACTATGATTAGAGAATTTAACGAAATTCTCATTTTAATTTACAGTTATTTCATTTATCATGTCTCTGTAAAATTAGTGATTACTAAATTCTACATAGATAGTTTTAAACTCATGCTTGTGCTGAATTATTAAAATAGGGTCAGCGCGGGTGATAAATAACGCGGCGCGGCGGTGCCTCCGAACTGTCGCGCTCGTCAATAATGTCGCAAGCTACTGCTTGCACTCGCGCACTCAAGTGATGCAGCTGCTGCGCGCCACTCGTGCGGCGCCTGCTCGCTCGTAGTTGTCAGCCTCGTTGGTGTACTGAGTCCTCCAGAGCTCGGTCGGCGGAGTGGCTCTGGGTTCAATTCTCGGATCGGGAACAATAAACCGCATCATAATGTCAGATGTTATGCTTTCTGTCATTGTTTCGGATTAGCATAACACATATTATTATAATGACATGTACATTACTTCAAAAGTTAGCTTATGTGTCTGTTACGACGTCACGTAACAAACCAGGCGTACATTTCTACTAAAGTGTACGTTCTCTGGCACATCTGCATAATTGTTAGAATGGTGCCTTCCTAGTATTACCGAGACGTTCATTTACACTAAGCGAGTGTCGTGTGTACCTAACATCTCGGCACTGTTCGGGTGCTAAGTGACCCAGCCATACAAACACACTACAAGCAGGTCGTGTGTTGTTGAGTTACTCAAAGTTACTAAAGAAACTAACGATATGTACGTAGCTCTTACAACAGCAGAAATTATTTAAATGTCTTATAAACTAGGAACGCTAGAATCAACTAAGTTTACAAGGTGGTGCTACGTCGTAGCACCGTAGCGCCGTAGCACCGTAGCTGTGGGACGTGATCTAAGAGGGTGTCGCGAATAAGGTCAGCGTAGCGCAATGATCGCTACCAGAACTACGGCGTGACCCATTCTGCTCAAGGCTTTACTTTAATGTAGAAGAGCACTTATGAACTTACTTTTGTTTTATTGGCTGATGACAATTGAAATTAGCCTACATTGTTTACTGAAATTACCCAGCTGTAGCTTATATTTGACAAGAAAGGTGCCGTGAGTAGCCAAATATAACCTCCTCGTCTTTCATCGAGGTGCTCCTCCCCTTAACGTCTGTAACCTGATCTTTGTTCTATCATAGTTGTAAGTAGGTACAGCAATTTGCTCAATAAACTGCTGAGACACTTAGATTTTAATGCACACTTTACTTGTTTGTTCTGGGTGTCACAAGTCAAAAACATAAAATCTTGAGACTTCAACTTCCATTCCTCAATAAAAAACGAACTTGACTGTTATTTATAGAGATATATATAGACACACGTAACGTCGGAAGCCTTAACATTAGCCGCGAGCGCTCTGCTTACATAACGTTAAAGTTTACATTGTAAGTGTAATGTCAGCCTTCGACACTGAGCAGGCCGGCGCAGAAGGCCCACTTTACGTAACACCAGCGATTGTAGTTAACTTCTAGGTTCGAAACTGTGAAGTTCTTTAAGGTTTGTGAGATAGTCGTATGCAGAGCTCTAGAACGTGCAGTCTGCTGGTTGGCTGGTCACGTTCCCGAAATATGCTTGACAGGAAAGCTAATAAGGTGAGTGACCCAGAAATCAGTCAAATCAAAATATGTAACGTATCTGCATTAAACATTTGTGAGCAATATAGATCATACAATCTTGTAGGATATCATTCTTGATGTTAGATTGTATTGACAGCCCATCATGTTCTATATAAAGAGGTATGTAAATGAGTAAGTGAGTGTGTGTGTTTTGTTTGCAAGTTTGCAGTTTGCTACCTTTCTGAAGTAGTTTCAGAGATCGGTACTTGTACTAACAAGTTTGATAAGTCTTCGTCAGTACCGACCTGTTACAGCTGGAAGTAATCGCTACTACGATTAGTCTCGTAAATCGTTTCAAGTAAGCCTCCTACATGTCATTTGCCGCACGTGCGAGGACACTCGGCGCGGGCGCCTCTTTGGAAAGTGAAGCACGAGGGCGTTGACCCCGCTCGCTGCTACCTCTGACCGATTATGTATTGTACGTTATGTAAATAATTCTGCATGCATGTTACGTACTGTGGGCATTTATATATACATGTTCATAATGTCAACACATTAATGAGTCAAATATGGAAATATCTCTACATTTGATTGCAGTATCAATAGATAATAATCTTTTCATTATAAAACCTGCCTGGTTCATTTCAGTTACAGTTTTTACAAGTTTGTATTAAGTGTTTCGTACTCCTTTAGGCAAATCATAACTGAACCAATAACATGAATCATAAATTCCGTTTAGACACGCTTAATATGTGGTGGCAAATATTAGCGTTAGGCTGAGTTGACTCAATAGTTCATTAACATGACGTTACAAACGGATTCAGTTCTTAATGATATCATCACAGCTTCATTGCTGCCATAGCGACTAATTATATTGAATAGTTAATTAAGACTCTGTGACCGACTCTACTCTCTCCTTTTAATTGGAATCCATGGGCTCACGGGCCCAAGAACGTCGGTCATTGATAGCCACCTCGCAAGCTCCCAGTTCGTAAGCAATCATCAGTGACCGCCGACAGTCCCGTCCCCCGTCCCGCTCCCGCATAGCTGAGCGCAGCTTTCCTGTTGCAGAGCCGCAACAGTGCGCTGGCGGGCAGCAGCACGGCGGCGCCGGCTCCGGCCCGGCCGCGCCGCCCTCTCGTGCGCCTCGACGCCACTACGTACCGGCCGCCGGCACGGCTCCGGCCCGGCGCCGGCGTTCTCTCCGCGCTAGACACGTCCGGCGTGCGCCTGCCACTGCACCGCCGCGCCGACTCCTACTCCCCTCCCGAACAACAACTCGTCTCCATACAGAGCTCGAAGGAACTCACCATCAAAGAAGACGGTTCACTCGAACAATCAGAGAAACAACAACAAGAGCAGAACCAACAGCCACAATACTTCAGTCAGCATCAACAACCAGGACTACAACACTCACAACAGCTGCAACAACAGCAACAGGAATACCAGCAACTATTGCTGCAACAGCAATTTCTTCAGCAACGCCAACAACATATTGAACAACAGCAGAAGCTGTTGAACGAACAGATCTACTACAATCAGCAGCAACCCGAGCCACAGCATTACCAGCAGCACGTCAGCCCGCAGAACTACTTCACCCAGCCGCAGAGCGAGCAAGCGTACCAGCAACACTCGTACGTGCAACAGAGACGAGCGTACGCGCAGCCAGCGACGCGCGTCGAGGAGCCGTTCCAGTACCGCCTACTGCCTTTCGCAGACGGGCGCGCGTGATCCCGCGGTGACCTTGACCCACATGGCGCTTGTGCAATGATGCGCCGCTGCAGCACCGTCGCGCAACACTCTCACCGCATCACTCACGCTCGCCTCTCGCGCGGCCTCGGCCACACAACGCCTCATCTGTCACTCGCAGACCGAGGTCGCGGGCCGGTGCCATCCTTTCACCCTTCCTCCCATCCATTCAGATTGCGGTCGGTCACAGAGCTTCTTGAGTACCTAGGCTCCTTACAGCACACACACTTATCGAAAGCTTTTTAATCTTGCCGGCTCATCTAATAATGTTATACGCTTAAATTATGTAGCACTTTTACGCGTATCTGCAAATGTCATGCGTGTGAATAGAATCCTAGTTAGTAGGTAGCTCAGGGTCTTAAGAGCACGAAGTTTCGTCATGTAGGGTATATAATATTAACATGATTGGGCAATTAGCGAGCGCGCCCTTCTAGACCTCTCACCTATTCGGTTGTAGCCTTGACGCACCGCACAGCGAGCGCCTGCGAGAGACGCATCACTCGACCTACTCCTGTGTGGCCATCTTCTGAACTTGTTGTACGACTGTCACAAGCCACTCGCACACTGCCACTCGCTTGTCAGCTTGATGATGTAAATGACAACACTTCGCTATGTTAGGTGCATTTGAAGTACTTACTTTTATTGAAACGGCGAGTTTTGATCACAAATGATTGTGAGACAACACTGTTTTGTGGGTCATCACTCCAATCTACAAATTCATTTACGTACTAGACTTCTTACAATAGTCATACCAACGTAATTGCCAGTAAAGGCAGAATATTTGGCATCGAAAATTTCATTGTAAGCGTCCAAAACTAGATACAATGATAAATAATGGCGTATTGTTCAGTTGTTCTCAAAGTGCACACAACTCACCGTCTCACAGTACCTACTGCGGATTGGCCCCATGCTCCCACGACTGCGAGCAAGTAAGGACGCGGTGTGTTTAACGCGAGTGTCCGCGATACACACACATTAGCAGCCAGATGGAAATGTTCTGTTCATACATTGTTATTACAGATAATAGTATTCCCATTTGCATATCATTACTACTCAATTGCTTGCGTTCATAGACGTAATATTGAAATAGATGAAAGTAAAATGCAAGGTTTGCGCGCCAAATTATACGCTTCATTATCACCGGGCTTGGAAACATTTTGATGTGAATTTGGGACACGGCTGAGTTCTATGGAAGCATACCAATCTAGTTCTAGGCAACGCATAACATATGAATTGGATCACGATACATGTGCCTGCATGACACAACATGCAACTCATGATAATAAAAACGCCTTCACCGCTTCTGAACACAATGTATAGTCA
Organism: Hyppa rectilinea; assembly: GCA_951799385.1. NCBI lineage: Eukaryota > Metazoa > Arthropoda > Insecta > Lepidoptera > Noctuidae > Hyppa > Hyppa rectilinea. Next base: position 17,030,816 of record OX637322.1, on the reverse strand, counting down.
GAAATACTTAGCCGGTACAAATAAATATGAAATAACTGCTAAGCCGGACTGTGGCCGCCGTGTGTTCAGGTTAGCCTCATTAGCGAGTCGCGTGCGCTGCAACGAGTCGCATCGCATTCACAGCCATTCGTTTTAGTTTAGACTTATTTAGTGGCACGACGAGACGTCCTCGTTAGCAGGACGTTGTTCTACGCGCTCATACACTGTTATCTTACTGAACACTGAAGCCAGGGACACGCTTCACGCTTTGCCACAAGAATGCTCCAAGCTCATTGGCTACGATTCATGTGCGAACTTTTTGTAAAGTAAATAATTGCATAGTTCACGAGTTTAATTCTTTATGAGCGCGTACAACAAATGTTCTCTTTATATTTAGTAATAATAATGTAAGTGCTATTATTGTTTAATTAACGTACTAATTATGTCGGAATCATAGTGAGGAAGTGTCCATATGTGTGATTGATGAATTTCGTTTCAATTGCAGAACTTTTCAATCATTATTAAGAATCATATGGAACATTCACTACTTCTATATAAAGTGACGCCAACTACTAACTAGCCTACTAACTGTAACTTGGCAGAGTATTCATTTGGGGTGATATCCTTACTTGTACCTTATTGTTTCCCATTTTTAATTTTAAGCAAAAAAACAACTTCCTTACCTCTTGTGATAAAATGTAAATACTTTCTACTTATTGTGCAATTGTGATAGATACTCAGTACAATATTCCTAGCTGTGATATAAATGTGGAACAAATCGTCTGTGGTCCTCAGTGTCTGTGGCCATAGACTATGTTCTAACGGAGCGGCGAAATGTTATCGTATATTTGTTCATTAATTTTATATTTTTTGCAAGTCAAACATGTATTAAACGTTTGCAAACTCCTAAATCTGTTCTTTACCTTCCTTTGATAATTACTGCGACTCCACCTCCTGCACGACTCGTGTCCACTATCCGGTGGCCGCGTGGCGGACATGCGGCCGCGGGTCCAGCACCGTACATGACGCACATGTTCTACTGTCAGTGCTGGATGAGTGGGTACTCAGGTCACGGAACACGCATTACGCACAGTTTCACACGGAACACGCATTACGGACTACGAGTAACACATCGCACGACATGCTGATGTCGTGCGATGTGTTACTCGTACGTACAATGTATGCGGATACGGTTGCATTACAATACCTAAATCACACCATGGTGATGTAATTAATATATCCTTGTGAAACTCTCGCACAAGTTGACGTGGGTACTATTATGCATGCTGCCTAGTGTGAGCTCGACTAGTTTACTAACGACACACTTATGGATATGGCCAAATAGAAAGGAGTCGAAGTTGCAGCATTCTTAAAACAGAGGTTCTTAGAGGTGTGCATCACAAAGTTTCATACTTAGGTGAATGCAATGTTTCCGAATGACATGTCATGATAACAACATAACCTGAATAATACACTGTATACAACACTCACTACGCAGCCAAGCTTATTGTGTCATATATAAGGACGTTTCGGTCAAAGCTAATCCTGCTCCACAGGGGCGCATTAACTAACTGATTAGAATTTTGAGATTTTAAAATTCAATCTCTTAAGAACATGTGTGAATACCACGTACCTACTATACAGCTACTATTTCCTGTAAGTACGTCTTTCATGAACCTGAATGTGTCCCTGGCGGCTGAGAGTACGCCATGCTCAGTCCGCCTCGCTGTTGGTGGCGCGTGTGTTGGATCATATAGCTCCCTTCAATCTAGTTAAGCCGCATAGTGCTATTCATGCGTCATGTGGCCATCTCTTGGTTTGGCTCATTTAAACATATCATTTTCTGTGTTTTGATAACGTGTTTTAAATACAGTTAGAATAAGATCAACAATAACAATTCGGCCCTTGCATACAACGGTAAAAGCTAACAATACCAGATTCATCTGGGCAATTATCTGTTCATCTGCATTTGATCCAGATCGCTACGCGTGTCGTATCGGTTCGCGGGGTGGGCAGAGCGCGCGGTACGCGTGCGTGTCGCTGCCGCATTGCGTACCGGAGGACATACTCCTCTCTATAGCAAACTAAGAGTGGGGAATGTAGTGGACCCTCTTAGAGGACAATTAGTTTGTTTAGGATTTTAAGTGTAAATGTCCTGAATAGCAGTTTTAACGTTAAGTAAACTTGTATAGGATGGGCTAAAAGAGAAGCTATTTGTTGATTATTCGTTATTATATTTGGACGAGAGCGCTTACGTTGGACAATGAAAACTATTGTTTTTATTTGGAAGTTCACAATGTAATTAAACAAAATATGAAGCTTATGCCACCTTACCTACATATAATTATGTGGATATAGCCGTCTGACTGAACCAAGCAGCACCCCGCCGCGACATTTTCAAAGATTTGAATTAAATTCTTATTTTAAAATTTGTATTACATTATAATGAATCCAAATACTACCTGCTATTTTTTCTCCTTACAAGAGTGTACAATTACTACATTTATTACAACAACAACAACACACGCTAGATATCTTGGCTGCAGCATCAGACAAAGAGTCCCGCACGTGCTCATCGTGTTGCCACCATTGCCTTGTATGTACAATCAAATTCAGATCAAAAAGCATCCATTGACATAACTGCTGTAATGTTTTCAAGAATGTACTTGTGTGTTTTAACCCTGACTGCAGCATTATACCAATAATCTACTAAATCGGTGTTTCATCAATCTAAGGAATTTCCATTTAAGTAAGAATTTTACTCGTGTTAGGAAATGCCGCCCTTCCACTTATTACAGTGTAAGCTATTGAGAAGACATCCCATCTATATAGTTTATAGTAAAAGCCCAAAACAAACCAATTTAATAATAAAAATATACAGAAAAAGATAAAAATTACTTATACATAGACGCGCTGTTGTGTTCGAGTGTGTGTGCACGGGAGTGTGTATGTGATGTGTTAATACTTCATATAGGTTATTTTAATGCGTCATAGAAAATCTCAAGTTAATCGGTCCATATCTCTCAAAATGACCATATTTTTTTTCTAAATGTGCTCTCCTGTATAATTGCGATTTTGTAGATGTCCGTTTCTACTTTTCTGCCATCGATATGTTCTTTTCCCTTACCGCTTTGCGGGTTCGTAAATGAGAAATTCATGGTTTTTCAATATATTTTAAAGAACGTAAACTTTTTGAACGGTAAGAAGGTCAGAAGTTTAAGTAAAGACTTTCAGTTGGGAACCTGAAAGGCTTAAATGACATTACTTTGGTAGCGATCCGTGAGATCCTCTAGTTCCAGGTATTAAGTTCTTGTTCCTAGAATTACAGAGAGCTCAGAGGTCACTGAACCAAGAGTTCCATAATGTTCCATAGTGCTGTACAACATCTTATAGCTGTACCTACGTCCACGAGACGTTCACGTACGTGTCTATAACTACACATGCACATAAAGCTTTTTTTTTTTAAGGAAATCATCCAATGACTTCTCCCGCTCTGGGTGGAGCCGAAGGGAGTGTCAGACTCTTGCTGACTAAAACCCATCCATATTCCTTCCTTAGCCCTTTGTGTTCCGGGGTAGCGGTAACCCTTTCGGACAATCCCGCTTACCCGGCAGGCTTGGCCCGGAGGGGCCCCTTCATATGCTGACATCTCTTTGAGGCGCGCGTGGAACATATACGCGCCGTCCGGCACGGGCCGTGTGCTGATCGGTCAGTGAGTCACCCATTACTCACCGTCCGCAGGCCCGCGCCTACGGTGGCCGGGGAGTCGTCACGTGGTTCCCGACGACCGGGGCGTCTCCCGCGGCGGTTGGGACGGGAGCATCCCGCCACCACCTTCGCGAGCATGATTTTTTCGCAGAAGGAGGTGACTGCCTCCCACTCCCTCTCGCCCCGGACCATGGCTTGCACCAGAGACGGGCGCGAGAGGTCGCCGCCGCCGATCGCCTCTACGAGGACACGGCGGTGCTCCGCCCATGCGGGGCAGGTTTGCACCGTGTGCTCTACAGTGTCCTCTGGATGCGCATAAAGCCTACGAGCTACAAAACGCGGCCTGCTGCGATCTTTACATACTGTCGACATTGTCGTCGGCGATATTAGATAAAATAAAGGTCTCAATGTTTTGGCAAATGAAGCAATAATGAATGTCCAATACTTAATACTTCCCAACAGTATGTGTCTAGCAGAACGGGGCTACAGGCGCGGAGCTCGTATGCCAGCTGGCCAGCCGTCCGGCTAGACACTCTGGCGCCTGCTCTAACGTCACGCTCGTTTGCGGCAGACGTTCAGTTAAAACTTTCTGATGCAACTTTATCTATGTCCACTTGCACCACAAACGTTACACGTGTGTTCAAACATATTTCTGTCTCTGCCATTTTCAAATAATTGACAGAAATATTACGATGATCATTTGAATTGCTCACATGCTATATACTGAAGAAAAATCTTATTAAATACGTAACAACATCATATCGTATGAAGAGGAAGTCCTTAGTGTGCAAGTAAATAAATTCGAGGGGTGGTCGCTCAATCTTCTGTAAGCGACACATTGTTTTCCGACGTGCATATAATATTTTGGTTCAAATGTTGGATATTATTATTTGGTTAGTTTTTTCAGAAATTAGAAACAGTCCACAAACAGTAAACAACTAAACGTCAGAGCTAGAACTTCACTGAACGCTATCTGACCTCCCTCGCCACACAATAAGCGGTCAGCCCAACAGACTTCATCTTTTGTCCACTGACACGCTGAGATGTTTTAGCGTATCTACATTAATTTCGCACTCAGCCGTCTGACCCAGTTCTGAGACAGAAACATTACGTAATACGTTCAGAAGATTGATACCAGGTGGTGGCTGTTGGTGAGGGTGGCAACACTTTGACTATGATGAGCACAGTACAGAGTTTCCACAGATTAAGAGACCATACCTACTTGTTGTGTCCCTGTCCGTGACTGACGTGCGCCAACCGTCCAAATTAATCACACATTTACATGTACAAATTGTTTTGTTCCTTGGAAAGGCGAAAGTTTGTGAGTGAATGTGTGTGTTTGTCCATCCTTCTCGGATCTGGATAAAACTTGGCACAGAGGTAGTATATGACCTGGATCAACACATATGACCTGGATCAACACATATGACCTGGATCAACACATATGACCTGGATCAACACATGTGACCTGGATCAACACATATGACCTGGATCAACACATATGACCTGGATCAACACATGTGACCTGGATCAACACATATGACCTGGATCAACACATATGACCTGGATCAACACATGTGACCTGGATCAACACATATGACCTGGATCAACACATATGACCTGGATCAACACATGTGACCTGGATGAACACATATGACCTGGATCAACACATATGACCTGGATCAACACATGTGACCTGGATCAACACATATGACCTGGATCAACACATATGACCTGGATCAACACATGTGACCTGGATCAACACATATGACCTGGATCAACACATATGACCTGGATCAACACATGTGACCTGGATCAACACATATGACCTGGATCAACACATATGACCTGGATCAACACATATGACCTGGATCAACACATATGACCTGGATCAACACATATGACCTGGATCAACACATATAACCTGGATCAACACATGTGATACTTTTATCCCGGTAGTACGTTCCCTCGGGATAACTTCCGACATCCACGCGATCGAAGCCGCTGGCAAAAGCTAGTTATTTATATAAATGAGGAATCAGCAAGGAACGCTGAAGGGTGGTGACGAGGTGGGAGCCTGTGGCGCCGGATCTTTAAATGGCATGTGTCGGAGAGTCCTAAGTGGCGTCACCTGCTGGAGTGTCCGAGGTGCCCGTTCACGAGCACCTCGGAAGACCTTAAGAATGCCACAGATGCCGCAGTCAATGTGGCAACCTACTGGGCTCATTCAATTTAATAACAACCAGAAAAAGGACCATCGACACGAAAAGAAGAAGAAGAACCGGCGTGTGTGTGTGTGTGTGTGTGTGTGTGTGTGTGTGTGTGTGTGACCAAATTATGAATGTACACGAGGCAAAGGAGTATGTGAGGATCGTAGCAGCTGGCGCTCTGTATTGTCGGCCTGCCTCCGTGGGGAGAGGGCCTGAGCTTATGTATGTATCAAAAATATGTCAAAATCCTTCTTTTCCATCGCAACGACCGACAATGTACATCGGGTACATTGTCCCGCAATAACAAGCTATCTATTGATGATAGTAACACTTGATGATTCTGCATTTAAATTAAGATATAAAACCAGCCGGTGGCCTCGGATTCGCACACGAAGGGTTCCGTAGCGCCGTACAATACGCGACACTACATCAATACAATAATGTACAGGCGCCACATCTCGCTACACCAAACTGCCAAATATTCACAAATGAACAAGAACCTTATTCGTTTCCTTTTTCTATCAACGAAATTTGACAGATAGGGTAGCTTGATGCGCTGCCTCTGTACTTCAGTTTAAATAAAACGCGTTTCTTGTTAAAGAGACCCCCTATAATGTATCCAGTTTTACGAGTATTATTATTTTTTGTTATAGCGACACAAATAAACATTCTGGGAAGCGTCCGCGGAGGTTTAGTAATAGGGTTTCCGTTTGGAATCGATCGGTTACTGAACCAACATAACTTGGTGTTAAACAAATGCAATTCTGTAATCATAGCCTATACAATGGAATTACACTTCGAAGCGCAATCGATTGAATACGATAACTTATCGTCCCGGAGCTCAATGAAAGAGCTCCACAATTGGAACGTGTCCAACTGTACCTCCGGAGTGTGGCGACACTGCGCTACTCTGCGCTACTCGGTGCCTCGGTTTAATGTTACTGCAAAGTTTTAGCACTTATTTCGATTCTGCCAATTCAAATAAGATACGCGTGTACGAAGGAAGTCATATAGTTTACATATTTATTACTACAATCTAATACAATAAAAACTTATACATACTTAAATTAAAAGACTATCTAACTAACTATATATACAAATAAATCCAAAAAAAAGACAAAAAGGACACTTAGGCGTCGAAGTACTCATCCGCATCGCTGTCATCAGGAAACGTGCCCAGAAGACTGGCAGCATTGCCACGTTGAATGGCAATGCTAATTCTTTGGCCAAAGAACAATCCAGCCCTCTGGTCACGCGAAGTGTCGACCAATCGGCGAGAAATTTCCTTAAAAAGGAGTTGCGCACTCGGGCCCCATGACCCTAGAGTTTCGACCCCAAACGGCTCAAATCTGTAGTTACACATCAGGTTACTGTATTTACGCCGCTTGAGGGTCTCAGCAGCGGCAGCAGCGGCGCCAGCACAGCCCGCCGTGCTAAGAACATGAGATGGCGCAAGGGTGTCGACACAGGTTGCGTCCCACACCAGAGGCCTACCCACCTTCCAAGGCAACAAAGTCATTCCGTCTGGTCGCTTACCATCGTCACGTACCAAGCCGTTTGGTTCTAATACCGCTGGTACGCCGGCGGTGGCAAGGGCTCGACGAATAATGTCGTTGATGCTGGCGTGACGTGATATGCGACCTGCACTCCTGCCGCAGGACAGGCCATGGTGCCCGAGACTGTCAACAGCTTCACCGCAGTGACACCGATGCGGAGCAACACAAGGTGCGCCCAAGCGGAGACACGTAGCGAGCCGAAACGATGAGTCATCCATCATAGTGCCTATGGTGGATGACGGGAGCGCCTGAAGCCACAAGCCTGACTCCCATTCTCCCACAGCCAGCAGACGGGCACGCTCAACAGTATTAGGTGACGTGTTTACTAGGTTATCCCGTATAATACTGCAGAGTGGCACGTCCCACTGTCTCTGGGAGGACAGGTTGTCGGGCAAATCCGTATTGGGACAAGCCATTTTCCAAGCGTTCAACGCATCGGACAAACACGGTACTTCAAAATTTACCAGTGAGGATGATAAAATATTCCTGGTTAATTTATCGGTACTGTGGACCGAGGAGAGGAAGGCCGGTAAACTTATACTTGAAATTTTGCGGACACCGAGACCACCCAGGCGAATGGGGAGTGTGGCTTGCTGCCACGCTCGGTCGTCCAGGGCCACATTTAGCATCGAAGTTAGAGTATTTCTAATAATTTGGTCTACTTTTTCTAAAAGTTGTGGATGCTTCCAAAGAGGGGAGGAACGAAGGCTATATGTAAATTTTGGACCAAAACAACAGTATCGAAGGAGTGTGAAGGCTGAATGGATGTTAATTTTGAAAAGTCTTTCCGACACGTTATTAAAATTTTGAATTTTCTCTTCAATGAAAGTTGGAAAAGATTCGTCAAAAATTGGGGACCCCAGGAGATGAAGAGAGTTCTTTTCCGTTATTTTAATATTTGGAGCTATGGAATTAAATTTTGTAATGGTAGTCTGTCTGTCAGTAGTTTGGGGAAGGTAAATTTCACATTTAGAAAGGTTAAGGTCTAGGCCAATGAGATTAAATTTTTCTCTTAAAAAAGTTAAATCTTCTAAAACAGTGTCTACATCACCTCCCAGGGTTCCATCATCCAAATACCATACGTTGAATTTAGAATTTAGTTGTCGAATAATTGGATTTATTGCCAAACTGAAAATGACTGGCCCAAGAGGGTCACCCTGTAGACATCCAACAGCTGATTCCAGAAGATTGTCTTTATAAAGTAATTTAGTGGGGTTTCTATAACATTGATAAAGGAAACTGTAAATTTTGGGTATTTCTTTTTGAGCCTCTGTCAACAAAGTATCCCTGTTTACGGAATTGAAAGCGTTTTTAATGTCAACCTTAAGGATGACCTCACCTTTATCACTATTGAGATAGGTGGATAAAGCATGTACCGCAGCCTCACAGCCCCCTTTAGATCCGAAGCCCAGCTGTAGGGGCTGGAATTTGCTGGCCAAAGTTTCTCTGTAGAAAGCGCAGCAAATTTTGGCTGCGATACGTCGGTAGATGGACCCTACGGCAATGGGACGAATGCCGCCATCCTTCTTGCGTAAGGCACACAAATTTGCACCATACAAGATATCGATGACGGCTTCGTTCACATTACCAGAGAGCATGAGATTGATGAGGGCCGTCAGCTCCTTCAAAAGGGACTCACCAGCCGCCCCGGCGCCTGAACACATTAAGTCCTTCAGGTGTTGAGGAGTCAGGCCGTCGAGGCCGCCGGCAGAGCCACTTCGAAAAGAGCACACGGCCGCACGTACTTGATGAGCTGTAATTTGGAGTGAGTTACAATCAGGATCGGGTGCGTCAGGGAAGGAGAGGTCATCTGCCGGAGAAGGGTGTTTGCTTTCCAGAGCCGTAAGAGTCTCTGGAGAGTACGGCGCAACCACATCGCTGCTAAAGATGATCCTAGCTGCACCTCTGATATCACCCTCGCCTAGTTTAGACTCCACATAGTGCAAAACATCTCTTTGAGGGAGATGTGCTGTGAATTTTGGGTCAAAACTGTGGGCCGAAATATTACAATTATCCTTAATTTGCGCTGTTAAAGTTTTTTTATTTGCCAAATTTTTTTGCACATGTAGAATTCTAAAAGGGAAGGTGAGTAATTGCTCCCAGGCACGTTGAGAGTTCTCTGTGGCGACGAGATGGATACAACGCGCTAAGCTTGAAGCCACGGATGGTCTCGCGCCACGAGGAACTCTCTTTAAAACTGGAGTTGAACTTTTCAATTTTGCAAGAGTTTTCCAAAAGGGTTAAGCGGGTAAACTAGGTGTGAGGGAGGTGGAAATTGTCGGGCAAGATGAAGGTACATTATGGGGTTTGTGCTTCTTACCCAAATGTATCTTCAAACCACGTTCACCTTTGAAAAAGCGTGCTTGGGAACATTGAGGGCATCTCACTAGGGCATCCAGCGATGTGGTAGGTTGACTGGCACTTCGTAAGGCGTCACCAGTGTGTTTACATTAGTGGCAACTTAATTCAGGAAGTAGAACAGATAGAGACTTGGGAGTTCTGTTCGGTAGGCAGTTAACATTTGTACCCCACATTGAAAACTTAATTAAAAAAGCCTCCAGAATGCTTGGGTTTGTCATAAGAAATGTTACCAGTTTCCGTCGCAATAATACTACAATTATTCTGCTCTATAATTGTTGGGTCCGCAGCTCGTTACAATGTTGCAGCACTGTATTGTCACCTCATGATGCCACCCACACACTTACATTGGAAAAATTCAAATAAACGATAACTATAAAAGCTATCGTTTAAAGAGAGAGTCTTGCACTGTAGTGTTCATTTTGATTGTGATTCTGATCCTGATTTTATAATGATTTTTAAAATTGTTTTCAATTATTCTTTGACTTGAGTTTTGTGTAATGCATGATGTGCTGACCTGTGAGAAATGTGTACACTAATCTATATGTATCTGATATCTTTACATCAGCGTATCCAATAGTTAGTGAGACAAATAAATAAAATAAAATGAAATAGGTTGTTCTGAATAAACAACGAGCGTACGCCTACCGTCCACTAGTAATAACGAAGTTGCTAATACTGCGTACTAATTGAGCTCAGAATCTTGGCGACTTCGATCAATTCGTACAAACTATAGTAATAACAAACTAGTGGCAGTCGAACTTAGCGGATACAATAAGTAGCGGTGCGGCGCGCGACAAGTTTTAATAACAAACTGGTGGCAGTCCAACTTAGCGGATACAATAAGTAGCGGTGCGGCGCGCGACAAGTTTTAATAACAAACTGGTGGCAGTCCAACTTAGCGGATACAATAAGTAGCGGTGCGGCGCGCGACAAGTTTTAATAACAAACTGGTGGCAGTCCAACTTAGCGGATACAATAAGTAGCGGTGCGGCGCGCGACAAGTTTTAATAACAAACTGGTGGCAGTCCAACTTAGCGGATACAATAAGTAGCGGTGCGGCGCGCGACAAGTTTTAATAACAAACTGGTGGCAGTCCAACTTAGCGGATACAATAAGTAGCGGTGCGGCGCGCGACAAGTTTTAATAACAAACTGGTGGCAGTCCAACTTAGCGGATACAATAAGTAGCGGTGCGGCGCGCGACAAGTTTTAATAACAAACTGGTGGCAGTCCAACTTAGCGGATACAATAAGTAGCGGTGCGGCGCGCGACAAGTTTTAATAACAAACTGGTGGCAGTCCAACTTAGCGGATACAATAAGTAGCGGTGCGGCGCGCGACAAGTTTTAATAACAAACTGGTGGCAGTCCAACTTAGCGGATACAATAAGTAGCGGTGCGGCGCGCGACAAGTTTTAATAACAAACTGGTGGCAGTCCAACTTAGCGGATACAATAAGTAGCGGTGCGGCGCGCGACAAGTTTTAATAACAAACTGGTGGCAGTCCAACTTAGCGGATACAATAAGTAGCGGTGCGGCGCGCGACAAGTTTTAATAACAAACTGGTGGCAGTCCAACTTAGCGGATACAATAAGTAGCGGTGCGGCGCGCGACAAGTTTTAATAACAAACTGGTGGCAGTCCAACTTAGCGGATACAATAAGTAGCGGTGCGGCGCGCGACAAGTTTTAATAACAAACTGGTGGCAGTCCAACTTAGCGGATACAATAAGTAGCGGTGCGGCGCGCGACAAGTTTTAATAACAAACTGGTGGCAGTCCAACTTAGCGGATACAATAAGTAGCGGTGCGGCGCGCGACAAGTTTTAATAACAAACTGGTGGCAGTCCAACTTAGCGGATACAATAAGTAGCGGTGCGGCGCGCGACAAGTTTTAATAACAAACTGGTGGCAGTCCAACTTAGCGGATACAATAAGTAGCGGTGCGGCGCGCGACAAGTTTTAATAACAAACTGGTGGCAGTCCAACTTAGCGGATACAATAAGTAGCGGTGCGGCGCGCGACAAGTTTTAATAACAAACTGGTGGCAGTCCAACTTAGCGGATACAATAAGTAGCGGTGCGGCGCGCGACAAGTTTTAATAACAAACTGGTGGCAGTCCAACTTAGCGGATACAATAAGTAGCGGTGCGGCGCGCGACAAGTTTTAATAACAAACTGGTGGCAGTCCAACTTAGCGGATACAATAAGTAGCGGTGCGGCGCGCGACAAGTTTTAATAACAAACTGGTGGCAGTCCAACTTAGCGGATACAATAAGTAGCGGTGCGGCGCGTGACAAGTTTTAATAACAAACTGGTGGCAGTCCAACTTAGCGGATACAATAAGTAGCGGTGCGGCGCGCGACAAGTTTTAATAACAAACTGGTGGCAGTCCAACTTAGCGGATACAATAAGTAGCGGTGCGGCGCGCGACAAGTTTTAATAACAAACTGGTGGCAGTCCAACTTAGCGGATACAATAAGTAGCGGTGCGGCGCGCGACAAGTTTTAATAACAAACTGGTGGCAGTCCAACTTAGCGGATACAATTAGTAGCGGTGCGGCGCGCGACAAGTTTTAATAACAAACTGGTGGCAGTCCAACTTAGCGGATACAATAAGTAGCGGTGCGGCGCGCGACAAGTTTTAATAACAAACTGGTGGCAGTCCAACTTAGCGGATACAATAAGTAGCGGTGCGGCGCGCGACAAGTTTTAATAACAAACTGGTGGCAGTCCAACTTAGCGGATACAATAAGTAGCGGTGCGGCGCGCGACAAGTTTTAATAACAAACTGGTGGCAGTCCAACTTAGCGGATACAATAAGTAGCGGTGCGGCGCGCGACAAGTTTTAATAACAAACTGGTGGCAGTCCAACTTAGCGGATACAATAAGTAGCGGTGCGGCGCGCGACAAGTTTTAATAACAAACTGGTGGCAGTCCAACTTAGCGGATACAATAAGTAGCGGTGCGGCGCGCGACAAGTTTTAATAACAAACTGGTGGCAGTCCAACTTAGCGGATACAATAAGTAGCGGTGCGGCGCGCGACAAGTTTTAATAACAAACTGGTGGCAGTCCAACTTAGCGGATACAATAAGTAGCGGTGCGGCGCGCGACAAGTTTTAATAACAAACTGGTGGCAGTCCAACTTAGCGGATACAATAAGTAGCGGTGCGGCGCGCGACAAGTTTTAACGAGCGAACATCTTCGACGCCGGCCGCCATTGTCCACCAAAGACCGCCGCAGCAAAACTAACGACCATTTTTGGATAATGATTAGTATACAGCAATGTCTACCGATTCATTTGTTCACATGTTTATGTTTATTTTTAGAAACCAAAACTGGTAACGCTGTCTTTAGCAGTTTCATATTTTCAACTTATTGCATTCTATAGTTTCACTTACAAATTGTATTGTTCCTTGGAATACTACGAGTAGCTATGCAGTCTGCCTGTCCGGCTATGTCTTGTGGTCAGACAACGATATGCTCACAGTTGGCTGTCTAGCATGTGTGAGGACAGCGTGAGACTCAAAGTAGTCTTGATTAAAGTAATTTGATCCCAACCGACCCCAAAGTTTAAACATTTGAAAAATCAAGATCGTGAGCCAGTGATCCTTTATTTATTTAATGATTTTTTAACTGATTGTCCCTCGACTAATATGACCTTTGTTTGTTTGTGACAGTCGAAGCTAAACTGCGAGGTGTTGTACGACGAGCTGGCCTTCGAGGTGCGCTGGGCGGTCGCCGGGGACAGCATTGTGCTACAGCTCGTGGCAAAGCTTGGTCAGTACCACCTTCCTACCATTGTCTGCGTGGAGAACCAGAGCAGTCACCCAATTTCAGAATTAGCTAGCTGAACAACGAGCCGGCTGTATTAGCTGTAGAACCAGTGGCTGTCGAAGTTGTTATTGAATGAAGCATGTGTTTGCGACAGCAATGTAAGACTTTCTCGGGTTGGGTTGCAGTAGCCATCTTGGCAAGGTGATGGCAGATAAAGTTGATATTGTACTCTTACTTAATACTTCATTTTTCATTCCAGAAGACGGCGAGTACATGGCGTTCGGCGTTTCTGGCGACAACCTGAAGACACAGATGGTGGGTGGTGACCCAGCCGTGGCCTGGGTGGACAAGCGCACTCTCAAGGGCTACGCTGAGGACTATTACCTGGACGCCAAGAGCCAGTGCGCCGGAGTCCGGGGATCCTGCCCTGATGAAAGACTCGTGGTGAGTGCGGCGTCTTTCTGTTACAGCAGTTTTACTTGAGACCAAAGATACTCTTTCGAGTAATTAGTAATTATACTAGGGAGTATCTTCAGTTTGGTAACTCCACGTGTAGACTCTGCCACAGTAGCTTCAGTGGGCAGTTGTGTTGTCGCAACCACAGCGCTATTGTCACGTGCGACTTTAATTGCACACACGAGTTAGAACAGCCGTCTTAAATGTTACACAGCTAAGCTAATATTTACAATGATTCATCGTATAAACAAACATGGCTCCATGTCGCACCTCTTTTGAAACATTGAAAATTAGGGTCAAAAGATGGTTACAATGGCTCATGGCGGCGCAGAGCTACGGAAAACGGAAAATCTCTTAAGTTATCAAGTTAAGCATAACTTCTTTAGACACATGCTAACCTAGTACGATGGATGATCCAAATTGACGGACTATGTACGCCCCGCCCACCCTTCACCACTTCCTAGTGCATTAGCTGGGAAGAAAGAGTGGCGCAAAAAACTCCGAACAACGCTTGTCTAAAAAAAATTGTCCACTTTATCGTCAACGGACAAAATTGCAGGAGAACACGAACTCGATTCGCCTGCTGAACGCGGCGCTGGTGAACGGCTACTCCATCGTGACGTACCAGCGCTCGCTGAAGGCGGCAGACGAGTTGGACCGTGCCGTGCTTACCAATGGCAGCCAAGCCATCATCTGGGCCATCGGGCCGCTCAACTCCAGGAATGAAGTGTCCTACCACCCGCACTTTACCAAGGTTAGTGGGCTTTGCGGGCAAACATTTGTGTGTTATGAATAAAGTAGCTAGCTTTAATATGCTAACGCGTTTATTATTTTCTAGCTGACCCGACCGACGAGACGCTGTCCACATACATATGTGTGACAGAAAAAAAATTATTGTTTCATCACTCAAATCACAGAGAATAAAAATTAAATAACGTAAATAGAAAATTAAACCATATTCACGTCAATCTATTGTCAGTGGATGCGTAAGGCATATAACGAACGTGTCCCAATGTCGATGTGGGTGATGTGTCAGTCGGAACATTTGCCTTTTATTTAAATAGAGTTAGAGTTCGATTGAAAATCAGTCCTTACGACGAGCTAGCTGCAAAAATACTGTTTAATATCTATGACTACAAAAAAATAACGTGAGACGGGTTTTTTCATTTGTTTTGTTTCCACGGACGTGTATGAGAAAAAGAATCCTATCAATTTAATTCCAACACATCTGATTTTGATTGTTCATTTGAGGTAATACTGTGTGTGATGCAATTGATCTACATCTTAGTTTTGTACTTTCAACCAATGCTGTGTGTGTAGGGTGACAAGTTGATCGAGTTCGGGCGACCGCCGGTGTGGAACTGCCCCATGCCGGAGGAGGACGACGCATCGGCCGAAGAACCGCAACCAGAACCCGTGCGCTCTGTGCAACAGTCTGTGAGTAGACAAGACGTAAGAAGACACGTAGCCATTGCGGACTTTTATTTTTGGTGTCGCAGTTTTGTTTTTTTAAGGCATTGCTCAATGTAACGCACAAGAAACATTGTGCTTATGGGTACAGAACTTGTGGAAGTACTTAAATTTAAAACTTAACGGTAAAAAATGTTAGAACAAAAAATATCACAATGTAAAAAATTACTCTCGGCTTCCTTAATCGCCTTCTTACAGCCGCTGTGTATCTGATGCCAATTCCGACGGTAGAACCTGAAGAGACTCGTATACATTGCCAACTTTATGACTGTGTAGATGTAAAATAATGTTTTCTTGAAAAGTCATGATAAATCGTGCTCAAAAAGTTTTGCAATTACACACAATTTACTGCCAGGCGCAAGTGATCAAGCCAAACCCTGTGCCGACTCCAAAGCCCGTGGCGAAGGCGGTGCCCTGGGACATCCCCGCCATCCAGTGCTACGAGCCGCCGGACGGCGTGTTCTACGCGCAGATGGGGCCCACCGGCGGCAAGCAGGGATACTCTGCCATCACCGGTAACTGGCTTATATCTGGAGTACACACTACTGTTATCAGTATCACTGTCCACCAAATGCATCTAAGCATAATCTGCCATCTTGCAATTTTAAAATTACTGTTTCATCATCCACTCGTCATGTTCGTGAACGGCCGCCGTCTTTTAAATTGGTAATCTTTTATCTTGCCAGAAATCAAAATTAAATGTTCACAATCAGCCTTCAATATTGTTACTGTTGGGACACTGGCCTCCTCTCTCTGAGAGTGGGCTGTAGTCCAGCGCGCGGGCCCATTGCGGGTGGATGTCACGTGCCTTCGATGGTTTTGGTTCAAGGACATGCCATGTTTTCTCACTGTTGGGTCACAGGCCTCCTCTCTCTGAGAGTGGGCTGTAGTCCAGCACGCGGCCCATTGCGGGTGGATGTCACGTGCCTTCGATGGTTTTGGTTCAAGGACATGCCATGTTTTCTCACTGTTGGGACACTGGCCTCCTCTCTCTGAGAGTGGGCTGTAGTCCAGCACGCGGCCCATTGCGGGTGGATGTCACGTGCCTTCGATGTTTTTGGTTCAAGGACATGCCATGTTTTCTCACTGTTGGGACACTGGCCTCCTCTCTCTGAGAGTGGGCTGTAGTCCAGCACGCGGCCCATTGCGGGTGGATGTCACGTGCCTTCGATGGTTTTGGTTCAAGGACATGCCATGTTTTCTCACTGTTGGGACACTGGCCTCCTCTCTCTGAGAGTGGGCTGTAGTCCAGCACGCGGCCCATTGCGGGTGGATGTCACGTGCCTTCGATGGTTTTGGTTCAAGGACATGCCATGTTTTCTCACTGTTGGGACACTGGCCTCCTCTCTCTGAGAGTGGGCTGTAGTCCAGCACGCGGCCCATTGCGGGTGGATGTCACGTGCCTTCGATGGTTTTGGTTCAAGGACATGCCATGTTTTCTCTCGGTGTTTTCCTTCGCCGTTTAGAGAGCAGTGGCGATCAAATTATTCACGCCTGCTTGGTTCGAAGCATACAACTTGCGGCGGGGCAGTTACCACTGGGCCACCACCGTTCTCACTTTAATCTTACGTTTTGAATTTCTTTGTATTGATTTTTATACATTGTTCTCACATATATGTAGAAGCAATGAGAATAACACACCAAGGATTTTGTAATAAATATCTTGATTTAAAAGAGTGTTCTTGGAGTTCATGGCTGTTCATCTCCATAGAGATCTACGCTTTGGAGTTTAAACCTTTTGACTAACTGGACCCACTTTTTGATAATCCAAAAGTTCGTGTAAATGGTTTCATTGTCATAAATGCGTCGAGTTTGAGTTCTTATCAATCTGCATGAATAAAAAAAAAGAAGAAAAGCCATAACCTCCATAACTCTGGTCTGGACGTAGACGCGACACTTAGCAGAACTGCAGAGATACACTTTCACTTGTCTATTCTTATATGTAGGTCACGTCGGCTGGGGCATTTCATGGTACATCAACGGCCTGCTGATCCCCGAGATCAACGTGGTGCGCGGGCGCAAATATACATTCGTGGTAGAAGGCGGCTCCAACCCCGACGTGCCCGCGAGGTACCATCCCTTCTACATCACCAACGACCCCGTTGGCGGGTACTTCCACAAGACCGATAAGGAGAAGGAGGTAAATAAATATTTTTTTGCTTATTAACAGTTTCTTTATGATGATTTTCATTTGTAACAATCTAAGGTTTATTTGGCGCGTGATCTGTTAAAACAGTTGCCGCTGATTATTTCACAAATATTTACCAGCAAGGTACCCTGTCAATGTTATTCAGGCACTCTACAATATCGTTGTAGCACTCTTTTATATTATTGTACCGTTGTTGCGTGTGTTAAAATAACAAATTAATAATGTTCTAAACTCATGCATTTAAAATATTAGTGAGATCTCAAGGCTTTCAATAGGCTTTTTAGGGTTCCGTACCTCGGAAAAAACGGAACCCTTATAGGATCACTTTGTTGTCCGTCCGTCCGTCTGTCAAGACCGTTTTTCTCAGGAACGCGTGGAGGTATCAAACTGATAATTATATCTAATACTCAGGTCTACTGTCCCTTAGAGCTCTGATAAAATCAAACTTCTAAGCCAAAGCAATCAAAAGATACAGCCGCTTATGCCGCAAATTTCCGCAAATTTTTGAAACTCTCACGGGAATCATAACCTACAGGGTACTTCCCGTGAACTTAGAATCTTTAAATTTGGTACGAAGTGACGTCTTATAGTACAGATAAAGGCAAAATTGCGAAAACTGTAAATTTTTAGTTACATCATACAATTAACAAAAAAAAAACTTTTTTTTTTCAAAATATAAAAATACCATAACTATGACTCGATTGTCGTGATGGGTGAACTTTTAATTATATACCTACGGTTTGTACGGAACCTTCGGTGCGCGAGTCCGACTCGCACTTAGCCGGTTTTTTTTAAACTGATGAACTTGGAAATCCTTTTAATCTTCTTCGAACTCCATAAGAATTGCGCTCACAACCTTGCTATATTGTAATTATTTAATTTCGATTGATGAAGAATCGCTGTTCCTCATTTGATTATACGAGCAATTAAAATTATTTGTCAATTTGCTGAAGTAACCGATGAACTGACTTCACTTACGATACCTCACGTTTGTTGTGACTCTGTGGTTTCAAACTACATGCTCAAGTGACAGGTGTCGAACACAAATGAATAAGGTATTTAGAACATGCCACGAATCATCATCACGCAACTTGCGCAGTGGGATCGAAACAGGTGACGCCCGCGCGTGTTGTCCCTTGATGCGAGTCGCTTCGTTCGAGCTCGTGAACTGGGTTTTAGACAATAAGAAACAATCATCTTTCATTATGCACACTATATCACTACTATCGCTTTTTCAGGGTGTAGAGATTTACGCGGGTGTCCGTCGCACGCGCTCGGGTGGGCTGAGTCCCAGCGGTGTGGGGCGGCTGTGTAACTGGACACCCGACAGCCAGGGCCCGGAGGCCGACGAGTTCCCCAGCTTCGGCGCGTACCAGCGCTCCCTCACGCTCGTGTGCGAGGAGGGCAACCCAGGGGTGGTCACGTGGGTCCCCGACAGGAAGACGCCTGACACTGTCTACTATCAGGTTAGTTGCCGTCCTCCTTGAGTCGAGCTCACCAAGTAGATTGTTGTCCTGCATGGCGCAACTTCCAGAAACTATTTCGTATTTGGACACGGAGTTATAAAGCAATTGTTTTGTAAGTTTTAACTGCGTCGCATCAAATAAGCGCCATTGTCAAACTATCAGAAGATTTTTAACTAGTAAACACTTTCTTTATTCACTCCATGACATAGACATGCATATTACTATACATGTGCTAGCTTTGAAATGTATTTAGTGATGCTGTTTTGTTTTTCATTTCCTTGTTTATACCATACCAAATCGACAGTCACAATATTAACTGCCCAGCATCAAAGTACCGAAAATTCTTACTATTATTTACAAACTATGACTCTGCATCTGCTCTCTACAATATCTCATATTGCATTATTCTTTACTTCACTGTAACATACGACGCATGCAACGTGTCCAAGTAAACGCAACTCAGTACTGCGCATGACACAACAAACACTCCTTAAAACACTCGATATGCCACTTTGATGCCTGCATACTATACCCATTTATAACTTACTTCACAGGTTACATTGATACTGCCACTTTACTTCTTATGTATCGCTAGACGCTTGCACACATGAGCAACGCTCCTATAAGCAGCCAGATATCTACACGTTATGTTCAAACACAAACTGAGCGGCCATCCCAAAGGGCAGAAGATAGCTAGCTTTATGCCCATTAACATTTGAAAAGACGAGCGTTCCGTTAGTGTGCTTGCATCTGGTAATGATGTAAGAAGTTGAGTATTGATGTAGCATGTAATCTGCGCCTCCACTGTAAGCGTACACTGTATGTACATAATCTTTACTATCTGTTTTCTGTTTCAGCCTTCCAAGCCTTCTCTGTGCATGAGATAGCTCGATTACTTCTCAATGTATATTATTGGACGGTGAAAGTTTCATTAACTTGCAAAGTTAGCTAACGAAATTCCCGGTATTAACATGTTTGTCTGTTGCAGTGTTTCACGCACCGCCACCTCGGGTGGAAGATAAACGTGGTGGACGAGTGCGATGCGTCGGATGCGCCAGACGCGCAGGAGAGCCGCGTGGTGCAGGCTGTGGCACTGCCCGACGACCTGGCTGGCGAGGAGTCCGTGCAGGTACCATCACGACTCTCTCCGAAACGTAACTTTTTAGATGAACGCAGGAAAATACAAAAAATAATCAATACGAAAACGAATTATGACAATTTCAGTAGATATAAGAGCGAGAGCGGGCTGATGGGAGAAGTGTACCCAGAAATAGAACAGACGCCGCCGTACAACAACAAGAGACAGGAGTATTCTGAATTGCCAATATCCAACGAACAAATCAAGGAGGCGATACAAGCCGTGGAGACCCTGGAGGACACAATGAAGGACGACAAGAAGAACGCAACGTACCTGCAGTACCAGGTGCACGAGGACGGACAGGACAACTTGTTTGTAGCTGAGCAGCCGCTGCGCGACGACGACGAATACTTCTTTGAGCCGGGGAAGGTTACCGACAATTACTTTTTACCGGTCAATCAGAAACCTTTGACATTACAATCGGTGTTAAGACCAACTCCACTCAATTCCCACAAGCCAATGAGTAATGTACGACCCAGTCCGTTCCGCCGTCCGGCTCCTCCTGAGATCAAACTCCGTCGTCCTCCTCCAATATACCAAAAGGGCAACATGAACATGGGCTACCCGCTCTCCCTTCCAAATCACCATGGTTCGCATGGACCGCAAAAGAAACCGCCACCTAAGTTCAACCAAAACCGTCTACAGTCGAACATGAACCGACCACCAATGAACGGTGTGCCACCGATGAAAACATTGCCCCCGATGCATCAAAATAAACCCAACTATAATACTTTAGGACCCAAACAAAATTCAGTGCATTCACAAAATTCAGCGCATCAACAAAACTCGGCGTATCAACAAAATGCCGCGCATCAACAAAATTCCGCGCATCAGCAAAACTCAGTGCATCAACCAAATTCAGCGCATCAACAAAATTCAGCGCATCAACAAAATTCAGCGCATCAACAAAATTCAGCGCATCAACCAAATTCAGCGCATCAACAAAATTCCGCGCATCAACAAAATTCAGCGCCTTCTCTTTTCGCAGTACCTCCACAATTTGCGAAGATACCGAATAGTCCAGTACAATCCATAATAATGGGTAAACCGAGCAACAATGTACAGTTAACAGTTCCGAGTCAGACATTGAATCTGGGTCAAACCGACATTATCGCTAATCAAGTGGTCAAAAGTCAAATAATGTTGCCTCCCGGTGGTAACGATGTGATAGCCCAACATAGCAATGTACAAACATATTACAATAAGCCGGGACAGATCATACTCGGCAAACCTATGGACAACCCGATGCCTCTGGACCAACAAATGATTCCAACGAAGCAGCTCGGTATAAGATCGCCGCCCACTCCAGCACCAGGTTTCCATCAATCAACACCAAGTATTCATTTGCAACATGAAAACGAACATCAATCGCAAAACGAAATAAAGTCATCCGATTTCATTGGCGAATCTGCCGATAAGTCTACGATTTTACCTGCCGTCAATACCGGATTTAAACCCGACTCAATCGTAGTTGAGAGTGGGTTCAAACCTATAATTAGAGAACCACTAATGGCCGGTGAAGACAGAATAGCTGAATACGAACAAAACACCAACCGACGGGAAGACGCCGATATCGGAGACGATTACGAAGAGTCACCGCTGTTTAAAGAGCCCACCAACCACCAATACACCCCCAGTGACAAGATTACCGAGACCTTCGAACCGATGTTCATTCCCTCACCGCCGGACCACTTGTTGCCCACCAACGACAGAACTAAGGAAGTGTTCCCAACTAACCATGCCAAAGAAGACAGACCGCATCCAGTGTACTTGAAGAATG
Organism: Hyppa rectilinea; assembly: GCA_951799385.1. NCBI lineage: Eukaryota > Metazoa > Arthropoda > Insecta > Lepidoptera > Noctuidae > Hyppa > Hyppa rectilinea. The sequence continues at coordinate 17,008,773 of OX637322.1, read as the reverse complement.
TGACTAAACTGAGTAACGTGACTAAACTGATTGGTTTATTCAGCAAGAAAAACATGGAAAAGGAGGTTCCTGGTGATTTAATGATGGAGTCAGATAGAATTAGCGCTCATTATCTCCCTCCCGACCCAAAACTACCAAAAGAGCATTCACAGAAGTTATCCTCATCCAGCGATCAAACTTTCACCACCTATGATGGAAAAACTGTATCAGCAGCAACATTGACGAGCGTCTCCGATGGAACTAAATCCCCCTCTAAACTATTTTCTGCTAAATTACCAGCTAGCTTTGAGCAATTGTTAAAAACACCACAATTTGGTCCCTTTAAGGGTGAAATCCCACCACCAGTAGCTGCTCATATTAATAAAGAAGCTCAAGAATCAAAAACAGGCCAAGTAATCGATACTAGGACGACACATCTGAAACTTGTAAATATTCAAAAATCTGAAGATTTGAAAGCAGAAGGTAGTGAAAAAGTCCAGGTGACTGAACAAGTACCGCAAATGGAGGAAGAGACTGAAGAGGAATATGAAGACGATGACGAAAATGAGGATGACAAGTTGAGACGGCGAAGAGACACAAAAACCACTCAGTTTGAGATGGGAGACATAGAAGAAGTTCAAACTAACGGGCACAGCATGCCCAAAAACCAAGTAGAGTTTGAGAACGAGAAGCACGCGACCGCCGCCGCGACCTCGATGCGACTATATTGGATGACGCACTTACTGCTACTGCCGCTATGTATTAACTTCTTGTAACATAATAATATGTAAGCTAATTATTTAATTATTTATTGGATATTGTATAGGGCCTGCCATGAAATGCATTTCGTGTTGGATGTGTAAAGTATCGGGGTTGGCTGTGGGACGCTCTGCATCACTCTTCTCTGCGCCGCTCGGCCTCTCGTGTTCAATGAAACTGGACCACTTCTGTTACCACTTTGTTATACGCATAATGCAATTCAATACTCCGTTAGTATTTAAGAATTTTGTAAATATTTTTATTTTGTAATAAATTAGTGTTACATTTTTATAATTGTAGTTTAATTTCTAGACTTAAATAAATAAAAGTCTGAAATCACCATTGATCAAGCTTGGTGCTCAGCGCTCATGCCTTTTTATTAGAAAAGGTTTTTGTCCTGCAGTGAAACAACAATAGCCTGGTATTATAATTATTGTTATTGAGATCATGAAAGATAATAACGCAATATTACATTCTGAAATAGTATGTTTTTTATCTTTGATTGTACATGTGACACGTATCTACAGCGGTGCGCTGGTTCCAATTGTACATGTGACACGTATCTACAGCGGTGCGCTGGTTCCATTTGTACATGTGACACGTATCTACAGCGGTGCGCTGGTTCCAATTGTACATGTGACACGTATCTACAGCGGTGCGCTGGTTCCAATTGTACATGTGACACGTATCTACAGCGGTGCGCTGTTTCCAATAATTGTACATGTGACACGTATCTACAACGGTGCGCTGGTTCCAATTGTACATGTGGCACGTATCTACAGCGGTGCGCTGGTTTCAATTGTACATGTGACAAGTAACTATAGCGATGCGTTGGTTTCAATTGTACATGTGACACGTATCTACAGCGGTGCGCTGGTTTCAATTGTACATGTGAAACGTATCTACAGCGGTGCGTTGGTTTCAATTGTACATGTGACACGTATCTACAGCGGTGCGTTGGTTTCAATTGTACATGTGACACGTATCTACAGCGGTGCGCTGGTTCCAATTGTACATGTGACACGTATCTACAGCGGTGCGCTGGTTTCAATTCTTCTTGCTGTGCGGACTGGGCAGCTTGAGCAGCGAGTGCACGTTGTATATCTTCTTGGTGAGCCGCGTGAAGTTGGCGAGCGCCTTCTCGTGGGGGTAGCTAGTGTCTACTAGACGCAGCACGGAGTCGCGGCCGCGGCTTCTGCAACGTTCGGAAAGAGATTTTTTTATCGAGTATGGCATCGAGATTTTTGCTGTGGTAATGAAAATACTTTACAACTTATCAAGTCTGGACTAACCAGGACACAATAGGGAATATGTAGGTACCTAGTGATTTTTTTTTAACTTAATCAATAAAATGCAGAAGTATAAACTCAAGAAAAGTCTTTTAATAAAGTATGCATCTACCTAACCTAATACATTTAAAATGTGTCTCTTGACTCCAATACAATGTGTGAGTATGGGGGAGGAGGGAGGTGCACAACGAAGCTAGGAAGCTAGTATGTACACCTGGTACCAAATCCTTTGTACCATTAGTTAGTGGGAGTGGTATTAACTTAATAAATTCAAACATGGCTCTGATAACGACAACTAATGACACGCCGCTTACTTGCATCATACCGTCACGCACAAGCTTGGCTCTGATAACGATGATTAGCGTTACATTTCAAGCGGTATAACACGTTTAAGTTCTGGGTAACTTCGTCTTCTTTATACCGGGTCCCTCAACGCTGAGGATTGTGATACCCTTGATGTCTTGTCCTAGCTTGGCATGTGATGTGTTGGGGAACACCCAAATACTCAGAAATATTTTATTCCGAATTTCGAAGTTCCGATGTAATGTCTATTATTAAAAATCACGAAATTCATTTTACCGAAAGTGTTAAATGTGATTTGTTTGTTGTCCGATTTTCATATATTCTAAGAATCAAATGCTGAATGGGTTCTCAATCCGAAAAACGACATTCCGATTTTCAATTTAATATGACGTATTAGTGACAGAAACGAATCGCTGCAAAACCGACTCCAGACTCCGTCTTGTCTAGAGTGTAATTTATGCCCGCGTAGGCGCGGAGGGGCGAGGCGGACCGCGAGCTGGGGAGCAGGCAGCGGCTAGGGCTGGCCGGCTAAGCCGGTCAACAAGACGAAGCCGCCGTGGCAAAAAGGTTAGACACCACGGAGGGATCGGTACTAAATACAATATTACTGTACTAGGACAATGTAGGATTCGCGATAAGAGCGAGCGATGCGAGCTCGGGACTTGGGGCAACCCGACTCAGACAGGTTAGGATAGAAGGTGGTTATTTTCATTTAAACCACCCAGAAGTAGTTGCCCCGCTTCGCAGGGCTCGTCGACTACGGCTGTATCTATCAGGCAGTCCAGGTCATGTGCATGCGTGCTGCGTGCATGGCTGTGAAATCAGTATTATTGGTTAGGATTGGGATTCTTTATATAAAACTAGCTTCCGCCCGCGGCTTCGCCCGCACGGTGTTTTGGTAAAAAGTAGTTTACATTCTTCCACAGACTTCTGATCATCCACATCACAAACGGCTCAATAGATTAAACATACATTCACAAAGATAGACAAACGGACAGACAGTTGAAGTTACTTTCGGTTTTTATAATGTCAGGTAAGGATATTAGTACTGATGTTGCACGCAGGGGCTTCTTCGCTCGCCAGATTAAGAGGTAATTCAAAGACTGAATGTGCCGTCAGTTCACCATTTAGCAATGTTGCAGCGATTCCAGAGGAAGTCACAGCTAATGCAACATTATGGTCCTTGCGTTTTTAGCTAGAAGCAAACTAAGCAAAAAAGTATTGCCTGTAATAAGCCCGCATTCACCAATCTCAACTCGTTGTAATATTTTGTGATAAATCTCTTTCTGCTCGGGTTGCAGACGTAGCACAGTTTCAGACACGTGAGCTTCTTATACGGTGGTGTGGTAGCTTAGCTCTCTTGAGGAGTGGCTAGAGAGGCGCATCGGGTGTCCTCACCGGATGTTTCGGGAGGTTCTTGCACATTCTCAGGCAAGAAGAAACGCTCGGGTGCCACCGTTGCGAGGATCGCCCTGAGGACATAATGAAGCATACGGTGGAGGCCTGTTTAGGAGGAGCAACACAATGTTCTCGTAGCAGCGATCGACAGTGGCGGTGACCTCTCGCGTCTGGCCTTGGTTCAATCTATGATCCGGAGCGAGAGGGAGGGAGTGGGAGGCAGTCACCGTCTTCTGAGAAGCAGTTATGCTAGTGAAGGAGGTGGCAGGATGGTTGAGGCACAGAGACTCACGTCCGGCAACCGCGCGAGATTCTACGCCGCCATCCGATCAGGACCAAACCCATGCCGGACAGCGCGTTCTTGTTCCGTGCGCGCCTCAAAAAGATGTCAGCATTAAGGAAGGGGCCCGTTAGGGCCAAAGCCTACCTGGTCAGTGGAATTGTCTGAAAGGGTTACCGCTACCCCGGAATATAATGGGCTAAGGAAGGAACATGGATGGGTTATAGTCAGTAAGAGACTGACGCTCCTTTTCGCTCCACCCAGAGCGGGAGGTAAGGACATTTGATGATTCCACACCATCAAAAAAAAAAATCTCTGATCACATCATTGGCCAGGTCTCCTTTACGCCGTGGACTCGGCGATGGCGCATCATTGCCTGGACCCTCTGGAGTCCTCCCTGCGCTCTGCGCACCGCCGACTAATAGTATGCATTTAATGACGCCTCACTCGTATCAATCTTATTGTGATAACTTTTAAACTGTTTGTCCAAATTGCTTAGTGTAAAAGACAAAGTTTATCTTCATTAAATACCAAAAGTGATAAACGTATTCAATTTGATAAGAATTAACTGAGTGCATTGTAATAAAAGTATCAAATTGAAATGTATTTATGGCTCACTATTTTGTATAGGTATAATGGCTTGCAAATAATAAGTAGACATATGCTGTCGCGGACTTTTATATAGAACTTTTTTAGACAAACAATCCCACAATACATTACCTTCGCGTAACTCTAACGGTTTAGGCAGCGCACGCCCAGATAGCTCTCAGAATGAATCCTTATATTATGGCCAAATCACGCAAAGCCTATGTAAAATGTAGCCTATGTGTTATTCTGATATATAAGCTATATTATTGGAAAGTTTCATCGAGATCTGTTCAGCCGTTTTGGCCCAAAAAAGGAACAAACATCCATCCAACCATCCATCCATCCTCACAAACTTTCACATTTATAATATTATAGTAGGAAGTAAGATTTTTTGGAATAATTAGTTTTCTAATTCTACCTCTTCTAATGAGGATGAAAACATAATATTATCACACTTCTCTCTGACGATAAAATTGTGTTTATTTGTCTTACTATTAATTTTACAAGGCGTTGTTATTTCTGAATTCTAACGGTACTTTAACAACCGGAATTCGTAGTTTTGATGTTTCGAATTATCATTAGGTAATAGAATTTTTGTTATTCGATCTATACAAAAACTCGGTATTTTGAGAACAGTAATTATAAACTTTAGGAATATTGAAGTTTAGTGACTATCGGAATAAAGGTTTTCGTATGTAGTGTATCCGTTGTGATGATTTTGATTTGTACTGAGCTAGTCGACAGTGGTAAGATCTGGTTAAGGTCTGATTCCAGTACGGGTAGACAGACTCACTGTTTGTTAAGAAGTCGGGCGACGGAGGTGAGCGGCAAGCCGGCGCGGTCTGCCATCTCCAGCGAACTGCCGCGCACCACCAACTCCTCTATCACGTCTGTTGCTGCGCCCTGACATACTGTGGGAATACGAAAATGGTACCTGTGCCGCATTCAGAGTTCGCTAGTTACGTTTAAACCCCATGTAATAGCCCCTTGTCAATACAACTATGTATGAAAATATATGGTTAGGAGTTTAGTTACCTACGCAAGGAAAAATGTACATGATTACGTAGGTTACGTAGGTAGAAATAGAGAGCAATTAGTTCAACCAGGTTTCAGGCTGGCTACATTGGATTCATCTTTCATGAGGTATTGTTTAAAATGTTACAATAAAAAACTTCGCCACATATTTCAACTGAATGTAATGAAATTCAAATCTTGTATAAAACGCACACAATGCAGTAAAGCATACTAAATGATATTATATTATTGTTAATATTATAAAATTGAGAGATTACATTGATGATAAAAAAGCTTGGCTCAACACTAGTCGTATAAACCAATTGATTAGAATTTGAACATTTAGCAAACTCCTGGAGCTGCTGAAGACTAAAAATTATTTGCATTGTACTCGTATAACTTCATTGTTCATAGCACGTGTGTCAATACTATGTACCTACTTTAACGGTTCCTTTTCTAGGTAGGTACGTTTTTCATTGACAGAGTGAGCATGACATACTCTAATGTCTCACCGATGGTGCCGTGGGTGTTGGACCGTTTAGCACCCTTAAAACCGTTGGGCTGATGGTGATCATGCCATGAGTTATGTTCGTGAACGGGAGCCGTCAGTGGGGACTAGTCATCTCTTAGCTGCCACGGGTTGTTTTAGTTTTTGGATTGTTCTTTTTTATTATGGACGCTTTTAACGTTTCCAAATGTATAATTTCAACCAATTTTTCTTGTCCATAATATATTTGGATTTACAACTATATTAATAAACGTGCCCCAATTTGAGGCCGAAATTGGTGATTTTATGTATTGGTGTTTAATTTGATAATTGTATGATAATGAACAGTTCATCAATACTAACCAGTGCCACATACGTAGTACTCACAACTGGCGGAAATGTATGATATGTATGACCATCGACGACGCAAAAGGAGTAAGTAATTATGTAAAGATCTTAGTAATTGGCATTTTGTAGTTAGAGTCATTACGTAAATTATTAAATGGCAAGGTGTAGTCGAACACACAACACACCAGTCGGCAAGTACACGTTCCACCACGAGCAAAGCCTACTCGACTACGTGAGTAGTAAGAACTGCGACTACTGTTAACAGTGTTACAAGTGTTTGAACTATAACAAAAAGTAAGTACCTGTTTAAAGAGATCATGTAGACTTGTGGAATTACAAAAGATTTAACGGTTATGAGTAGGTGATAAAGGTAGCACCGTGCTAACTGTAGGTATTTGTCAGTTATGAGTAGGTGACATAGGTAGCACCGTGCTAACTGTAGATATTTGTCAGTTATGAGTAGGTGACATAGGTAGCACCGTGCTAACTGTAGATATTTGTCAGTTATGAGTAGGTGACATAGGTAGCACCGTGCTAACTGTAGGTATTTGTCAGTTATGAGTAGGTGACATAGGTAGCACCGTGCTAACTGTAGGTATTTGTCAGTTATGAGTAGGTGACATAGGTAGCACCGTGCTAACTGTAGATATTTGTCAGTTATGAGTAGGTGACATAGGTAGCACCGTGCTAACTGTAGATATTTGTCAGTTATGAGTAGGTGACATAGGTAGCACCGTGCTAACTGTAGGTATTTGTCAGTTATGAGTAGGTGACATAGGTAGCACCGTGCTAACTGTAGATATTTGTCAGTTATGAGTAGGTGACATAGGTAGCACCGTGCTAACTGTAGATATTTGTCAGTTATGAGTAGGTGACATAGGTAGCACCGTGCTAACTGTAGATATTTGTCAGTTATGAGTAGGTGACATAGGTAGCACCGTGCTAACTGTAGATATTTGTCAGTTATGAGTAGGTGACATAGGTAGCACCGTGCTAACTGTAGGTATTTGTCAGTTATGAGTAGGTGACATAGGTAGCACCGTGCTAACTGTAGATATTTGTCAGTTATGAGTAGGTGACATAGGTAGCACCGTGCTAACTGTAGATATTTGTCAGTTATGAGTAGGTGACATAGGTAGCACCGTGCTAACTGTAGATATTTGTCAGTTATGAGTAGGTGACATAGGTAGCACCGTGCTAACTGTACGTATTTATGATTTTCAACAAAATATTTCGTTATATAATTATGTGCGCTAGTGCACAATAATAACAGTCTTACAAGCCCTGAACAGCGGCGTCCATCCGTGGCCATCCTCGGCGTGGACGTCTCCACCTTTGTCGAGGATGTACCGCAGCATGTCCACGCTGCAGGAGTCGACCGCGTAGTGCTCCACACGCAGGCCGTTCAGGTCGCGGCACTGGAACAGCTGACGGCCTTAAAATGGTGAAACAGAATATGCAACGCATGCACGCATGTAGCTACGGTAAGTTACTTTGCACAAAATGAACGAACTAAATCTGCGAATATTTCGCCAACGATATCGTATCGGATGGAAAGCGGGGAATACTCAGTAGAGTAGTGTTTGTAACCTAGCTTGTTGTTGCTGGCGTATACTAGAGCACAGAAGCGTTACGCTATTAGTGATCATGCCATTAAGTCGCGTCTCCACTAAGCAACGATACAATTTATCGCTGATCCATCAAAGTTCGAATCTCAGATATAAATATTGTAACTTCAAAAGAAAGCTATGTAATAAATGACTGGCATAAATACATTGTATTACAATTCGGGTTTAAGTATTCAAAGAAAAAAAACCTAATTTGCAATTAGTAGTAAGGGTGTTATTATTTTTGTTATGATGTGTTTCAGTAGGTACTGTATTTATAGCGGTTGTTACAACAGAATCGATTCACTCTGTTCCCCGTACTGGTGTAAACTGTACCACGGTGGAACAGTTATCCTCGTTCTCTGTTAATATAAGTAGCAGACTTGTGACAAAACAATTGTTAAGCAACAAAAGTATCATTAACATAATATAAAACATAAGTTAAGATAGAAACTACCTTAACTTAACGTATGTTTTAAATTATGCTTTGCTTTGTTAATGATACTTTTAAAGTAAAAGTTCCGTTTTTTTTTCAGTGTGCTTCGCTTTTCGAAACCTGTAGGTAGATGTTAAAGTTGACATAATATATGCAAAGTATTTAGATGCTTGTTATTTAGGTACATAATATTTTTGGTAGTTATTTTTATTATATGTAAATTATCAAATCAAACACTGAATTTGTAAGTGGCACTACGAGTTGGCATCCGCAGGTAGGTAGGTTTTGTAATGTGTAATGGATCAGTTACACTTTTCATCGGATATCTTCGGAATGCCTACATGTATGAAAACTGCTACTTAGTCCACCTGAAAGTCAGCGCCTTGCTCCAGCAGCAGCTGCACGATGGGGATGCAGCCATTGAGCACCGCGATGTGCAGCGCGGCCTGGCCGGTGGACGACGGCTGCTCGATCTCGGCGCCCGCCGCTAGCAGGAAACGCACCGTGTTTACATCACCTGACAGAAAAACTAACATAAAGTTATTGTGCAGATGCCAGCACATCGACCTACCCCAAACTGTTAAATATTCCCAATTGAACATAAACCTTATCAGATTTTAATAATAGTTACAAAGAAATTTTACAGATAGGGGTAGCCAAAATATTTTTTCCACTTTATTTCCAATACTTTCGTCTGCTCATTATACGATATGATCTGCTTTAACAACTTAGTTTGCTAGCGTCGTAACGTCGTGGCCGTGTAGTGTAGGGCACTGAGCACACTATCGAGCAGGCTGAAGGTTTTTCCTTGAGGAAGGTTTCTATAAAATGAGTCGGAGTTTATTATTATTTATTGGCCTGCTGGAGTGAACTCTGACAAGGAACAAAACTGCCACCTCAGTCTCGCCTTCATTGGCCGGTTTCAGTAGAGATTCGCAAGAGCAAACGTACTCGGAGGGAGGAAGTAGGTATTCCAGTAAGAGCTCGCAGGAACACGACCATCTTACGGGCTCTGGGATTGTTCTGAAAGTCTTGGAATGTCCTGAGGACATGTCCCACCTCACCCCCTTGTCACTACGACACTTTGTGCTCGTGACCTTGTCGAGGGGCCCATTATTGAGTGTGCAAGTCACCTCCTGCCATTTTAGCCGTCTTCTTCTTTATTATTATTATTTAAACTTTTCGCACACAATAAGGGTACAAAGGCGGACTTAATGCCTTAGGCATTCTCTACCAGTCAACCAAGGGTGGTGAAGAGATTAGATGGCAGGTGCTTTAAATAGTAGGAACATACAAAACATTGAGACTTGAATAAAATGGGTACATAAATAGGTTAAAACCATAGAATAACAGTTTATACTATAATTTCCTTCCTTAATATAATTGACTTCCTCTTTTTCCTCTCCACCTTGATGAAGGCGTCATCATCGCAAGTGTTCTTGCGCGGAACCTGATGTTCCTGGTTCATCACCAACAGTAGTTGTTATATTGGGGTAAATTTTCTTTGAAATCATATTATGATGGATAAAGATTGATTTACCTCTTGTTCAAACGTCTGAGACGAGAATCTAATAAATTAACATGCGTGCTCTGAAATCTATTCCCTCCCATAATAAAAATCAGTTCGTTGACGAAAACTTCTCTGTCTTCGCCAGACTACTTGTTGAAATTTGAAATTGTTATCGGAAGAACTGTCTTTATTAATTCAATCCAAAACAAAACGCTCTGATCCCATTTTAAATTGTATTCGCAAGGAAATATTTTGTAAATAGCCTAAAAACGATAAAGGTTAACTTCAATTCTACTAACATCAAAATTTAAACCAGCCTCACCCCGTCGGTTAATTTGGCCGACGTCAAATCTGTAATGGTAACCGCTGTTTCAACAACGCTTTTTAGATTTGACCGCCGGTTAATTTTACTTTAACTATAACCGAGCTTCGAGCAACCGGACCTTAGTCACTAACCACATGAAAAGAAAGTGGAGAGGAGTGGTTATTTTAACCGTGTATATTGTATTACATTGGGCAAGCAGGGGACATGGTTCTGCCATAGCTTTAGGTACCCAATCCGCTGTAGGCATCCAAACCAAAGCCCAAAATGTTTTATTTCCGTGTTCTGCAATATGCACCAACCGGGAGTTGTGCTCGGCTGCACTTGTATATAGGTAGTGCGTACAGGAATAATCGTCAGTTTGCCTCCTCAACATTTTAAAATGGTCTAAGGGGCCTTTGCGTGTTGTCTTCGGCTTTTCGTATGCCTTCCAAAGGTCGGGTCATAAGTCGGACATAAGTCCATAAGTTAGTAGAGTAAAAAAAAGCGGCCAAGTGTTAATCGGACTCGCGCACGAAGGGTTCCGTACCATTATCTTTAAAAACCGCAAAAAAAACATGTTTTTTTTACGGGTGCCCCTTTAAATATTTATTTTATTTTTTTTAATATTTGTTGTAATAGTGGCAACATAAATTTTCAACTGTCTAACTAGCACGGTTCATGAGAACATAAAAAGATAAGTTTTCACCAAATTTTGTGCAAAAAAGATTTTTTTTTTGTATAAGACAATAATAATAAAAAACCAAAAACTTGGTTATTTACAATTTTCACATAAATTGTAATGTTATGTTATATTTACCCTTAAAAAACGCTCCCCCATCCACTTCCCGACCTCAGATCGCCCGTAAATTATTTTTCCTTTCATTTTTAGTATATTTCCTTCCTTTTCCAATGGGTTTCATTTAACTATTTTTTTTCACTTTTTACCATTTTCAAAGGCTTCAGCCCTGGTCTATAAGTAGTTCAAGATGTTCTCTAATTCATGAAAACAATGGATGTGAGATCCAGAGCAGACTGGAGAAATGGCAACCGAATCTGTAGAATGTTGGCTTGAAAATCAGTAGAACCAAACTGAATACAATGTTCTGCGCTCCCTCCAGTTCTGGGGCCATAGCGCTTGATGGCGCGCTTCTCACAGTCTGTACCGACTTTCGCTGTCTCGGTTCACTTGTCCAAAGCAATGGCGAAGTAGATCGGACTGTTAAGCATAGAATTAACACAGGGTGGATGGAATGGCGGCAGGTCACGGGAACTATTTTCGACTCCCAAATAAATTGGGATAAAGGCAGGAGCGGAGGAGGAGTGTATTCCGAACAGTCGGCAAGTAAGATCGTGCGCGGTTAGAGGTGACACAGAATTTGGCGCGGGTATACGAAGATTAAGTTATTACGAGGTCGATTATACTTTACATGACGTCAGGCCTTTATGGAGACAAAAGGCGTGGCGTGAGAGATAGAGGGTGAGAGGGCGACGCGGCTACGACCACTTTACAGACCAACTAGGCAGGCAGAGGCACAGAGGCACGGCACAGGCAAGTATTATTATAAAAACACAAGTTACTTGCCTTCTACCTCCAAGAATCCTTCTGTACAAGTATTCTACAAATGAACAGATCAATACTAATATGCATGCATAAAACATTGTATTTCTTTCATGTCTCTGCGCCGGCTCTGATGACCTGGTGTAGCTCATTACTAATGCACGGCCCGGACGGTAGGCTATTCTTAGCGAATCTTTGCCGTGTCCGGTTTTGGAACGATCGATACCTTTCCGCACAGCCGTCGCGAGAGGCGTGAATCCATTCCTCGGGTTCATGATGCCTATTAGAGCTGGGCGCTCGTCCAGCATGCCTTGCACCTGGAAATATTTCACAGGTCACAGATCGCGATAGCAGATATCAGAATAAAGTAAGGTATGGATCCTGTTCATCTTCCAGTTAAGTTAAAAGCGCATGATACCTGAAACAAACGTACACATTACTTTGCTAAATCTTAGAGAAAAACGATGATGCAGTACCACGAATCTGCCATAAGTTTTGCTAGTTACCCATTTAATTAGTTCAACTCTAAGCCACTAGAACCGGCGGCCTTGGCACTGGCTGCCACTTGCCAGTCAACCAAAGACGATGTTAACAATGGTAACGCGCCAGACGCAACACAATAATAAGTATAAACAATAATTAATGGCCTTCTATACTACGTATATTGTAATTTAAATTTTACTTTTAAATACACATCAATCTGCCGAAATGAGTGATCTAAATGATAGTAAAGACCGCATTCAAATTGTTTGATAGTACCCGTGTATTTGTAAATAGAGGTTATTACAGATGATCATTCCGTGGCACGTGACAAGTACCTGCTTGATGTAGCCACATCGCACCGCCATGCAGAAGCACACGGCGGACGTGCCGTCGGTGTCTGTGCTGGACCACGTTGGCTGCGACCATTGAGATTCCAGCCATTTGTGATCTCCGTTCCTGATTTGAAGCACTCTTCTCAGGCAAGTAGACCAATGAGGCTTAGGCCCGTATTACATAAGGAAAATCAAGCACTGAACGTCTTGGGTCTGGTTTTAATTTAACTTCAGAACGTTCCTCAAGCACAGATTCACAGATCGTAGCTCAGCTGAGTTTGGATTTATTTCAGATCCTTGCTCAGTGCGGGAATCGGACCCAAGCAGTGGTTGGATCTGTCATCAAGCGCGACCGCGCTTGGGCTTTGATATTTGGAAAAGTAGATCATTGCAATGATTCGAAGATGATAGAAGGTTCAACTTTAGCGATTTAGATTAAGTTAAATGTACTACAATTTAATTTTTTTAATTTTAATTTTAATTTTGATTTTAATTTTTCGTTATTCATTTCATTATAATTTTGATTTAAATTTTAATCCTGATTTTAATTTTTGTTTTATTTTATTTTATCATATCATTTTCAATTTCTGTATTGTTATTTGTAATGTACCTCTATATGGATCTTTGTTATCTGAATTAAAATACTTTTTTTTTTAATTCGTCCTGCTTGTTATAAAAATTGTAATGAATAAATTAACAAACCTATTATACGCTTTATACAAACTGATGTTTCCACATATTTGACATACTGACCTTAACATTGGCCATACTATACAGAATGACTATACTGTACGTACTTTAAAGAGCTTTATTTCAATAAATGAGGGTGTACTATTCGCGACTTAAGTTATAACCCTGATTTCCTATCTTCCTAATCCTAACTATGTTATAAAAGTAAGTTTGTTTGTTACCTTTCCACGCCTAAAGCACTGAACCGGTCATCCTAAAATCCGATCATTCATGCACATATGTATGTAGGCAGGTCATAGGTTTGCACCTTGCATCCCGAAAAAAAGTACTGTTCCCGAGGAAAACAACAATAATGCTCTTTTGATAATAAATGTATTTTGAATCATGATCTATATATATAAAATGGTAAACTGACTGACTGACTGACTGAGTGATATAGCAACGCACAGTCGAAACCTCTGGATCTAGAGACTTTAAATTCTGCAAATAGATACCAAATATATTGTAGGCACCCACTAAGGAAGGATTTTTGGAAACACTACCCCGACAGGGGTAAAATAGATGATCAAAGTTTGTATGAAAATCTTATTCTTGAGTTAATAAACTTGAAACTTAGCTTAAATATTTATCTACGTGAATTAAAAGGTTTGTAATTTTTTGTTTTTCTAAACAATCCCTCAAAGGGGAATTCCCCCTTGAGTGGGTGTCAAAGTTTGTTTGGAAGAATTTTAACGCGCCGTTCTATTAACTAAATTCAAATATTTATTGCTCAACACAGTACATTTGATACATTTCCAGATGTCAAGTGAATGCGCAGTGCAGTGTATTGTACTAATTCAGGCATGCAAAACTCATTCCATTCAGGCATTCAATACTCAGTATATGTCTAAAACCAAAAGTAAAGAATGACGTGTATCAAGGTTTATTGGAAATCTACCCCCAAGGAAAGACTAACGGGGGCGCAATCGCGGCCAAAAGCTAGTACGGTATATTTTAATATTTCTAATTCAGTGACGATCAGAACAAAATTGGTTAGTAAAATAAATCATAAACGATAGCATGGGGCTCGATTTGAGTCTCGTGTCAGCTGAGTACAGATTGATTACCGCTCTGGAATAAGAATGTGCTACAATTTCATTCTGGAATAAGAACGTTGCGCAAGTTTGCGCTGATTCCATACTTTAGCAGTGATGGACTGCTCCAACAACGACTGATCTAAGTGCTTTTGAGGATCGTTCAGTAATATGGACCTTAATGATATTTACCAATGAGTGCAAAAAATAAACCTTGTTTCCTTAATTTCATTCTGTTCATTTCCGCTATCCATTTTTCGGCTGTTGTCAGTATCAGTAGATTGTGCAACGCTTGCATCAGCCCGTTCTTCTTTAGCATCACCGTTGTCGTCACGACTGTTGTCTTCCTGCCTCCCAACTGCCCTCATTTTCTCATACACAGTGGCTTCATCGCCATAGAACTGGATCGCTCGTTCTGCGAGAGTAGAGACAGCTGTGGCCTTCACTATGACTCTGAGGCGGAATTTATGGCAATGTCTCGAAGCTAGGTTGTCTATTTCTTTTGAAGTTTTTCCTCCTCTAAAACGAAATGATATTTACATTTGAAAAAGTTGGTAAAAGAAAAACATGGTTAGCACCTTAGTACACTTGAGTATATAGTTCAAAATATTATTCGCGTTAATTCGTCATTGGCAAGAAAAACTGTTGCGTAAATAAAAATATAATACTGTGAGTTAGCCAAATAACGCGAGTCATTTGGAGAAATACAAGTGACGCATACGACTTTTTAGGCTAACTCATGTGTATTTTTTGCACGTAGATCTTGCTTTATTCTGTACTTTCCTCAACATACACACACTGTGAAGCAACCCGTACCTATACACAACGACCCAAGGAGGTATCTTTTCATTCTTCTCCAACCGGTACAGTAGCTGGTCCGCAACGAAGTGGAACGGCTCCACTCTATTCCAGTCCAGAGTGATGGAGAACTTAGTCTTCTTCAGCACCTCCGGCTCTGGGGGCGACCAGCTCGTGAACTTGTCCACCAGAAACGCTTGAAGGCCCATCGTTGGACCTCATCTCACTGAAAATGGTTGTTAAGAAGCATACAAGGTATTGTTATCTTAACTTGACGCTTGCAGACCCATTGTCAGAAAAACACATCATGTTTAACTAGATTGCAAAACACAGCGCTTCATCAGTTTTATTTACGTTTTGAATAACACCAATAGAAAGTTTAATCAAATCACAAGTTTTCTTACCAAGCAATCCTAACGAAATAAAAACACCAAATATGTTCCTGCAAACTTTCTGAAAAAAATCCCGCACGACACTGTTGGAAACGGTATAATAGCCGGCTCGGTATCGCCAGGGAGCATCGGTAGTACAGTTGTTTGCTTGATCGATGCGCTGCGGTCGCTCTGCGCTCGTGGCGCGCGCGCCCTGGCTGCTGTGCGTGGCAACTTGTAGGCATCGTGGTACATTCACTTATTGGGATTACATAAGAGTTGTGTGCTGGCTGGCTTTTTTGGGCAGTGCCAATTACAGGTATCTAACTATGTGTTAGTATTGGTGTTTCATCTTTTGCGATGATTCTTTATGAAGACGGTTCGTGTCTTTCCCGGGAGTATTTCTTCTATAAAAACCTATGATATGACTCTATTCAAGATTCTATTTACTACTCTGTCAAGAAAGTACCGGGAAAAGATCAATAATACACAAAATGTCTGTTATTCATCCAAATTTATTTTATCACCTTCAAAGTATGCTCCTTTAGAAACGATACACTTGCGCCAACGAATAATCCATTCATCAAAACATTTTTTAAACGCTGCTTCCGGAATTGAGTTCAGTTCTCGCCGCGAATTCTCCTTTATGTCTTCTATCGATTGAAAACGGGTGCCACGAAGTGGTAATTTGAGTTTAGGAAAAAGAAAAAAGTCAGCAGGAGCCATATCTGGTGAATATGGTGGTTGCTGGATGGTATTTGTTGAGTGTTTGGTCAAAAGTTCGTTCACAATGATAGCCTTGTGCGAAGGCGCATTTTCGTGGTGCAAAATCCAAGAATTTTCTTTCCACAAATCTGGCCTTTTTCGTCGAATTTGCTCTCTTAAACGCCGCATAACGCTCAAATAATATTCTTTATTTACCGTTAGACCTTCCGGTAAGAATTCAGAGTGCACAACACCGCGATAGTCAAAGAAAACAGTCAACATGACTTTGACTTTTGATCGACTTTGGCGTGGTTTTTTCGGTTTCGGTTCAGTTGGAAGGCGCCACTCCGAAGCTTGTTGACTAGTTTGCATGTCAAACTCGTAAACCCACGTCTCGTCACCAGTAACAATGCGTTTCATGAATGTTGGGTCCGAACTGACTCGTTCTAGCATGTCCTCAGCGACTTTCATGCGATTGAGTTTTTGGAGAAAATTCAGATCTTTTGGGACTAGCCGAGTAGCAACATGTTTCATACCCAAATGATTAGTTAAAATGGTACGGATCGACTCGTGAGATACAGAAAGTTCGGCGGCTATCTCTCTAAGAGTTGAATGGGGATTTTCAGTCACTATTTTCTTCACTTTTGCGATGTTAACTTCAGTTGCAGACGTTGACGGCCTACCAGAGCGAGGCAATTCTTCCATCACATCTCGACCGCTTTTGAACGCTTTGAACCACTCATAAGCACGAGTTTTTGATAAAGTCGATTCACCGTAAGCCTTCTGTAACATTTTCAGTGACTCCGAACACGAAATTCCATTGGCGATGCAAAATTTAAGACAAACCCTTTGTTCGATATTTTTGTCCATTATAAAATTCGCAATATACACTATAGGTATATGATATTACTAAAACCAGCACTGTATTTAATTTAAATAACAGATGCAACTCAAACTCCGCGCCAAAATGGAAAACAGTTGTGCCAATCTAACAACTACAAAAAAAAAACAAAAATTTGAATTTGGAACCATAAACAAATCATCCATTCCCGATACTTTTTTGACTGAATGTATATATAATTGTATTTTTTAGTTTTAGGTTGTGTATTGTATTTAAGGTTTGTGTTTAATTAGTGAGTCTGAATATACATATTTTTCATATTTTTCCCAGGTTATATTATAAATAAACTTTTTAACAGATTTAGTAATTAGTAAATACAGTTTTATATACCTACTAGCTTCTGCCCGCGACTTCGTCCGCGGATAATTGCGATATACTGTAGGTAAGTCTTTAGGCAGCGCATGCAAATAATTCTGTTTTCGGAGGTATTTCTTTCCGACTTGCTAGACGAAAATTGCGATAGCTCGGCTAATATGTATGATATAAATATAATTTATAGCCTATAGCACTCAGGAATAATGTAGCTTTCTATCAGTCAAAAAACTTTTGAAATTGGATCATTAGTTCCGAGTTATCCCCTAAATACAAACTTACAAATTTTACCTCTTTATAATATAGTATAGAAGACTGTACTTAGCGTATTAGCCAGGGGCATAGTCGTCTGAGTGACGCAGGTGGCGGGCGTGGTGTTCAGTGTAGTGAATGGCAAACCATATCGCAAAGCCGGTCTTTTTCGTTTTTATTCAAAACGTAATATTTAAATAATTTAAAAGCTAGTAGTCTTATAATATTAATAATAATTACGTACTGATAATAATAAAAGAGGGGAAATAATAATAGGACATCAAAAATTCGTCTACATCGTTGATAATGGGAAAAGTTCCCAAAATGTTGGCAGCATTACCGAGTTGTTGTATGGCAGTACTGTTTCATTGACCAAAAAATAGGTCACGTGAAGAGTCGATTAATCGCTTGGCGATGACTCCAAAAACAAAGTGGACACGAGGACCCCACGGCCCTATTGTTTCAATCCCAACGGCTCGAACACATTATAAGTCCCAAAACGTAATAGATGTTCCTTAAGAAAATCAGTGACGCCAGTTCATTTTCAATGCAACAACATATAAACTTCTAAGTAAACATTCCCAGCTGTCCTCTTTCAAGCAAGTGATGGTATCGGCGATCCGTTAACTCGTTATGACGCTAGATGGCGCTGTCATAACTATCGCATCATGACCTTAAAGTACGTTAACGTTTCTATCGCTCGCCATTCCTACCTCAAGAAAATGCTCAGAGAGCTCCGGGTACGTGAAAATATTGTATTAATTAAGGTACTCTGTACTACTATGTAATATTAAGAATTTTGAAGGTGCATTTGAATACTTACTTCATTTTTTTTTCATGATGTATGCAACGCAAATATTTCAGCTTTGCATATTTTTACAAACAGCTACTCGTCCCACCTCTGACGTACTTTTTTAACGTCTGCCTTCGCACTGGCACCTTTCCTGAGTCTCTTAAAAAGGCTATTATCCACCCGATACACAAGAATGGGAATAGAAACTGTGTCGATAACTACCGGCCTATCGCAGTATTACCGTCCATATCCAAAATTTTAGAACGAATTATTAATAACCGTCTTATTATTTACCTTGAGGACAAGGGATTGTTGTCTCCAAATCAGTTTGGATTTAGGCATAAGACATCAACTAGTAGTGCGGTCATGGAGCTAACTTCCCACATAGTTAACAAAATTGACTCCAAGGAAAAAGTTCTCTCAATTTTCCTAGATCTTAAAAAAGCATTCGACACGGTCTCAATTCCCATCCTCATTTCAAAGCTTGAAGGGCTAGGCATTCGTGGTGTTGCGCTTGACATATTTAAAGATTATTTACACAATAGGACACAATGTGTTAAAATACTTAATTTTATAAGCAATGACCTTCCTGTGACCTTCGGCGTGCCCCAGGGAAGTGTAGTTGGCCCCTCTCTCTTCCTGGTTTATATTAACCAGCTGTGCAACCTCCCTTTGCAAAATGGGAAAATAACGGGTTTTGCGGACGACACTGTCCTTACCTTCTCAGGTGCTACCTGGTACGAAACTTTTGTTGCAGCCCAATCAGGGTTGAACATTGTTGTCGATTGGCTGCGTAAACATCTTCTCACTTTGAACGCGGAGAAAACAAAAATTCTGACCTATAGTTTACACCAAACCACACAACCACCTGACTCTCTTTCACTTGTGGCACATTCTTGCCGTTCGTCTGAGTCCGATGCGTGCAACTGTCCCGAGTTGAAACGAGTTCGCACAATAAAATATCTAGGTGTAACATTGGATAACGGCCTCACCTTCTCTTCGCACATAGACCTTTTGACCTCAAGAATCAGGAAATTGATTTACGTTTTTAAAACGCTTCGCCACGTCGCTGAGGGAGGGATTGTCAAGAGAGTTTACCTTGCTCTTTGCCAATCCCTCATAACGTATTGTATCTCTGCCTGGGGAGGGGCGCCTAAAACCATACTTATTAAGTTAGAAAGAGCCCAGAGAGCCATATTAAAGGTGAGCACCTTCCGTCCTATGCTTTTCCCAACTGACGAGCTATACAAAAGTTGTGGAGTGCTCACCGTGAGGCAGCTCTTCATCTACCATGCTGTAGTCTCACAACACCTACAAACCCCTTACGTCATTGTCACCAAAAGACGTAAAGACGCGGTCTGTCAACCTCGAAGATGTAGGCTAGCTTTCACTAAGAGGTTTTATTGCTTCTTAGGCCCACACTTATATAACAGACTAAATAAAATATTAAAATTTTACTCATTTTCTAGCATCACTCTAAAAAAAGCTGTCACAAATTGGCTACTGGAACAAAATTATACAGACACAGAACGGCTTCTTCATTCTGGAGATAAGTATTAATAAACTGCTACATTCTGGAGATAAGTATTAATAAACTGCTACATTCTCACATATACACAATAAACACACTTCACACTCTTCACTAACACACCCCATCATCACATTCATGTTTACAATTGCATATTGGTTTCTCCGTAGTTCCCATTTTATTTTATTTTATTCTTATTTTTAGGTTTTTAATTTAACTTTTATGTTAAGTATGTCGAATTTATTAATTGCTTTTATTTTAATGTTGTATCGCCTTAAATATAAAACAAGGGTAGGGACTAGTGCCCTTAATACAAGTTATCCCGATAACTTAGCAAGGGTACTAGTTACGACAAATTAAGTCTACCTGTACTATATTTAAGTCTAACAAGTATGTATTGTTAATAGCTGTACTGTTGATATTGGTGCTACTTATACCTACCGGTATACCATTTGCTCACCAAATATTCGTGTATGAATGTATATGTATATGTATACGTAAAATTCAAACTATGATAGATTTCAAATATTGCCATTATGAAATGTATTTATTCGTAGGTGTGTGGCAAGCATAGGTTGCAACTGTACGTGACGCAGATCACTGCAAAAAGTCAACGCATCTACTTTTAGACTTTTTAAAAATTATTTCGGATCTTTTCGTTTTCGTTTCAGTTTTCGAATGGTTTTCATCAAATGGTTGTCTTCATCTTTTGGTCGATTTTTGTTTTTTACGCGTGAAACAAACGATTTTACGGGAATCAGCAAACTTTAAAATGGTTTGGAAAATGTGGAATGAAATCGTGTAAAGAGATACAAGACCTAGGACATAACATACACACACACACATGCGACACACACTACATACACACACATACTACTGACATACTACTGATATTACTGACATATTTTATAAGTAAAATTGTTACTAAGAAAGTGGATTTATGTCTGAAATAAAATTGTATTATTATTATTATAAAGATACGCTCCTAAGATTGATTACTCAGAATATGAATGTAATAATCTAATAATGTTGTAAGAGCCATTATCCTTACGTCTGTTGCATTTTCCTTACGTCTGTTGCATTTTCCTTACGTCTGTTGCATTTTCCTTACGTCTGTTGCATTTTCCTTACGTCTGTTGCATTTTCCTTACGTCTGTTGCATTTTCCTTACGTCTGTTGCATTTTCCTTACGTCTGTTGCATTTTCCTTACGTCTGTTGCATTTTCCTTACGTCTGTTGCATTTTCCAAATCCGCTCTCATTTGAGTGCCAAAAGCGAAGTGTTGCGGACGAAGATGAATGTTCAGACTTCACTCCCCCCCTGAGCCCCCCTTGTATATTATATGTATCATGGATCCGGAATCCCAGAATTGTTTACACATAGAATCTTTATACCGAGACGGAATATTAACTGGCACAACAAAAGAGAGTTTTCAAATAAAGTACGATGGTATTTGAACCGTTCGGAATTAGGTCACGAGCTACGAATTGTTCATTTTTATTTTTTGAGATGCTTTCAGTGAATGATAACAGTGTTAGTAAATCTTTGACTGCAGCATTTACATGTTGCATTTTATTAAAATTTATTATTTTCAATTTGTAATAAGGGCTAAGTGATAACAGTCGCACGGGTCGATCGATCAGGTTAAGCTACGCTCGCCGACGTGAGTCCGTGAATGGGTGACCATCTTTACATACCCGTGGTAGCCTTTGGTTCCGGCCGTCATTTCTAAATCTTTGACAGTTGTTACGGGCCGTAAGAAGCCTGAGAGTCTGAAACCATTCTTTAAAAAGCTAGGTATATTACCACTTCCGTCACTGTACATTTTTGAGGTTTGTAATTATGTGTATAATAATAAGGGATTGTTCAAAAAAGCCTATCAATTGAACTCTCGAAATAGAGATCCATGCAGACTAGTTTTGCAGGATACTCCCAAGTCAGCCAAGTATGCGAAAAGTTTTCTAGTCATGTGTATACGCATTTACAACAAACTTCCCAAAGAAATAAAATTGTTATTAAATACTAACTCATTTAAAAACAGATTATTGAAATGGTTGAAGGAACACATGTTTTATGAAATTAGAGATTTTCTTAGTTTTAAACAATAAATTTCAAGTCTAATTGTCATTGTATCCGCAATGCTGAGAAATGCTGTTAAAACTATTATTATGCTTTTGATTATTATTATTATTGTATTTCTAATAATTTTATTGACTTTTTATCTCTGACATTGAACTTTGGAATTCACTTATAATAATTAATTTGCATGCAATTGATACATATCCTGTATAGCTAAACATGCGGACTTAACATTAATATCTGACTGTAACAACTTTATACCATGTTTAAGGCAAATAAAGACTTATCTTATCTATCTTATCTTATCTGAAAACCAGTATTTATAAGGTTTTGGAGGTCAGATAGGCTGTGTCTCCATATTAAATGCAGGTAACTATTCAGCTGTATCCGGTTCGATTACAAGCAAACTTCAACATGGTTGGGAAAAGTCAGACACATGATGAATTTAAAATGAGCTTATTGATATAAGTTTATCGAGTTACTAAACTTGAAACTTGGCACAAATTCTTATCTAAGGATTGATAAAGTTTGCCATTTTTTGTTTAACTAAACAATCCCCTAAAGGGGGATTGGGAGTGTCTAAGATTGTATAGAAGAATTTTAACGCGCGGTCCAATTAACTCGAAACTCAGTAGATACTAATACCTAAAATCAAAAAATAAGAATAATGCTTATCTTAATGTATTGAAAATCTACCCCTAAAGGGGTGAAAAGGGGAAGTCAATTTTAAACGGGATTTCACCGCGTGTCTTGGTTAACTCGAATTGATACCTAAAACACTTCTTTTTATTCCGATATTGCGATATAACCAAAATCAAATGTTTTATTTTTGTTTACATAATTGCTTTTGTCTGTATACCTTCTTGGTTTACTGTAATGAAATATTCAAGTCCATTACACTCATCTAAAAAACAATCGCGGGATACGTACGACTTATTCTGAGCTTCAAAATACGAACACTAAAATGTATTGTTTGTTGGTAGGAGCTCCTCCAAAATGACTCATTCCGTGCTGTGCCCCACAGTGGGGTCCGTACAGCGGTCATGTGACTACATAGGAGCAGGGGAGACTGGTCAGCCACCTTTGTCAACGAGAATAGTAATCAAAATGCCTCATTTCGTGCTGTGCCCCACAGTGGGGTCCGTACAGCGTTCATGTGACTACATAGGAGCAGGGGAGACTGGTCAGCCACCTTTGTCAACGAGAATAGTAATTAAACTTGCGTCGTGAAACTCTGACCAGTCGCTGCGTGATGTGCGCGCATCGATGTTGTTGGAGATAAGTTAGTTCGACGATGTGCTGATGCAGCTTTTGCATTGATTGTCATTGTGTGGGGACAGGCCAGAGAAGCATGGCATCAGAGCAAGGGGCCGGTGCTCAAATAATTTCTTATAAATTGATATAACATGAATAAAATCCAAAAATTCGTTAAACTATTTAGAATAATCCACATTTTATTTATCATTTTCCTTAACATTTATCAGTCTTGCAGCGGGCGGTCAACGGTAATTATTTCTGTGTTAAGAATAAAACAACTAGATAAACACCTGAAAGGCTCATCTCATGAGATGAAGTAGAAGATGGCACATTTTACCTTTACAGCTAGCGACCCGGTCTTTGTTTAAAGTTTTTTCTTTAAACTACCACAACATAGTTAATTTTATGCATTTTTTTTATTTAAGTCGACAAATAAAAAAATATATAACAACGATATAACTACATATATGAGGTATGGCAAACGAGTACTATTCGTAGTCATCCTCCGAATTACAATTCAGGCAAGTGAATGATGTGATAGAACCCAGTTTTGGTGCAGTTGTTCCAAGAGATAAGTTCATTGTAAACCCAGTCACCACCTGATGTATCTTCATCACAGGAGACGCCGCATACCATAGAACATTATTCGTCTTCTCGTAGTCATTGCTATCATTTTGTTTTTTTCTCCTTTCCTCCTTTCTTGTATTTCTTTATTTTCCCAACTCCTTTAGTATTATCCTGTGGTATTATCAGTTTTATAATATGTTGTTCTTCTTTTGAAGCGTTATATTCTAGAGTATCGGTGAGAAGGCAGATTAAACGTTTCCAATCAGACGGAGCTCGTGGAGGACACCTCGCCATCAGACAAGTCAACGGTATGCTGGCGATCCACTAACATAAAAAATCACAGAGTCTCCGAAATGATTCCAAAAGTGCGGAACTAGTACATTTAAAGCTTATTTCCATCATTGACTGCTTATAACGACAGTCTCTTCAAAAATATAACCCCATAAACTTTTACCCCAACAAACTCCCAACCTCCCCTAATCCAGCAATCAATATAGCTTATCAGAGCTATTACCACTAACTGGCTCTATGCGGCGCTATCAGCCTCATCTCTACGCCACCTAGAGCCGGTCGCTGCAGTTAAACGGCTCATACAATCATTACAGCGGCTACTGACTGAAGTAGAGCCAAGTGAACTTGACCCCTAAACCCTGACCTTGGTCATAGAATCATAGAAAAAGTGTCAAAATATGAGTAATGAAAAGCAATAGAGTGATTAGCTGTGTGACGTGCGTTGTTTACATATGTAAGTATTTATGTACGTACATGATTATTTGATTCAAGTTTACTTTTATAAAAGACTGTCATAAAAATAGATATTAAGAATGATAACCTATCTTTTATCAGCTGTTCTACTAAAATAATCACGTTATCTATGAGAGTTTACAGAAGTAAACAAATCATTGATTATGATGTATACTTTATTGCACAGACGCTCTGTCTGCTAATGTTATCTCACTTTTTATGCGATCGGGAAATACTCGTGCAGTTCCTATCATCCATTGTGCTTGACTATTGAAATCGGCCAAATGATGATACCTTCTTACTTTACGAGAGCACCAAGCGCCTATCACTGGCAAATCGCAATAATTCCGATGCCACAAAAAATACGTCATAAAAAACTAACATTGGTTCGAAATTCGAAATGATTGGTGTAAAGGAAACGTAACGCAGCGATGGCGGGGCTATCGATCCGCGCGGCCAGTCGGCGCCGGGCCATCGCGCGAAGCGCACGTATCGCGTCGTCACATACACACGAATAACCTCACTGGCCACTCGCAGTCAACACCACTACCACACGGACATCAACACCCATCGGTAAGTCTATTTACAATACAACCTTTTGGAAAACTACGGAAATATACCGTGCGGGATGACAAACAAAATCATTTTCTTTATATTAGTGAGTGTACACGTAGGTACTTAATACATATACAAACAAATATGATCTTCCGTAGTGGATGATCTGTGTCCTACGGCAACGTTATGTATTGACCGCTGTAGCCTGTAGTGTACTAATTACATTACGTGATAAAGGAATACTGACTCGTGCATAATGTTGTGTTGTACAATTGTACATTAATAATAAGGTGCGTCACACGGATTCGCGCGCGTTTTGTGTACAACCGCAACGTTTTGAAGCTGACGATGTGAAACGGCAAGGTATCTAGACGATGATAAAGTTTATTTTGAGTATCTTTGTGTGTAATCATATTAAAAATTACGGAAGGTTGCATAATATCGTTATCCCATTGCATTTTACACAGTATGCCATTTCCATCTGTGTAAATATATGTCACCACATCAGCATTGACTCATGCAACGGAAAACAAAGCGCGAATTGCGTTCCCGAAACACTAATTAACTGAACCCCTACTGAATCGCTTTGAGCAACGTTACGTATGAAAACCTATACATTCTAGAATTACATTCAGCTAAATACATAATATGTTATCGCTTTTCGTCAAGTGTTTCTTAAAAAATCTCCAAATCTTAATTTCATTTGTTCGTCGCTAACAATCTGCAATGAACAGATTTGTACCCAACAATGAGTATAAATAATTTCCTCAAGTATCATTGCCTTCAGTTTACGTTCGTTTGGGCGCAAAGCAATCGTCCTAATCGCTGGCCATAACATATTTTGATTGGCGACCCGAGTCCTTGGTGCCTTGCCTCGCTTGACCCGACCCTGCCCGAGAGCTGTCCGAACACTGTCCCGGGAATTCAGCCGAGCAAAGAGTTCTTAGCCAAACGGTACACCCGAACGATTAAAGAGAATTTGTAGCAAGGCTCCGAAGATCATTAGAACCGAGAACTATCAGGTAGGCAACTGCCTAACTGCGGGAACTCCCTGAGTTATTCCTAATTACATAACACATAGAGGTCGCCGATTCCTGATTCCCAGTTAATGTCAATAGGTTCAGCCTAAAACCTAAACATGGTGAAATATATTAATGTACTTTGCACCTCTACCTATCTAGAAATAGGGAGGTGATGTTAACAGAATAGATAAATCTATTTGGGTCTGTCATTTTACGTATAAGGACTAAAGGGGCCTACAGAGGCTACAGAACAAAGTCCTTGAACGTCCTGCTTGTATGTACGAGTGTTAAGTAGATACTTGAGTACAGTCAATGTACCAATGTAGGCACGGTAGGCACCTACCAGGTCCTCGTGATACTCCGCGAGCGGACTGGCCAAGTCGCACGGGAACAAACCAGCTGACGCACACAACATGGCCTCCCTATAATTGGCGGCCAGTAGGTATGTCAGAAGGTTAAGATCGCTTTTTTGTGTTTTACCACGATAAACTGCTCCAGTTCTGTCAAATTCCCTGTAGGGAACGAGCTCTCTAGTGGAAAGGTCATATGTAACAGTGGTAATCAATGATCTGATCACTATTCCACTTACTGGTCACTGAAGGGTTCGCAAAAATATGCCTGCGAATGATAGAAAAAACGGCATTTGAGCGCATGCGAGTCTCGAACTCTTTTTCTCGAGTTGCAACTTCGCGAGCATACATTACTGTTAAGGGGATCGCACCCTTAGTTTTAGTTCCCAGGTTGGACGAATTACTATTAATACGTTCCCAAAGAAAACTTCAGACACAATGGAAATGGCAATAACACGGGATTTGAAAATTGACAGATTTTATTAAACCTGCAATCTGGTACCTACTTCTTCTTCTTTTTTGTGTGGTAAGTGAATAACCTAGTGTTTTTATGCTGCCCATGAGCCTCTAACCTAGCTTCACATACTGTTGAGAGATATTTCTCAGGCATGTCGGTTTCCTCACGATGTTTTCCTTCAAGTGATAACTATACAATACGCACATGAATCCGAAAAATCATAGGTGCGTGCCCTGAGTTCGAAGCCGAGACCTATGACATACCTACTAAGGACGCTTAATTAGAAGTGGGTGATTACAGTTTGTTACTAATAATAAGATTGGCAGAAAATAGATAGAAAACCCTAGACAGATTCCGTGCGTAGGATTACACGCCATTAGTAACACTCAGACGCTCAAATGAAAGGCTTTCACTCAAACTCTGCAATTACTAGGCGAAATGAATTATAATTAAAATGAATTATATTATAATTAAAGCGCATTCCGCTGATCTAAAGTGTGCTTTATCGTGTTGTAGTTTCGATACAGTTTCGCGTGTGGCTTGCGTCTTAATTAAACCCGCTAGTTTGGAAGGGCGCTGGGCTGCCCCTGCATCAGACGGTGCGATGGGGAAGGGTGAATGTTTTAGACTTGAAGCGCTTTGTCGGGGAGGGACAGTCAGTGATGCCGGCTGCGCCACCAGATACAAATTGTGCGCAGAATTAGTAATAACATTGAGTTGGTAGGTACGCTTTCAAAATATAGACATAATATTAGAGTGCCGTCCCAGATCTCGAAATAACCGTAACATCATTGCCGACCGTAATCTGGGAAATTTAGTTTCGACACCACCTTTTTCATCAATAAATATAAAAATACATCTGTATCCGAACATACTATGTAGTTTATTGCTCACAAGAACATGATAGTACCTCGTGCCTGCCAACGATTGGACAACTTGCACAGACCGACACGAGCACACACTGTGCACACCGCGGTTCTCTAGTACAGGATGACGGATGTTCTCCGGAAGGTCGTCAACTTATTGCTCACTGTCAAAGTTTGACGGATCGAGGTCACCCTCCCCAGACGCGCCATTGTTCTCACTTGTAACTAAAGATATGGCTTTCACAAGGATATTGACAGGAATATATCTTTCTTGTTACTAAAACTGAAGTTTTGTTTTTTTTTTACATAAAATTTGCATCTCGTTTTCGTTGGATATGACTAAGAATCCTTTAGTTCTCACTGAACAATTTTGCCCAATTCACATACAAATCATTGTAACAAATCACACTAAAATTGTTTATTAAAGATTTAAAATGATAGTTGCAAATGTTCACGTGTTGAAGTGATGCCGATATCCTAGTTTCAGCACAAACAATATTATTTCATTTTATTTCGTCCTACAGCCTCTGACAAAATGCCTGCTGTCCCTGCGCCAAGATCTACACCAAGATCTTTCAGTCAAACGCGTCATCAATAAAGCTTATTGTGGAGGACATTAGTACTCCTGAGGCGGCAAATTCCGCGGGCAGTCTTTTAATTTATTATAATAATTGTTTCTATCACGTTTTACATATCCTTTTTTGATAAATGTAATCTAAAATAGGAGCAAAAAGAGTGTAATATATACTTCGAAATTTAAAAATTTACATCGCACTCGCACCCGCTCGCTTTGGTTGCAGTTACAGTGTAGGCAGTTTTCTGAAATTTTATTATAACTGTTGTGCTCTCAGAAGAAATAATTGTTAATGGTTTTAATTTAAGAGGGTTTATTTAATCTAGTTTTTTACATTATTAGTGGTTTTACTTTTATAAAACAAAAGAAACTAATGAAAAGAAATATGACGTAAAAAGTAAGAAAATAAAGAACCCAACCCAATACCACATGGCTGTAGTGTGTCCGAAGGGGTGGCGCTTGTCCTCTCCGAGCAGTCGTCACTTCACTTGCCCAGAGGGCTGGCTCGTTCTGTGCCCAAATAATTAACATGACCATTTAATGAGCCTACTGCGCCGGGGTGGATGGAGTGTCTAGTTCCTTCTTCATGCAAGGTATCTATGTGCGATATTTCAAGTCTCTAGGGCCAGCGGTTTAGGCTGTGCGTTGATATATCAGTCAGTCAGCCAGGTCATTGAATTTTATATGTTACATAAAAGAAAATATGACAATTCTACCTGCTTTCTGGGCATGTTTCCGGAGGACAGCGATGCGGACAAGTACCTCCAACGCTAAAGTGTCCTTTTGTTTTAGAATTTATTTATATTCAGCGTTAGTCATTTAATTTAGTACTTAGTGCAAATAGTTAGTCGTGGCAAATAACTTGTACCTATTGCTGTCTAAATGTTTTACATTTCGTTCCACGTGATTGTACTTCGGGTTACTTCTGTGTGAAATTTCACGTATTTGTCTCCATTGACGCGTTTGTTCTTAAGAATTAAAAGATTAAGGAATTGAGCCGTCATTCAGTTAAACTCTCCGTAACGGAACCCCTTTGTGTCGTGAGAGAGTGGGGAGGGTAGGGGAGGGGAGGGCTTTGTACACTTGACGAACAGTTGGTAATTGGAGACATTGA
The DNA here is from genome assembly GCA_951799385.1 of Hyppa rectilinea. Taxonomy (NCBI): domain Eukaryota; kingdom Metazoa; phylum Arthropoda; class Insecta; order Lepidoptera; family Noctuidae; genus Hyppa; species Hyppa rectilinea. The sequence goes on along the minus strand of OX637322.1, from coordinate 16,979,090 downwards.
GATGTGTCTGTTCTAGAAAGTAATTATTTCTTTCGAAATACTGAAAATAAATAATTATTTAGTTTGCTGGCCAGTTTCTGAATTGTAATTTATGTTTAGTTGTTAAGTTTATTCGCAACAGATCCATCCATCCAAAACCCAAGGTTCCATACCTGTTCTGCTGGGAAACGGCGCCAAATACCATCTCGGCATGGCCCTTTACGGGGTCGGGGTGTGGGCGCGTTCACTGCGGCGGCGAGCCGCCCACTATCTCAACGCGCCCCAAAAGGTGGTAGCCATTCGGCTTATCCGGGGGTACCGCACGATCACGGGCGAGGCGGCAAGCCTCCTTGCCGGACTGCCGCCGTGGGATCTGGAGGCGATAGTCCTCGCGCGCCTGTACGAGTGGTGCGCGGAGGTACTAAGCCGGGGTGAAACTCCGTTTCCGAGGCAAATTGCGGCGGAGCGGACGGACCTCCGGCGCGATCTCATGGCGGCTTGGAAACAGCGACTGTCGCAACCCAGCAGGGCACGCTACGATAGTGGTGGTAAGACCCCTCTTTGAGGAGTGGCTAGAGAGGCGTCACGGCGCCCTCACCTACCGCCTGACGCAGGTCCTCATCGGACATGGATGTTTCGGGAGGTTCCTGCACATCATCAGGCGGGAGGACACGACCATCCAGAGGACACGGTAGAGCACACGGTGCAAACCTGCCCCGCTTGGGCGGAGCACCGCCGTGTCCTCGTAGAGGCGATCGGCGGCGGCGACCTCTCGCGCCCGGCCCTGGTGCAAGCCATGGTCCGGGGCGAGAGGGAGTGTGAGGCAGTCACCTCCTTCTGCGAAAAAGTCATGCTCGCGAAGGAGGTGGTGGGATGGAAGAGAGAAAGGTGCTCCCGTCCCAGCCACCGCGGGAGACGCCCCGGGCGTCGGGAGCCACGTGACGACTCCCGGCCACCGTAGGCGCGGGCCTGTGGACGGTGAGTAATGGGTGAATCACCGTCCGATCAGCACCAAGCCCGTGCCGGACGGCGCGTATATGTTCCACGCGCGCCTCAAAGAGATGTCAGCATATGAAGGGGCCCCTCAGGGCCAAGCCTGCCGGGTAAGCGGGATTGTCCGAAAGGGTTACCGCTACCCCGGAACATAAAGGGCTAAGGAAGGAACATGGATGGGTTTTAGTCAGTAAGAGTCTGACACTCCCTTCAGCTCCGCCCAGAGCGGGAGAAGTCATTGGATGATTTCCCAGCCTTAAAAAAAAAGGGTGTCTGGGCCGCCTTCTGGCAAGACAAAGTATCTTCGAAGCCTCATAATATTAAGCTTCTCTCTTTAACGTTAGAGACGTCAGAGTGCCACAGACTGGGTTGTTTACAAACAAAATACACTTAAAGAATATACGTAAAACTTACATTACAGTTGTGAGCTATTGTAACCTTTTCCCATGACAATATGCAAGTCCTTACTGTGTCACATAATATAATCTGTCTCGGTACGACGGTGTTTGATATTGCTTTCTTTAATATTCCAAGCAACATCAATAAAAAGCTCGCGATCTTTGTTAAAATGCAATTCAGAGAGAAGTATTTTATCTGAGATTTTCAAAGGACGTGTCTGGGCGAATGAAGTGGATCGAAGATCGTAATATTAATATTTTGTATTAAACTCTTGTAGATCATCTATTTGTTTTGAGACTCTTTGCTTTCGAATTGATTATTAACTTAGGTCCCGCAGTTATTTTCCTTATTCTTCGTCGTATCGATGAGTCCAAATTACATGTGTTTTAGTCAGCATAGAGTGGTTAGTATCGATATTGTGTAGAAAATTATAGGAAGAGCCATATAAATTCCGTCCTAGATCTGGATGCTCATTACCTACCTGTATCTAAATGAAACTTCCTAATAGAATGTTTGTGTTCCCACGAACTGCAAAATATAGTTCTCTCCAAAGCGAAAAATTAAGTTATTAAAAATAAATAAAATCGTTCCCATGCACTCCAAAGATTTGTCAAGTACAGATAGCATCAAAAAAAGTTTTATGTAAGTATGCATGTAAGGTCGATTAAGTGTTTCTTCCAGAAAACTTGGGAATAAACCAAAGAATCTCTTTCGATTTCCGGCTCTTGATATACACACGTATACACGCATTTTGTCCACGGGAAGAAGCTACAGAAGGCCGCCTGCTACGATCTCTAACAGTCCCATACCCACGGGTACAATAACTAAGAATAGAATGTTGGCCTATGTACTTCTAATTCCCTCTGATTAGATGAGTGCTTGCCACACTGCTGATCTGAACGCAGCTGAATGACTTGAAACAGATGTCTTACCACTGAACCACGTCAATGCGACCGCGGCCCTACTGTACTCACATAGAGACTAATTGAATGCAGCTTGCTGAAACTTGTGATATGCAAGTTTCTGTTGGTACAGTCGAATTATTTATATGTATTCGCTATTTAAGTTTTTGTTTATATTTAATTTGTAGACCTAGAAAGTTCCAAGTATATGTAGATTTCGTTTTTCGCAGCTCATATCAATATTCGGAAACAGAATAAATATTAGCTCTCACTTAGTTAGTAATCACCCTGGCTACAATAATTTTCTGTTTAGTCTTTTATTAGTATAGTATAGTATTTCATTTTTAAAATTGGCGTTGCTTGTATTATCTAAAACCCAAGAGCAAAACTTTTTTTTTTACAAAAAAAGGTTCAGTTTGTAGCCTGTATAGTGTTCATGACCCGCCACCATGACCACCACACCAATACATACTGTCATTTAATTTTAAAATTCAGATGAGAATAAATAAATGCAAGAGCGAATTAAAAGTAAAAATCAGGTCTCATTACTGTCGTCTGGGTTCGCGGAGGGTTCTCTTGTATTTGTGTACTTGTTGTCTCCTCATCTCATCTGCCAGACTGCAGACATGGCGGTTGTTTTTTGTCATTGTAAGAAAATTAAGTGCTAGTTAGTACCTGAGAGTATTATTGTAGTCGGAGGGTACGAGCTTATCATTCTTTTCTCTCCAGTCTGCATTCGCTGAAACTGAATTAAATTAGTTTCTTGAAAAAAGGAATTATTCGTTGTTTGTTTAACAAATCTTTTAAGTTTTTATGTTCCTACTAGCTTTTGCTCGCGACTTTGTCCGCGTGGAGTTCGGTTATATTTATGCAATATTTCAAGTTCAACTATTAACTCAAGGAATAAGATTTTTCAAACAAACTTTCATCCCCTATTTTACCCCCTTAGAGATGGAATTTCTAAAATCTCTTCCTTAGTGGGTGTCTACATATAAAAAAGTTTGTATGTAGGCTAAAGTTTCAAGTCTCTAGGTCCAGCGGTTCGGGCTGCGCGTTGATATATCACCCAGCCAGTCAGTCAGTCAGTTTACCATTTTATATATATAAAATATGTAGACGATAGATAGGGTTATGGTCCTGAATATTAATCAGCTAATGCTTATTTCCTACATGCAAACAAGCATTATCTAATATTTTGTGAAAATATTGATGCGTGAGTCATTGTGCATTACCATAACAATTACATACACCAAACGCTTCTTAAACTTGATGACTGTTTCAAGGAGAGGAAGGTGTACGGTTTACGTACATGCCGTCAGGCTGCAAACGCAGCAACCTACTTTTATCTTTCGTATTTAAACAATGATTAATATAATTTTAAGTTAGTTGACAAATTACATACTTACGCGAACACCGCGGATTAGCATCCAACCTTACTTGTTGTGATCGGTACTCAAATAAACTTTTAGTGTTACCAAATCTGTGTGTGTTTACGTCAACTCACCTAACTCCAAGTACTTACTACTTCTAACTTAAACTGCAAGTGTAAGGTGCCGACTACTACCGGACCTTACAGAAGGAATTGCGGGTCGTTATATATAATTATAGCAACCCGCCCTTACTGCTATGTTATCTTATACTTCATAACAATTACAACAATAAAATAACAATACAATCAATCAATTACTTATAACAATTAGTATGATTGGTCAGGATTGGCGCAAAAACGGTTGAACCAATTTGGCTACAGAGTTAGTTTATTGACACATATTTAAATCCCGATAGTAGGTGCATACCCGCGGGGTATGTTCTGACATCCACGCGGGCAAAGCCGCGGGACAATCCTGTGGCGGGATATAGCAATAAGTATAAAGTAGCGCTGGCTAATCTTAATTTCACGTTGATATTTCCCCCCGAGTTCAGTTTGGCTAATATTAGGATACTCTCTGTGATGGTAATTGGGTTAGTTTTATTGCAACGTAAGCGCTTCCCAGCGGTTCCTATTAGAAGCTGTTTGTTTGGTTGAGGCTTATGTGTTCAACACGTGTTAGGGTAAGCTCACACCGAGACGCGACACTGGGCGCACTTTTTAATAGAGCGACTGATTGTGATTAAAGATTCTGCTGTGAGAATCATCATTGTGAGTATTCAGTATATGTTGCATCACACAGAGCTGCGTCGCGCGATGCATCGTGACGTAGCGGTGCATCGCCGGTACACTCGGCGTGCAAGAGCCGCACCACGAGGCGCAGCCTGAGGCCGCCGTAGCGACTCGTCTCTACCAGTTCCATCCAACTTCGTGTAGAATTGATTTGGATGAATAACTAACAATTTGTGTACAGAAGCCAGCACATCAAGCTATCTCAATTAAAAATGAACCTTATGTCTTTGCAATAAAGTTGAAATACTATCAAAGAAATTTGACAGATTGTGGTAACTTGATGTGCTGGCCTCTGTACGTCGTTCTCGTGCGCTTGCAAATAGTAGACTGCGGTCGCGACGGGGCGGGTGCACGCGGTGAATGTAGGCACGTTCCGCAGCGCCGCGCGGCGTCTCGCTGCGTAGCGAGGCGTCGTGCTGCCAACGATTCACGATGCGCCTCGCGACGTTGCGATGCGTCTCACGGGGCCGCGCGGCGCAGCGCTAAATAACTGGCCTCTTCCAGTATCGCCGCGTCATGTCGCGTCTCGGTGTGAACTGACCTTCAGCGTTTCACTCTCACAGTTAGAGCTACTTTTACATCAAATCTCAATGTACATAAATATCGATAGTTGTAGATAAAGACTTTTTGTTCGTTAAGGGTGCTACGCTGGAGAGATGATAAGATCAGAATGAATGGCATGTAGTTTCAGCTCTTCTTAAATTAAATGTGTTGTTAACAAAAGACCATTTCATTTAAAATAAAGCGGACATTTCATTTATAAAATTCTATCATATGCATTGTGTTGTTCACTTTGTTAGCAGACGAACTCTTCAAACACAGTATGAAGCGATGTATTACGAGTTTCGTTTCTCCACAAATCCTACAGATTGTGATGCAAAGTGCGTTTGGCACTATGCATCATCTGCCTTTGCCTTTTCTGTGAAAACAGCTCCCAGCTACGCAAAACGCCTCGAAACAAAATCGCGTGACCTCATTTGAAAAACGTAGAGATAGTAATGATTTAATCTTTCTGTTTTTCAGCTTTCAGTAAGCTTATTTTTAGCCTACACTATAAACATCCGCGTCACCCTATCAAACCATTACGTTCGATGACAATATACTATAGCAACCATTTTAACATGAATGGCAAACGTCCGAAATCCGAATAACTGCCGGCAACTCCGGGAACACTCCGGCGACGCCCCGGACAAGCTCGTGATGACAGTGCAGCTCTGTTTAGATAACAATGATTGCTGCTGTCAGCTCTTCAGTGAGGAATCTGTTACTTTTGAAAGGGTTTAATAAAATTTTCCTAAGAGTTTTCCTCTTAGGATAAATTTATTTATCAATAAGTAATAAATGCTTTATTAGCTTTGTTTTTACTTAAAAGGAAACTTTCAGCTGGACATATAAATACAATATTATTTATTAAGAAATGAGCTATCATGAATATTACAAGTTTTACCCGACAGTTTGGAAAATAATATTTTATCTCTTCTTATTTAACAGTGTCAAAACGTGACGAAGATTGCGGTTACAGAGGTGACAAATTGTACCACGGCACTTAATTTAATGTCACATTTTGGGGAATATAAATTTTGACTGACCGACACCTTGACAATTCAAAAGTGTCTGTAATTGGTTTATTTGAAATAAATACTTTGAGTTTGAGTTTGATCAGCAACATTTAGATTCCCCAAACCAAAGCTCGGCTTTGTTCGGCAGAGTGAGAGACTGTCACGGCATGTAACTCTCCCCGCTGTTCATTGATATCGTTATGGCTTGCCCTCCAGGTTGGCAATATATCAATGAATATAGCTTTGAAAGGAATTTTATTTTCATCTCAAATAAAAATAATTGTATCATCATAAGTCGTTTGTAGATAATTTATTGAGTATAAAGCATTATCTGCGCACTGTGGGAATGGCCGCGGGTTGTGTACGTAAATAATTCTCATTAATATTGCTCATGTAAGGTTTTTCCTGTCGACGGCAGAGCTCATTGCCCGCAGTCATGCCGTGTGCCGTGTGCCGTGTGCCGACTGATGGTACGAGGGTCTTACCAAACAAACAACAATGATATGGAAAAACAAGAATATTTCACAAATTAATTGGATGTTATGATCTTTTTTCTTTTTAAGTAGAAAACAATTATTGTAAAGTTATTATCTTTTCGACGCCCATATTTTAGTTTGTGATTTGTTTTACTTAGGTTAGGTTATTATGTTAGTTCTAATATTGGCAAATCTAATGTGATATGTTATGTAGAAATATGATTATAAATACCATATTATTATAATGATGTTTATCTACCTAAAAAGTGTGTACCGAACTTGTATTTTGACATAATTATTTGAATATTACGCCTGTATTTCCTAAAGAACTAGGCAGAATTGTTATTCCCGTCCCGTGTAAAGGGGGCGAGCCGAACTAGACTCCGGGCTGCTACTGGAACATTTAGCAGTCGCGCCAGTAGCAGTCGCGCCAGTAGCAGTCGCGCCAGTAGCAGTCGCGCCTGTAGCAGTCGCGCCAGAAGATGAACGAACGTAATCTAGAAACCGAACTGCTCATTGAAAGGAAGGCCTATACTTCTTACACTTTGAAAATGAACAGCAACTTTCTCTCCCGCACCGACGCTTTTGTAGAGGCAGGATATCCCCGCGTCAGTAATGTTTTCATAAACTCTGCACTCGACGCGCTACTAGCCGATCGATTTCGGAAGTCGCGCCTTATCTGATGCGGGAAGTAAGTACAGCCGCCCCATCTCCGTCGGGTGCTAAATATGTTGCTGCAGGTAACAAATATGCAAAAGGTAGTTTTATCGATACATATAATAAAACAGTAAAAAAACTGTGTCTGTACATTGAATATATTAAAAAAAAAAAAATTGAGGGGGGTTTTTTTAATTTTGACATTCCTATTTTAATTATATTTTTTGCGTAATGTCTGTAATTTTGTACGCCTCAAATGGCAAAACATGTAGCTCCTTAATTTATACAAGACCTAGAATCTGTACTCATGTTTTACAAAATAAATATCATTATCATTATCATTATCATTATCATTATCATTACAGAAACGTTGCATTCGGGCTATGTTTGGTTTAAAATCAACAGAGAGCTGTGTGCCTTTCTTTAAAAAGCACAATATTCTACCACTACCGTCACTGTACATTTTTGAAATAGCTGCTTTCGTTAAACAAAATCCTCATTTATTTACCTTAGCATCTATAGCTTTCAATCGAACCCAAAGGGACGAAAGTCGTCTATGTGTACCAAAAACGAATACTGCATTAATGTATAAAAGTGTCTTCCACATGGCACCAGTTATATTTAATAAATTGCCAAAAGAGCTTAAAAAGCTTAATATTAATTTATTCAAACAAAAACTGAGAAGTATGCTGTGTCAAAAGTGTTATTATACTGTATCAGATTTTTTATCGGATAAATTTTGACATTGTGTAATTGCAATTTTTGGAATATTATGTAACTAATTTGCTTTTCTTTTTTGACAATATTGTAGTTGCAGATCATACTTAATTATTGAAATCTGAACTATTCTGACATTAACAAATTGCTTTGACTTGATTGTTGTAACGTTGTATAATTTGCTTCTTTGACAATGTTATAATTTTATTACAAATCATAATTAATTATTTTAATTCGAACTATTTTGACATTTACTCAACAAATAGTTTTTTTTTGACTTAATTTACTTCTTTGACACTATAATTAAAAATCCTAATTAATTGTTTAAATGTGAATTATTTTGACATTAACTTAATTTGGCATCTTGACTTAAATATACTTATAGTAATGGAAGAATGTAATCATTTAGGTAATCAATTTGTAGTTAAGTACGAGTAAGTTGTTTTGTATTTTTTGTTTTGTATTTTTTCAATATTTGTTGAGTGTAAAAATTGTAATTCATTCTTTTTGTATGCCTATAGTGGGCAGATCATAGCGCACTCTAATCCTAAATATGACCAACCACTGTACCTATGTATCACAAATAAAATAATTCTGATTCTGATTCTTTAGAAACAGTAATAGAGCACGAATCCAAAAAAAAAAATTTGTCTGTTTGTCTGTATGTCTGTTTGTCTGTATGTCTGTTTGTCTGTTTGTTTGTACACGCAAATTATCTTGGAAACTTGAACACCTGATGCAGAACCGCAACAGACCAGCTAAACTATAAGAGATACAAAAATGATACCTTAGCAAAAATTGTTCCACGTGATTAGCATTTTCTGCTGAGAGAATAAATTTCAAGATCTGGAACACCTGTTGTGGAACTCCAAGAGCCTAGCTACACCATAACACATATAAGAATGACGTCTTAGCGAAAGTTGTTCAGCCTGATGAGCACTCTCTGTTGACGTATAAAAATTGAAGATCTGGAACACCTGTTGTGGAACTCCAAGAGCCTAGCTACACCATAACACATATAGGAATAACGTCTTAGCACAAGTTGTTCAATATGATGAGCACTCTCTGTTGACTTATAAAAATCGAAGATCTGGAACACCTGTTGTGGAACTCCAAGAGCCTAGCTACACTATAACATATATAGGAATGACGTCTTAGCAAAAGTTGTTCGGTTTGATGGGCATTTCCTGTTGACTTATAAAAATCGAAGATTAGGAACACCCGTTGTGGAACTCCAAGAGCCTAGCTACACCATAACACATATAAGAATGACGTCTTAGCAAAAGTTGTTCAACCTGATGAGCACTCTCTGTTGACGTATAAAAATTGAAGATCTGGAACACCTGTTGTGGAAGTCCAAGAGCCTAGCTACACCATAACACATATAGGAATAAGGTTCTTAGCACAAGTGGTTCAAACTGATGAGCACTCTCTGTTGACTTATAAAAATCGAAGATCTGGAACACCTGTTGCGGAACTCCAAGAGCCTAGCTACAACATAACACATATAGGAATGACGTCTTTGACGTCTTTGTTGTTCAATATGATAGGCATTTCCTGTTGACTTATAAAAATCGAAGATCAGGAACATCTGATGTGGAAATCAAAGCTATCACTAATTTTACTGTTTAACTATAAAATAACATAAACTGGGAGTACCTGCACGCGGTGAAGGCGTTAACAGTTTAGGACTGATTTTCGATGACGATGGTATATCATTGAAAATTTGACTCTACTGGCCAAAACTCCTATTTATTTTTTTATTTTATCGTATGAATATGCCTTCGGGCTTATGTTGTTTGAGTGTTTAATTTCCTTTTCCATTTATCTTCGTGACACGGTAGCCTACCCGGTAACGCAGGGGAGCAGTCATTTTAATTTAGATTTTTATTGATTAGGTATCTTCACAATGAAACTATGACCATGCCTAGAAAGAGGTCAAATCTTTCCCAATGTTCCAAGAGAACTAAAAGATTGAGGATCATAAGATCCCAAGAATCTACCGAAGAGCGTCAGGAGAGACTTGATGCTGTTCGAGAACATTAAGCTGCTACTCGCTCCGTGGAAACCTCTTCGGGTCGCGAAGCACGCCTGCGTTCTCAGCGTATTCATTAGGTCTCTAGAGACCAGTGAAGAATATGATGCGCGACTGACCGCTGATCGTGAACGTCATGTATTGTCTCGCGAGTCAGAGACGTTCACGGAAAGAGAATTACGCTTGAGTTCCAAGCGTATCTACGCATCGACTTCTAGGTCTCTAGAGACAAGTGGGGCACGTGATGTGCGACTGACCGCTGATCGTGAACGTCATGTATTGTCTCGCGAGTTGGAGACGTTCACGGATAGAGAATTGTGCTTGAGTTCCAACCGTATCTACGCATTGACTTCTAGGTCTCTAGAGACAAGTGGGGAATATAATAATGCGGTTGCCAAAATGAAAACGATGACAAATGGACTGTATATTTTGGTGGTTGTTGGAATGAAATAAAACTAAAGCTCAGTGTGATAAAAGATTTAAATGGGAAAAATGATAAAAAATAACATAAATGGCGACCCCGTTGTCGCTGGCATAAGCAACAGGGTCCGCGTACGAAGTCGCGGGCAGAAGCTAGTTAGAAATAATTGCGTTTTTTTTTCTAAAATATTGCAGCAATTAAAGTAATATCCATTGTAGCTTGAACATTCTGCTTATTTATTATGCTTACTTAAAATGTCATTGTCACACTGGCAATTATTGACTAAACTAATCAATAATATTAGGTAATATGTAGGTTTAGTCCAACTGCGCACTCACAGGAGTCTGTTGCTCTGTCCATGTGGAAACATACCTACTTATCCCATTTCAGCACCTTTAGCTACATTGGCGATTCGTTGTACCGAATTGGTCTTTTATCTTCCTGTGTAGTGGTTCTGGCCGCAGTCGCTATGGGTGACATATATTTATAATAAGAGCTCATCTTCTTCGATGAACGTGTTATACTCATCGAGGAATGAGCCACTTTGTGTTTGTGCAGTGTTAGTCGTGTAATAATCCCGTGTTCGTTACGTACGGTACGACATTGATCCGGCACGGCAAGACCCAGCGGATTTTCTCATAGCCGTCGGCTGCCGCGGGACGGCAAACACGCTCAAGGGTAGCGCTTGATTTTAATTGTTTCAATTATTGCTTCCCCTTTGTTGGGCCTGTTGGAGCTGTGGTCGTCCTGATACGCGTTTATTTGAATGAATTACGAGTTTCATTTCACGTTCGGCACATGTGTAGGATGTCACTAAGGGTTGTTGTACTTTCAACTCTTTCTTGCCTTTCATCCTTCGCAACTGCTAAGTTTATCTTCAATGCCTGGTTGTTTAAGGCCACTAATAATTTTGATCACTAAGAAATATCTTATAGGATATGTCCTCAATTTCTGCAAGTTCACATCTCCTGATACTTTCATGTCGATAAATGATTGATTATAGCAATTGTATAAATATGACAAACGTCGTTGCATCTTTATTACCTGCTTAGCTCAGCGATCGTCCATGGTCGTAGGTTGGAGGTCCCTTTAATCCTTGTCACAGACTATAACTAATAGAATCTTGTAGACAAGTGATGTTGGACCGTCAACGCCGGGTGTCCGTCGAGTTTGTTAAATTTTTTTTTTTCTTTCCTTTATTGTTTTTTTTTAGATGTCCGTAGGTGTGTCCGTGGCATCACAGCGAGCCCTATCAGAATGCCAGCGCTGCGGTATTTATTTAATCTTAAATATCGCAGCATTATGCTGATATACCTGGATAGATTTGTCTTTTTTTGACACCGAATTTCCCCGCTCCATCCCGTCCTCTCTGTTGGACATTATAACACCCATTCCACTAACCTATAAGTATGTTTCTTGTGCCATTATTTTGTCAAGAGCGCTTTTTGTCCGACCTGTCTCTTTTCGGCGTTTTTTCTTATGTATGTAACTTGTGTTGTCAGTGGCGGCAGTGCAATCTGAGCGCACTAATGTTGCACTAAATAGGCACTACAATATTTTGATAAGATACTACAGAGTCGCACCGAGTGCTGAGATTATACTCTTACCAGTAATCGGGTATTCAGTGGGAAAGTTTTTTGTATCGCAATGTATAACTTTAACTAATCTATAATTTTTTTTAATAATCCAAGACACGTTGCATTGAAGACATAAATATTTTTTTTTAATACCGTGTGCTTTACGAAAATATACGATACGCCTAACACTAAACACGTAACGGATAAAACGCCGTGTTGCCAAATGAAATAATAAGAAACAGGGCAACGATGGCAACATTACAAAAGTTTATTTATGTCAGCACCATGAAAACCTATAAAGAGTCGATGGAGAGGGGGGGACTGAGCCGGCCGCGTGGCCGGGCCGTGCCAACACAAAAAACCTTTTAGCCGATATATAAGCACACCCAAGTCTGCGCTAAAATATACCGGCTCCCTAGGTTTTTTGCGCGAAAGCTGTTGGGGTCTGCCTATAAAGTTGCGATTGTTTCTGATGGCAGATCCTGGTAGTATTACCAGCTTTGCGAAGGTCCGTCTGTTCGAGATGGCATTAGTTGATGTAGCCATTGAGGCATATGGACGGGAAAGCCTTGCCTTTTATACCGAGGGTAATGCTGCTCAAATGAGGGCCGCACCGAATGTTGAAATCACGCTCATGTAAGCCTATAGGATACGTGGTACTGCGACTACCGTTTTCATAAAGCGATTTGTATGTTTGTCACTCCAAAATCATTTCGGTTATCAATGCGTCCGATTATGTTTATAAGATTTTACAAAAAGGACGGAAACAGGATAAAAAACACGACCATTTAGTTACCTATGTCATAACGATTTCATGGATTCCGATCACAGGAACAATGTATTTTCTAAGAAAATAAGCTACTCGCTACACGCTACTCGTAGTCATCGAATATAAAAATCGGTTCAAAAAGTTTTTGCTTTGCACTTTTTCTCTATGTAGGAACAGATGGACGTGGTCCACCTAACGATCGTTTATTAATATTACAACGATAACTCGTCTTCCTCATCCGACTTAACTGAATTTGAGGGGAGCTATGATAAGCAGCTTATATCTTATGAATATTTATTTATTGTTATATTTCATTGACTTTCATAATAGTGTCGTATAGGTTTAAAGGATAGTATTGGACCAAGTTAGTTTATTGAAGACTAGCTTCTGCCCGCGACTTCGTCCACGGAAAATTTCTTGTTTTAACATTAGAAGTAAGTCGAAAAAAACTTTTTTAAAGCATGAAACGAAATATAAAAGTTAAAATACAAAAGATAAAAATATGGTGTCGCGGACATTTTTGTAGATATAATTAAGGTGAACCGGGTTGCCATACACTGCTTTCAATTTTAAACAACTCTGTAGGCAGCGCATGCAAATAATTCTGTTTTCGGAGGTATTTCTTTCCGACTTGCTAGACGAAAATTGCGATAGCTCGGCTAATATGTATGATATAAATATAATTTACTCAGGAATAATGTAGCTTTCTATCAGTGATTTTTTTTTTGAAATTGGATCATTAGTTCCGTAGATACAAACTTACAAATTTTACCTCTTTATAATATTAGTATAGATGTGGCTTCTTTAGAACAAAGGGCACAGAACCATCGAAGTTATTGGTCAAATATAATTTCTATCGGAGTGTAATTATACTAGAATGTACCAATGTCAGTTCAGGGGAGCAAAGTGACTACCAACTTTAAAGAGTCCGTTTATTCAAATCCGACTGTTAGCTATTTTGACAGTTGTATGACATTGTTGAGGTGCACACGCATTATCTAACAGTCAAGAGTGATCCAGTATTCTGTTAGCACGAGAGCCGTTGCACTGATAATATTATGAACTGTCCTTACTCTAACAAGTTGTATTTTTAAAACAACCGAAAAGTTCTGCTTGAATATAAAGTTACAGTTCTTCCTTTCGCTACGTACAGACGCCAGCACATCAAGCTATCCCTAACTGTCAAATTTTCTCAATTAAAAATGAACCTTATGTCTTTGCAATAAAGTTGAAATACTATCAAAGAAATTTGACAGATTGTGGAACTTGATGTGCTGGCCTCTGTACACCATTCATGACTACGCCTGTGTAAGCGCGCCACAGTTTATTACTAACCTCTGATGTAAGTAGGCATTGTGGGTGTGTTAACCTTGGTAATATACATAGGTATGCATTGCCAAAATTCATACCTTACACAGATTTAGTAAAAAAGTTCTATTTCATCACATATTGGGGTTATTATTACACCCATAGGATCACTTCGTTGTCCGTCCGACGACGGTCCGTCTGTCTTCCAAGCAAGAGCTTTTTTCTCAGAAACGCGTAGAAGTATCAAATTTAAATCATTAGGTAGGTCTAGAGAAGATTTTTCAGGTACAAAGTTATATTTTTTATTGGAATAAATTCACCCCATTTACGGAACCCTTTATTTTGCGTGGTCCGACACGCAATTGGCCGGGTTTTACAGGAAATTAGATTTATAATTTAACAAAGATTTGTATTCAACATTTTTGATAGTAATCGATGAAATCGTCTATTACAAGGAAAAATAAAGGCAACACATTTCAGTCGCTTCCTTCACGGCCACGACCAGACGTGTTGACCTCTTGTACTTGTACATTAGCATGGGCCGAAGGGTCCAGTTGTGTTGGGGACTCGAACCGGCACGATTGAGTTTATCAAGCGAACTTATTGCTCGCAGCTCGATTATTTATAGTGGTGGAACATTATTAGAGGGTTCCATCGAAGTCATATATCCATGAGCTTTATCGCTTTAATGCATACATACAGAAGTGGGTAAGAGTTCTGCGTTTAATCGAAGTACTTGACTGTCTTTAATATCGATTTCCTTTCTTACTTCACAAAGACAGTTTAAAAGTTGTTCAATCAGGCACAAACAATTTGCATAGGGCTAGAAATCCGAACAGATGTTAAATACACTATAAAAATATCCAATCAATGTAAAATATCCCCACCACTCCTATTTATACACTAGTGTTTCTAATTTCTACGTTAATATTCAAGGTCAAAGAGCAAAAATAACGGATTTTCTCATATTTCTTATTAACGACTGTCGCATTTTTTTGAACGTGGTTTCCCTAATAGGCATACTTACAATGTATTGTGATAAAGGAAGTTTCATCAGCTAGTAACATAGAAAAATAAAACAATTGGTTATGATCAAAGTACAATGGATTATTGTTATTTAAATTTCTGATGCTGGTCTGTTTATTGTAATGATAATCGTCAAGTTCGGCGTCAACAGTCATATCTTCAACTTAGCTTTCTCCTTCTTCTCCTTATTGGATTTGATCTGTAATGTTTGATCCAGCATTGGATCAGAACTGGCGAAGAATTGCTACATACTAGTGAACAGAATAATGCTGCTTTTGTCGGCCACAATGTTTACAACAACCTTTTCCTACAAATCTTCTTGGAATTACAAAAAAATTGTATTAGGGAAGCAGTTTTTCTGGAGCAGGCGAAAGTACCGAAACTTTGAATTGGGTCCAAACTGTTACTTATTCATTTCCATCCCCAGCCGGTACATGTCCCGGCCGCACTTGTGCAGTACACACGATATAACTCTTGAAAAGCAGAAGCAAATGGTGGAGGGAAACAAGACAAACGTACTTTTTATTTCTCCGTGTATTTCTACAAACTTCAAAATTCCTTTAAAAATTGATTCTATAGAAAACTTAATTTCCAACTTTTGGAATCGCGATATCTCGAGAATGGCGATGGATTGAAAAAAAGTATCTGAACCATTTCAATGGACAATTGCATGGTTGACAACTTTTGTGTTTACACACAAAAGTTGTCAACATATGGTATAAGAGAAATTTGTGAAAATACAAAATTCCAACCCTTTGAATTTGAATTAGTCCCAATTTTTAGCTCTATGCGAATTGTACCTGACTTAAATGTCTATTTTCACTGAGCTAGTGGGGCTTGCCTGGAACTGCCAAACGAGAAATCACTTCTACTTATCTCTTCTTGCTATCGGCGTCAAAAGAAGTCATAGTCCGACCTCTCCCTTTCTGAAAAGCGAACCAAAGACACTAAATTATCAGCTAAAGCATGGATTTGATCTACCATTAACCTACTTTACAATTATGAATGAAGACATTCAGAGCCGTCATTTAGCTTTTAGCGATATTGTAACACATCAAGACTCCCAACTTTGGAACAGTTCCAGCCTATTCGCGCAATCAAAGTAAACGACTTCGGGACGAACCTTAGCCTACATTTGTCGATTGTACCCGCGTCCCGCACCTGGAGTACGGCCACATACATTGGGCGGCAGTATGCGAGCCACGTCCTGCTAACGCGCAGGTTCTACCCGCGTCCCGCACCTAGAGTACGGCCACATACATTGGGCGGCAGTATGCGAGCCACGTCCTGCTAACGCGCAGGTTCTACCCGCGTCCCGCACCTGGAGTACGGCCACATACATTGGGCGGCAGTATGCGAGCCACGTCCTGCTAACGCGCAGGTTCTACCCGCGTCCCGCACCTGGAGTACGGCCACATACATTGGGCGGCAGTATGCGAGCCACGTCCTGCTAACGCGCAGGTTCTACCCGCGTCCCGCACCTGGAGTACGGCCACATACATTGGGCGGCAGTATGCGAGCCATGTCCTGCTAACGCGCAGGTTCTACCCGCGTCCCGCACCTGGAGTACGGCCACATACATTGGGCGGCAGTATGCGAGCCACGTCCTGCTAACGCGCAGGTTCAAATCAGTACCATGCTCCTAATTCGTTATACTCTCCTGATGCTGTAAAGAATTTGCGAACGAATCTGGATTGCAAAATGTGGCCCACGCAAGCTTACACAGTTACACATCTAGATTAAGAATGTATTTATTTTGCACAGTTAATTACCTTTGGTAACGTTGACATTACAATAATAAGGCCGCCAGTACCCGTCACAGTGCACAGTGGGGATATTATTCCTCATTACGTTTTTGATAATGCCTAAGTTGAGTCCAATTTGTGCTCAGACATTGTCAAAAACATTCTTCATTTATTGATCACAAGCACAATCTTAGCAGCAAAACAATCTCAAAAATAAATTAGGTACAGCTGCTATCTTGTCAATGAATTAGAAACAGCTTTCTTGTCAATAAATATTACGTTGTCTCCGGCTTATAATCCTTAAATGCAGGAAGCACAACTCTCCAAAGAAAATCAATGCTAGTCTCGGTAACTAAGCTTTTTTTTTTTTTTTTTAAGGCTGGGAAATCATCCAATGACTGCTCCCGCTCTGGGTGGAGCGGAAGGGAGTGTCAGACTCTTACTGACTAAAACCCATCCATGTTCCTTCCGTAGCCCTTTATGTTCCGGGGTAGCGGTAACCCTTTCGGACAATCCCGCTTACCCGGCAGGCTTGGCCCTTAGGGGCCCCTTCATATGCTGACATCTCTTTGAGGCGCGCGTGGAACATTTACGCGCCGTACGGCACGGGTCTGGTGCTGATCGGACGGTGAGTCACCCATTATTCACCGTCCGCAGGCCCGCGCCTACGGTGGCCGGGAGTCGTCACGTGGCTCCCGACGCCCGGGGCGTCTCCTGCGGCGGCTGGGACGGGAGGACCTTTCTCTCTCCCATCCCGCCACCTCCTTCGCGAGCATGACTTTACCTACCTCCGTCGAATAGTCGGGGCATACTTGACGGACAGAGCCGTCATCTACCCCGGTCGCGATGGGGAATGGAACCGGCGAGAGATGTCGTGCGGTGTCCCACAGGGATCGGTTCTGGGGCCATTCCTGTGGGACATCGGTTACGACTGGGTGCTGCGGGCCGACCTCCCTGACGGCGTCAGCGTAGTTTGCTACGCTGACGACACGCTGGTCCTGGCGCAAGGGAGGTCGCATCAGGCGGCGGCCGACGCGATGAAATGCGGGGTTGCGACAGTCGTTGAGAGGATCCGGCAGTTGGGTCTCGAGGTGGCATTGCACAAATCCGAGGCCATGTCCTTTCATGGGCCTCGGAATAGGCCACCATCGGGATCCCAACTTACGGTAGGAGGAGTTCACATCGGCGTCGAGACCACGATGAAATACCTGGGTCTGGTCCTCGACAGCCGATGGAATTTCGTGGAGCACTTCCGACGTTTGGCCCCCAAGCTGGAACGGACTGGGGCCGCCTTCAAGCGGCTCTTGCCTAATTTGAGGGGGCCAAACGCCTCCTGCCGGAGGCTTTACGCGGGAGTCGTGCGGTCCATGGCCCTTTACGGGGCCCCGGTGTGGGCGCGTTCATTGCGGCGGCGAGCCGCCCACTATCTGAACGCGCCCCAAAAGGTGGTAGCCATTCGGCTTATCCGGGGGTACCGCACGATCTCGGGCGAGGCGGCAAACCTCCTTGCCGGACTGCCGCCGTGGGATCTGGAGGCGATAGTCCTCGCGCGCCTGTTCGAGTGGCGCGCGGAGGTACTAAGCCGGGGGGAAACTCCGTTTCCGCAGCAAATTGCGGCGGAGCGGACGGACCTCCGGCGCGATCTCATGGCGGCCTGGAAGCAGCGACTGTCGCAACCCAGCGCAGGGCACGCCACGATAGTGGCGGTAAGGCCCCTCTTTGAGGAGTGGCTAGAGAGGCGTCACGGCGCCCTCACCTACCGCCTGACGCAGGTCCTCACCGGACATGGATGTTTCGGGAGGTTCCTGCACATCATCAGGCGGGAGGAAACGCCCAGGTGTCACCACTGCGAGGATCGCCCAGAGGACACGGTAGAGCACACGGTGCAAACCTGCCCCGCATGGGCGGAGCACCGCCGTGTCCTCGTAGAGGCGATCGGCGGCGGCGACCTCTCGCGCCCGGCCCTGGTGCAAGCCATGGTCCGGGGCGAGAGGGAGTGGGAGGCAGTCACCTCCTTCTGCGAAAAAGTCGGTAACTAAGCTGCGAGAACGTTTTGCTCAGAACACTAGAAGCCGAAACTATGGAGCGCACAAATTGTGTCAAAGACGATGCAGTGACTTTAATTACAATACACTCTGGGGATGGGGCAGACTTTGTAAAGGAAGACATGTAGCTGACATCGTGGTGCATAGTTCGCGAGGTTGTGCTGCACAGCCTTTGTCTGAGACGGATACAAGGCACAGAGGTTTTTGTAGTGAACTCCAAGGTTAATTAGGCACTTAACTTGTTGTTAATTAGAGAAACAATACGTATATGATTTTCGGCTCCAGATTGAGAAATCCTTATATCTTTGAGTAACTATCATCAAATGTTTTTAAGGTTAATCCCTTTCGTCGTTCTTTGCTACTCTAATGTGTTTTAACAAACTTACCGTCGCTGATGACAATATTCTGTTCAATATTCGCACACCCGGCAATTCAAAGCAGCTGAATATCGATAGCGAGGCTCAAAACAAAGGCGTTGTCTCCCATACGTTACTTGGCCGGCACCGAAGGACGATCCATTACAACAACTACGCCGGCCACTGTTGAGCTGCAGCCACCATGCGTCATTGTGCCCAGGCGGTTGTTCGCACATACATATCATATGTAGATATTTATGAGGTCGTGAATGTTCCACATTTTCAGTACAGACTTGGATGCTAGCCATGTTAGCCTTTTGTTATATTATTTGAAAAATGTAGGGTAGAATACTTTTCTGAAAAGAAATACTCAGCATAATCTCGAATACCTAATTCTATAAATTGTCTACCGCTGACAATTTAAAACCGTCTCGTTAGTGGTTGTCTCGAATCCCAAGTCACGGTACGCCGAGCGAAGCATTTGATTTTTCAGTTTGATAAATTAAGTGTTGTAGATTTCTTACCATGGATATCATTTTTGGAGTTTAACATGGAAATTTAGGATCAAACTTGAATAATTCAGCGGACAGACCTCCGGCGCTATCTCATGGCGACATGGAAGGAACAACTATCGCAATTCAGCGTAGGGCACTCCACGACAGGGGCGATAAGTCCCCTCTTTGAGAAGTGATTTGGTCTGTAGCGAGAGGAAATGAGAAGCAGTCACCTCATTCTACGTTATTCTAGCGAAGGAGATGGCGGGATGTTTGAGGGAGAGCTGGAGATGCTAAGGGCGTCAGAAGTCGCGTGGCGACTGTCGGTCACCGTAGGCGCGGGTGATTTAATGGGTAGGACATGGTCCGATCAAAACCAGGCCCGTGCTTGAAGGCGCGTTTGTTTTCCACGCGCGCCTTAAAGAGATCTATATCAAGATTTAGTCAGTAAGAGTCGGACACTCCCTTCCGCTCCACCCAGAGCGGGAGAGGTCATTTAATTATTTATTAACCTTAAAAATGCTTAAAGAATGGTGCGTACGGTGCGACCGATTGACTGAAAACTTATTTCAACATTAGTTTGTACTGTTGAGACTTAGTTATTGCGAAAAAATTACGATGTTTACTATTTCGGCTTACTCATAAATAAGCCGAAATAGTAAACATCGTCTAAATTCTTGTTACCATTTTATGTTCTATGTTAGGGGGTTATGGTTTCCGCCCTCAGTCCTTTAGGCGGACCATGTATTGTTACCATTAATATACTAATTACTTCTGCTTAAGTATTGCGATTATTATCTGCTAATGGATTCTATCCACAGTCCACAGCGAGTCATGGGCGGGGGTTGCGCACAGAGACGAAGCTATTCGAGCTAGCTTACGAGAAATTACTGGTGATATTTGGTTGAAATTGTTTGATGTTTAGGATTTTCACACAGACTTTCAGTCCGTATGTATTTTATAACGATAGGCGGCATGACATTCCTCTGTCACATTGATCAACTTAGTGCGATGTAGTAATCTTCAGAACAAGCAATTGAGATTATTACGTTTGTTGCGCTAAAACTTGTTTTAGAACATTTTACAGGCTCATTATTACGTCTAATAAAAGTGTAAAATATTAATTCAGCCGCGGTACTGCTTACTGCTCGTAGGCGGGTAGGTATGTTGCGCTTTCATTCAGTGGTCGCAAGTAAAAACTGGGCGCGGGTTTCGTTAAATAAATGATCAGATGAGCGGCATCGCATCCGGCTCCAGCCCTTCATTCATATCACATGCGTATGGCTTACACAGGTACCATATGCCCTCGTGGTATGTATTAGTACAAGCTTATTTAGAGAGGGTCACGTTATGTCGGATTAAAATAGTATAAACAGCACCTACTTAATTCGAATCGTATAAACGGCTGAGTCTGCTTATTATATATTTGATGTGGGGTGTGAGGCACGCTTACCATCTTAATGCCCCAAGTCAACCTCACCTGCTCGCGGTGCGCCCTGCTGGACAACAAATGAGGCTGTGATAGCGGGCAAATATGGTTTACTATTCTAAATACATGCTTCGCAGCTAATTGGGCAGACTAGTGACGGTCAGTAGCGATCTGCGATGGCCAACCCTTAAAAATAGTACTCCCTTTCTTCTCCTAAAATTGTATGTCCGAAAAACATTATCCATAACCATAACACGTTTGCTATAAACTTCAGTTAGCATTAAGTTCTAAAATCTTGATGATCTTGATCTTTCAATTGACTTGATAACGAGTACACAAAATATTAGGCTCGTTGAAACAACGATCTTCGCAGGATGGCTATTGGCTGGTAGCAGCTGGGTAAGGGTTGCCAACAAACGACCTGAATGGCGTGCAGGTGGAGGTGCCTATGTCCAGCAGTGGACTGCTAAAGCCTGATGATGTACTTTATACACTGCCATGCAAAATGTCCACAATCTAGTTATCTTCCCGTCACTCAAGCAGTTGACGCGGCCTATCTCTTATTCTTTTATGCGGTCGAATGGGGCGGGTAATCAGGGCACGGCCTCGGCGGGCCCTATTTAGATCGGGGCTGTAGTCTGTAGCTGGTTAATGCCAAGGTTCAAGTTTGGTGGGCGCCATGTGCCATTGAGAATGTAGATGGCAATATTTTGATTAAGATACTAGTATTTTAGTGCAAAAAAAGAACACAACTGACTACTTCTAGTGGTTTCAAATTTGGCTGCTAATGTAATATAAGATGGTCATAATTATGTAGGATAGGTGTGATGAGCAGTGTTTGTTGTTAAAAGTTCATTTGGATTAGTCCGCGGTGGACGGCTAATTGTCTCTCAGCTGACAGAATGTGGGGATAGCTCCATGTTATTTAAACACGTGTGGCCAGCCCCAGCGGCTTACATGAGTGAGTGTGATGCTACTTGAGTATTATACAACTGGTGAGTAGGTTACCTCATACCACGCCCGTCACAACTCTCTTGACAATCGTTGTGTTGTGTACAATTGATAACCTATGTAGCTCTCTAATGCCCTAAAAGCTTTCACATACTTACTGATAAGTTTACTTTACGTAATATGTACATAAGCATACTTTACATCTTGAAGTAAATGGAGTTGAGATATAATTTGTTTTTCTTTTATATAACTTTTCGATCGTTCTGGCTGTTTGTGCTGTAGCAATTTTTGGGGATTATTTTCCATTTTCTTTTGCGGAGTTATAGGGCCTCAAAGCTACTGTACTTCATATTATTCATTTACGTATTCAACATCCAAATAAAATATTTAACGATTTCCATTTAGGAATATGTTGCGGTTGTTTAGTTCATTTTCGCTCTCTTGCTCATATTACTAAACGCTAAGACTCACTGCATGTAACTGCGCTCATAACAACACACGCTAAAATCCCAGCTGCCAGTTATCCTAACAAACAGTGTCATTAGCTGAAAAACGAGATGACAGATGGTCGGCGAGGAGCTGAGTACGTGAGTTATGAGTATGGTCGGGCGGCGCGGACAGCGAGCGCGCCGCGACACTGCGCCATTGTGCTGGTGCTTGTCAGTCCCTGTTTGATCATCTGCGGATAAGGGACTTAAGGAAGATTTCGTTATGAAGGAAAGGGAGAGTGGGTCGTAAACGTAATCTTCACCTGATACTGCCCGTAATTGTTCGTGATATATTTAAGGTTCACGACACTAATAAAAGTCAAAAGTAACCGTATTATAATGTCGCAATTTTTTTTGCAGTTAATTAGAACATACATTTTATGTATCACCTATAGTTTTCTCAGCGCACGAATTTTACTGCTTTTGGGTTACATAATTGCAATGTTCTCTAAGTTTTTTGAAAATAAATGATATCCTATGGTAATACCTGATAATTTAGCTTTCTATTGATAAAAAAAAATATTAAAATCGGTCCAGTATTTTCGGAGCCTATCCGGTACAAACAAACAAACAAAAAAACTCTTTCCTCTTCATAATAGTACCTATAGACATACTACCTACAAACATATTGTAAAGCTGAACTACAGGTGTATAGTTTTCTGCCAAATTGTCTGTTTTATTTCGTGAAAATAAGTATTTCAGTCCTTGACATCTTAAGCAAACATTCTTTGTTCTTCTGTCTGTATGATTATTCTGTAACATTCGCAACTCTTTGCTTACGTTCACTCGTAAAAAAGTAGATAATGAATGTAACTGAAAATTATGTATTCACATAGGGAATGACGTAGTTTATTATTTGCCGCCTGTTCTCGTCGATATGATGATGGGCAACCAATTTTGGCCGACATTACTTCGGCGCACATCGGAAACTGGAGCAAGTACAGACAGATCTTAGATAAAGTTCTGATTGAAACCAGCCATGCCTGTCCTGGTGGCGCCACCTTCCATGAAATATTCTTTGTGGCATAAATGGAATTTTTGCTTTCATAAATAAGTCTCATCTTAAAAAAACAACATAATCTCAGGATCCCTGACTCAACTCTAATGGAGTGGCAGAGCTAGCAGAGCTACTGGCAAATAAGACAGTTTACGTACTATAAAATATCTTTTTCGTTTCAATCAATGAACTCAGCCTGTCGCAGTCCACTGCTGGGCATAGGCCTGACCCAGGCTGCGCCACAATACTCTGTCCTCCGCCTTCTGCATCCAGTCTTTTTGTTTGGTTTAGGTTTGTTGCGGTGCTCGGGTTCTGTTATTCAAACTGATTGATTAGCACCATTCAGCTCAACCATTTGGAAGCTAAATGATTCAACACACGCGTCACCGTCAGCGAGATATTAGAGCTGGCCAAGCTGGCCAATAAAGGCAAGCCAGAGGGGAGGAACAAGACTTCTCCCGTGAGATAGGGTCCATGAGGTCGCTAATGCCCAACAGCTCACCACATGCTTTGCGGGTTCTTGTATCTCTCTTGGTCTGGCTCATTACTCTAGGCCTGCAAAGTAAACTCTACCGTCACAGACCCAGAGTTCAGCAGCCCGCAAGCCCCGCCCCGACGTGAACGTAGAGATACGTCGGTGGGGTTATTTTATATATATTTTTTTTATTTAAAAAATAATTACACTAAGGCACTTAGAGCAAGCGTTTCTAGTTGTAAAATCAATGTGTTTAGCCTCTACCACATGACACAAACTAAGTCGTAAGGCCATCTTAATAACACACTTAATTAAAGTTCAACTTGTCGTAACCGTATTGCCTATCCTTGGGGAGTTTCGTCTGTAGCTCGCTTAAGCATAATCGAGCGTAAATTAGATCGCGCGGTAATTCGCCCCCTCCGCCCAACGTCTTGTTATCTCGGCATATTTGAGAATCTTTTTAAAAGAAATACATGTTGTAGCCTTTGATTATACGCGTAGGAGTAGACAATAGAATAATGTATGAGGGGTAATATTTTTACCCATAATTGTCTTTGAAAAAGTAAATGAATAGGGTTATCATGTAGGTACAGCGTATTCGTTCATCATCGTCGTTTGAAATATGCTTAGTAGGCGGAGCCTTCATAGAATGAAATAGAATGCACACACAGTGCGGCGTCACAATTGAAACCAGTCAAGATTGGTTAGGATTATCCTCTCCTTCGATAAAAACAAGTGTGGCATTGGTGTAGGAACACCAATTAGTGGAGGGATAATACAATAGAACAGACTGACTGACTGCACTGACGGGCGGGATGATCAGCGGAATAGGCATGGAACTGGATAGCTTTATTATTTGTGGATCTTTATAGAACTGGTGATGCTATCAGCAAGAAAAGTGCAACAATATTGTTGTTATTAGTGTACGACTGCACTGACAGTAAATGCAATAACAAATTTAAAAAAATAAAACCAGTAAAAAACAAGAAAACATAAAAGTTACTCAAGGCTTGATAAACTAAGCACATCTTGCTTTGAGTTTGGGGTATCAATCAGGATACAAGGTGTAATAGGAATAACTGAACCTAAGAGAGGTCGTTGTACTCATTGTTATGAACACACAATAAAAATACATGTCTTCAAAATGGAACCCTGTTATTGTGAAATAAATAATAGCTTAAAAAACAAAAAAACACGCCTTAATAGAAAAGCAAATTTTGTAGTAGAAAATGATTTTCAATTAATTTGAATTAAGAAGTGTGATTAGAAAAACGTGGGGTGCTCGATGTCAATTGTTATAATAATTTAATGACAGACATTGGTAAAGTAGAGTCATTATGGCAATCTCTTAGAAAACACTTTTCCACGGTAAAATAATTATGTGTATTTTTTTGTATCTATTCTTAATACCGTATACGTTTATTGACAATTATTTTCTACTTTATAGTTTGCTTTTCTATTAAAGTAAACTAAAATGACATTAAGTAATCAAATAATTATTATTTGATTGATCTTTTTCTTAATATTTTTTCTGTTTTGTCCACTGTCATCGATCCTTGAAAAAGTTAATAAAAGCGTGTTAAAAATCAGCCATTTTTTGAGTAATGGTTTTGTAAATTTGAATTTGTTGTTGTGGTTACTGTCGAACTGAAGCTTCTCGTCGCGTCGTAGGAAATACGATAATCATCAAATATACGGTTTAGTGACTTAACAATGTCAAAAGGTTTCATCGGAAACCATAAAGCGCTGCTCAACCGAGCGATCGCGATCGTATGTTGGTTCGCGATCGACGAAGCGGGATTACGGTATTATAGTTAAGGCTTTTAACTATACGGATCCCTTTGTAATATCGTGTAAACGGAAAACGGTTTTTTTTTGGAAAATCAACTTAAACACATCCTCCTTTTTGAGAATACTGAGCTGAGTCAAACTCGTTCTATATTTCACTGCCTAGTAATCTCGACTGACTGCCTTCTTGGTCTAGGGAACGCACAGGCTACTGCTATGGGTGAGTTCTTGGGTTCCATATCCAGAACGGGCAAGGTGCGCTTGGGATTTTTTTCAAAAGCAGGTTTCTGCCCTGATACACGAGAGTTCAGCGGGAAACTCAGACATCTCGTTATGATACTAAGCTCGCAGGTAATCAGGTAATCCCTCTTTACACTCCAGATAGACCGTCGCGATCTCTCCTAATAGTGCGTCATATACATATGACGAAGGGATTCGTTATCAGTGGGTCGACATCGGAAATAACACTCACAAAACCTTCGTTACCACTTTTAATTACTTGCTCACTCGCACTGAATACAAAATAATCAAGGATGGCTCGATTAAGAACTAAGGAACGTCCATCCAGACTGACGGACTGATTCAAAGTGTCCTCACTCAACTGTCACCGCACACTTGTCACCCCACTTACAGGTTAGCCAACCTACCTGTCAACGTCAGTACCTGTCAATGTCAAATAACCGATTATACTTCCGGATCGACATTTGACTCGATTATTCGCTCGGTGTTGCCATCACTCCACGCTAACCATACCCAAGTTATTACTTGACGTTCCGAAACGTAAGCTGTCAAATCTAACTACATAGTTCCTCTAGTGAGAGATAGATGGCGTTGATCCAGATTGATTAATATGCGTTGACGCTTCGACACCTACATATTATGCGCTAACGTAGCCACACGCTGCAGGTAGGTGCCATTGCTCAGAGGGTCCTCTAGCGAGCCCGCGACGCACCGGTTCTGCCTAGCTTTACTTTACTGACGGCTTCGGAATTCGCGAACTTATCCCGACTATTTATTTGTGGTTTACCAGTTTTTTAGTGTCCTGCTTTGACTTAAACTAAAGCCGTATTAGGAGATTTTCTGCCTGTATGTGTAAAGGGATACCACCAGTCTGACTCCCAAGCGGGGCAAAGTGGTATCTTCAATATTTGTACGTGTACTGTGTCCTACTAATTGATATTCCACCATATATAAATCACTTAGTAGTTGCGTTGCAACTGCACTCACTTTTCCCGGCTTACACGAGCATTAAACATTTACCAATATTATCCAGCATTGAGCAACTATCTTTTTTCTATATTTCCCGTCAGTACCTATTTGTGGGAAAATAACAAAAATAATACATAGATACAATAATATACGAATAAAATAATATACAAATGAAATTACATTATTACTTGAAGATCGCGGAATTTTAAACAATGAGTAATAATTATATACGTACGAATCCCGCACACTGACCACACGTCCTGTGTTCGTATCGGTTGTGTGCGCCCGCGAGTGGCCGGTGCCCGGATTAGCTGCTAATAATTATTGAGCTGTGGAATTTGGCGAGACACGTACGATGTTCTGTGCCATCTGTGGCTTCTATTATACACAGCGAAAATGAGTAGGTAATAGCGTCTGTTAGAACGGAATAATTAATATATAACTAATTACATGTAACGCCAACGATAATGATCAACCGATCATAGCGTAGGGAACGTTAGGGAAATTAATTGTTCAACTTACACCCTACGTCAATTTCATACAACTGACAAAGAATGACAGTTGCGATTTAAATATTCAGATAGTTTAATTTGGTGATAATTACCATAACAGTTACTTTCCTCGGTGTCACGATGTATGGTTCCGCTTGAATTGTCATCGTCACACACAAAGAGACTGTTCCCCAGTTACAGAAAACATAAATCAGAAGGGAAAAACAAATTTTTAAGCTTTTGTTATTGTTAGGGGGTTTATGAGGACTGTATTTTAATATTCAATGAGGCGATCTGATACTGGATTCAAGATTTTATTTTGGCTTAATACAATGGTTTGACGTGCGCAATGCTCGCGGAAGATGGTCGTGTTAGGGATATTTCGATACTAGTAAATACGAGTAGGTACTCGATACTTTTGATTCGATACCAAGTATTTATTGCATCGAATCAATTTTGCGATACATACTCGGTATCGAAACAAAATTACTTGGTATCAAATCGAATCAGCATCACCATTAAATCACCATTAAATAATGGTGTACACAACAAACTTAAAGTATGCACAGCAATATTTAATTGTTGTTGCAACATCAGTTCCAAGCGAGTGCCTTTTTTCCAAAGCCGGTGCAACAATGTCTCAAACAAGGAACAGATTGTCTCCAAAATACCTTGAACAGTTATTGTTTTTTTTCTTCTTAATTTTGTTTTAATTAATAATATTCTTGGACATTTCCCACAACGCCATATCGTCCCAAGCTAAGCAACCTAATGCTTGTGTTATGATAACGAGATGGCTGATAAACTACTTATATACATTTTTTTTTGTAAATACATACATATTATAGATAGAAAAACACCCAGACCCGTGACAAATACTTGCATGTCGTACAAATAATATTTGTTCCGTGCGGGAATCGAACCCGCGACATACTGCGCAGCAGTCAATCGCTCAACCACTGCGCCAACCGTGTCGACTATATATAATTATTGTCCTTCAACGTTCAATTTTAGCATCATCAAAATAAAAGATCTAAAAAGTATCGATATCAGTAAGTATCGATACTTTAGGAGTATTTGTTTAAGTAGTATCGGATATAGATTTGAGTACTATCGAAATGAGTAGGTATCGATACTTTGATGGTATCGGAACATCCCTAGGTCGTGTGTGTCCCCCCTTGCCGCGGAGTGCCCTTATATGGAGATGGCCGGCGCGGGCGGCCCTTCACCCGCGGCCCGCTGTGCCCCCGCCGACGCCGTCACCGGTGCCTCCTCCGCCGACGTCATCGATCGAGAATGTTCCGAACATCCCGGCCACCACCATGATGGTGAGCGCTACTGCGGACGACAGTGGTGTGCACATGCTAGAACTAACATATTAGGTAGACACTTGAAAACTGCCAGAAATCACTCGGATTTTGTCGCAACTCACGACACGTGAATGTGCTAATTCGTGCCATGTTTAGTATCCAGCTCTCGAGTCCAATTAGCCCACGCCGTCGTTTGGCTCCGTAAGGACATAGCCTAGGAAGGTACAGAAAGTCGACTCTACACAATGAGCGAGACCGGACGCACACATACTCAAAGTTAATAATTGCACTTTTTTCCTGATTGCATTTTTGCCTTTGCTTTGTTTCTAGTTAAAAATCTATGAACGACTTAGATTTTATAACTAAACTAGCTGACCCGCGCAACTTCGCCTGCGTCACCTAAGAGAGAGAGAGTGGTTTAGATATCTCCAAACAAAATTGTCCTTGACATCACTTGATTTCAATCATCATCTTATGTTGATTGAAATCAAGTGATGTCAAGGACAATTTTGTTTACATTTAAATACTTGTGATGAATAAGATATTTATTTGGATAAGGATTATTATGTTGATAAAACTCTTTCGCAAATAATGCATTAATTTTCGAACAAAGGAGATTGTTCTAGACCGCCCTATAACCAACAAACATTTGACGTGTACGTTAATTTTAATTATATTCTAATATGCTTTTTAAAAATAATAAATTCAAGCGGACACTGTTTAATTCTTAATAGGTTTTTAAAAGTGACCTCATTGATTTGATTACCAACTGAACTCGCCATCTTTCAAGGAATTGTCAATGTGAATGTCACAAAAGATTTGACAGTGTCGCTCTCGCTCATATTACATAAATATCGATATCGACGACGATGTCCA
The DNA here is from genome assembly GCA_951799385.1 of Hyppa rectilinea. NCBI lineage: Eukaryota > Metazoa > Arthropoda > Insecta > Lepidoptera > Noctuidae > Hyppa > Hyppa rectilinea. Next base: position 16,949,457 of record OX637322.1, on the reverse strand, counting down.
TAATATCTAGTGATAAATAATGGATGTTCGATATTTATCACTTCCAAAACATTGAAAATGTGCAACATAGAAGTTTTTCATGCATATTTTTTTCATGGAATTAGTTCCGTGAACATTTTATTGGAACTTATGATGAATATGGCCTAGCACGATTATGATGAAAATATAATGAACAAAACAAACTCACAAAATTGTACTTACTAGTCGAATGAGGGATTTTCTCACAAGTGAGAAAATATTAGTTCAAAAGAGGCGTTGGTAAAAAATACGTCACTGTCTCAGGTTTTTGACATCAAATAAGCTTTCTTATTTACGGATCTTATTTTTGTTATCAGTAGCCAGTAAGCCAGTAATTTTTACCCACGCCATCTATTGAACTATGTTTTTTAACTTGTCAGAAAATCTCTCATTTAACGATTGAAATGTCATTTACGACGCAGCTCTAGTGAATTGTTCTCATAACCATTTCACGACTTCAATAGCCATATTTTTACTTTTTAAGTACTTAAACTCTATTTTTAAATGTCGCAAACTAAAACGTTACACATTGTTCGTTGGGAACAAAATATTTTATTTTAGCATTTATTTAATTGGAGTAGAATCATAGCAACAACGTGTTTATGTTTGAAACGGAACAAATTAATTTACATTTGACATATTGATCTTTCATTTTGGTCTACCTACTAAATTAAAACCACAGATTAAATAGGTGGTCATTGATAATCGATATACAATGATTGATCTTCAAGACAGCATCTCTACGTCACTACGTCAGTCGGTGCCTGTGGCTGTGTTGTGTTGTTGTGAATACCTACCTATTTGGCGATTTCTTTTGGCGTTTTTGATTTTGTTTCTGTTTAACGGACTACAATTTGGATTGCTTTCAACGTGACCTGGCTTCGAATAACTGATTCTGTGATCTGCTTAAACGACACCTTAGCATTTTGACAACGGATAACGGACTTCGCTTAAAGTAAATAGTAAACTTCCCCCAATAAATAATAACTGTACCTAAAAGGCATAATACAACTGTATTTACGGGTAATATTTTACTGTATTTGAAGTTTAATGCTTTGTAGAAAACAGAAATAGCGATTTTAGAAGGAATTACTTAAGTTTTCTTTTATTAAAAATAACCTCAAAATCTGTTCCTTTTCTTTAAATAAATGTTTTCTCTAAAGTGTCCGTCAAGAAACTTTGTTCTTATGGGCTACTAAGGGCAGTTTACAAATAGAAAATGATTTTTTCTATGCTGTTGGCTCCAGGGCGAACAATGTATGGGCGTAGAACAATCTCCTTTGATAACCATAAAAAAGGTTACAGTGAGTCAATCTTAAAAGATAGACATATACTGTCGCAGATTTTTTTTTAGAACTTTTAATGAGGAACAATTCCAACGCGCAACTGAAGCTCTCAATAAGGTATATTTTGCATTAATGCTCCGTTCCTATTGGTCGAAGCGTGATGTTATATAGCCTTTAACCTTCCTCGATAAATGGACTATCCAACACAATAAGAATTTTGCAGTTCCTGAGATAAGCGCGTTCAAACAAACAAACTCTTCAGCTTTATAATATTAGTATAGATAAATAAATCTCTTAAAAAGTAAAAAATGCTATAAGCCACCATGTATATTATGTGACGTCCTGATGTCAACGATACCTCGATAGTCAAAGTACTACGAGTTGTTTGAGAGTTCTTTGTGGGATGAACATACATACATACACATCCTATTAAAAACATAACCCTCCTTTGCGTAGTCGGGTAAATAGAGACGCATTACGTACAGCGTGAGCAAGCATACTCGCGCCTGGTATGTGTTTGAGACCGGCGTACGTTCATGCCTATGTGTCCCTCGTCGTGGAGCCAGCCTTCTGTTGCCGCCTGCTGCGCGGTACCGTCGCGGACGTCAGTCGCCTAATGAGTCAAGTTAGTGTTGGCCCGGGGGACAGCTTCACTTGGCTCACACTTGCTTATTTATCCTAACTGTAGGTACTGCGGTACATAATGAGCTAATGGCCGCCACACATTGGGCCAACGGTTTGTGTTTTATTTACAACATTATGATATAACAACTCGCTTGTATTACTCAAACTCAAACTCAAAGTATTTATTTCAAATAAACCAATTACAGGCACTTTTGAATTGTCAAGGTGTCGGTCAGTCAGAGAGATGAAGCTAGTTGCCCATTCCAAAGCAGTAGGTACCTATGGAGAAGAACGAGCAAGAAACTCCATGGACACTCTTTGAAACAAAATATGGTTACAAAATATGTACCTGATATGTAAATCTGACACAAACCTAGGGTGCACTGAGAAAAGTCAATAACTCGTTCCCCGACTTTGGGATCGAACCCAGGACCCCGGACCTAAGTACACTTACACGGCAACTTGACCGTGTCGTCGGAGCGGGGATATACAACGTAACATACTAGTGACTTGCCACAGCCCCGCACAGGTACCATGACATGTCATAACATCGAAATGTCAGTGCTATATCTAAAGAAGTTTAATATTAATGTAGTATTCACATGAAACTTCCGGAATACATTTTCGAAATGATGGTGAAAACCGCACATAATCTGTGGTGTAGTTATAAGTACAACGAGGTATAGAAGCATCTAGTCTGGCTGTTTCGACTGCCGCCCCTACCCACCGGCGCTGCAGGCTGTGCGCGTGTATAGCCGACGTCACACACACACGCATATCAAATAATCTCCCCTTACATTAGGTGCACTCATACTGCCATTTGAACTGACTGATTTTCGGGCAATATTGGTCAAATGTGACGTAGTCGGTAATTTTTGCTAGAAATACCTTCACACTATGTTGCACAATTTAAACTAACATAATACAGTAAGCAAATCAATACGAAATAAATAATAATTTTGGACAAACGGATAATAGGTATTTAATGCGACGCGCACATATTAAGTATTCACAAACATATCGAAATTAAAAAAAAAAACAGTACAAAACAAATAAGCGATTAGAAGTAATAATTGCCAATAACTACGTAGATTGGTCGACTGCATGACTGTTGTCGGGCAATAATAGCCAGTGTGAGCGCTGCTTTGTTACTAGAGCAACCCTCCGGGCGATGCGGACTGCCACACAGACAAGCATCATGTCCAATAATGTGTGCCTGCGCGAATGTGTGGCTGACGTAATTAGCTGCTGTGAAGTACTGTGCACTCGACGACGAGACTCGACTTGTGGCCACTAGCAGGCTTATCAGCACTGATAATGTGCGTTTAGTGCTTAAAATAGACCGCGATTGACACATTTAATTTGGTTATTAAAAAAAAATATTAGGGAATTTTAATCTGTATCTCTTATTTGTACCTATGTAAGTCACATTTATAGGACTCAATGCAGGTTTAGGTATAAGATGTGGACATTATAGTTATAAATAACCGTGACGTCACCGCCCAGGGCTAGCGTGGTTACCGCTTACTGTTCTGAGAAGTGATACTGGAATTTTAAATTGGAGAAAATAAAATAGATTTTGACTCTGATTCTGTTACATACAAACTGAGCTGATATGAAAGTATTGCCGTAGAAAGTACTTGATGACATCGTCGATGATAAATCAACAAAAAAAAGTATTTGTTTTGTAATAAAGTAATCTAGGTAATGCGTGTGCTATACAATAACATAACATTTGTAACGGTCAGTGTCGGTTGTTATCACAAAGTTTATCAACAGATATCAGACCGCTAATCTCGTATTGGCTTTGATAATATCCAAAGCCGTCTTTAACTTATTGGAGGCTCTGGGCATATTAGGATAGTGGTGGCAAAATAGTGTCAAAGTCATAGGGGGGCCCCCTATGACTTTGACAGAACCCTATTTTGTTAGAATATACAAAGAAAGTAGATAAGCAAGCTTCTAGATTTATTTTTATTGTCAGTCACATTAAATGAATAGATAATGTAATAACAGGGGATAGAGTATGAAATTGCCATTTTATTGTATTAAGCACTTCGAATTGACATAGAACCTTCATGGTTTGAGATTTTTGAGTGAAACAGCTCACAATATCAATGTTGCGTTTGGAGAGGGGACTTCTAATGAACGCAACGTGCGATTTTGGTTTAAACGCTTTCGTGATGGAAACTCTGATTTGAAGAACGAACCACGTGGAAGACCGCCCACACAGGTGAATAACAATGAATTGAAAGAGATGGTGGAAGCCGATCCGAGCCTAACTACCCAGGAATTAGTGGCATGGTTTAACGTTACCAACAATATTGTTTGATTAGCGTCAAATCAATAAAATAAAATTTCAAATTTTGCAGAGGGTGGTTTTGAGGGTGCCTCATGATTTGACTGATCTGCAGAAAAAAAACGCGTGTTGAAACTCGTGTTGCCTTGTTGAATTGATACAGAAATGAAGGAATACTGGATCGAGTTGTGACATAATTATGATGAAAAGTGGATTCTTTACAATAACCGTAAAATGCAATGGCTGACCCCAGGCCAATTCAATTCAATTTATTTATTTTGTGAACATAGGTGATTACAGGTGTTTTTCACTATAAATAAAACGCCTCAACAGTCTCCTAAAGCAAAGCTTACCAATAAAAAGGTAATGGTAACTGTTTGGTTGTCTCAGCATGGTGTTATTCACTATAGCTTTCTTCGATCTGGTCAAGCTATAACGGCAGATGGCTACTGTGCCGAACTACATTTTTGCTCTAACGCGAGACTTCATACAGTACGAGAAACCATTTCAACTCTACAGGAACTGAAATTAGAAACCATCCTTATTCGCCAGACCTTGCTCCAACGGACTACCATTTTTTTTCGTGATTTCGACAATTTTCTACGTGATAAAAAGTTTACTTAGAGGAGGAGGCAGTACAAAATGCTTTCACATAGTTTGTCGAATCTAGATCACGAGAGTTCTATTGCAAAGGAATGAATGATCCTATTAGATGGCAGCAAGTTGGCAAGCAGTTTGTCGGGTCAGCTAGTTATCTATAGATAACGACAAACGTTGTCCTGTCTTAACTATGATACCTATACCTACCCTACCTACCCTATGTCCTTTTCCTGGCTCTAAGCTACCTCCTCACCAATTTTCAGCCATATCGGTAAAGCCGTTCTTGAGTTATAAACAGTGTAACTAACTCGGCTTTCTTTTATATATAGATAATGGTAATTATGTTGATTAAATAAATATGTTTAAGTAATTTAAAAAAAACGAATTTCAATTTTTCAGTACAAATCGACAATTTCATACTTTAACCCCTAATATAATCCACAAAAGTAACTCTTTTAACATTCACAGGTTAGTACTTTATAAGAATCTATGTTGATTGAAGAGGAACCCTTCTCGATTTGAGATGGGCAAAATCGTTATCGTTTACTCCTTCAAAATCGAGGTTTTTGAGCACATCACATTCTATGGACATCAGCGACAAACTGGTTAATATTGTAGTCAGTATTTCGGGTTCAATTTATTCATATCAAAAAAGTTTTTCACAGTATGGTAACGATAACCGATATCGTTTAGTGATCTGGCAGGGAATAGGGGGCCCTATCGATCACGGGGCCCTGGGCACTTGCCCAGAGTGCCCAGTGGGAAAGAGGTGTCTGATAATATCACTCCTGTCTTGCTCCTGTCGCATAGTATGTTGCATCTCAATCTCAATACTATTAATGTATCAAAAAAGGGGCTCTAATGTTTATTCTGGTTAGCTGAATGGGTAACTCGTACAGTTCTCTCACAGTTCTATCCCTTTAATTTATTCCGTCGCCTAACGTCCACCAGATGGGGAGCATCTCCTCAAGTTCTGCGGGGACCTGGTATGGCACTTTGTTTCTCCGCTGGTGAATATGCGTGTCCAGTATGGAGCTGAACTGCCCATGCTAAGTTAGTGGATGTAGCTCTAAATGAGACCAGCCGGATGAATATTGGTTGCTTAAAATCCCCGACCCCGTTGCGAATGCTATACCACTGACTGGCATCGCGCCTCCAGAAATTCGCCGGACCATAGTCTGCCGTATCGAGAGGGCGAAGTTACAAGATAACCCACGTCACCCAACGCACAACTTTAACCCAGTGCCATAGAGGCTTAAAAGCGGCAAAAATTCCTTGGGTGCGTGATTCCAGCCGAAGGCAACCCCTCCACAAGTAGTTCTAACCTCTGGCAAGAATTTCTTCACTGAACCATCAGAAAGCCACCCATCTGGGCACAAGCTACCGTGGCCTACTTGGAAAACCTTAAACAAACTTCGTACCCAAGTAGGTCGTAGTAAGGACAACCTCCACAAGTGGGGGTTCACAGACGGTTCAGATCTCCGATGTGTATGCGGCGTCTGCGGCACCGCATGCCCCGTCACACACATGTGAGGACCTAATGACTGCGTCAGCGAACGGCATTCGCGTTGCTGAATTTTTGGGCCAAACAAATTTAATAAATAAATTTGGAGAAGAAGCTATTGAATGTCAAGGTGACCTTAAGTTGTCAAATCCGCTGCCGCATCCGCTTGCGTCCGTGACGTGTGCCGCCCTTCACAAGCACTCCTCTCTCTTATCACCGTAATTAAATGATGTCGTAATACATTAAAACGTCGATGTACCGTGCGATGTAATTACGTTCATTTTCATTTCGTACTCAACTCAATATAATATGAATTTGATTAATCCAATTAATTATAGCTTTATTGCATGGATAAATTGGATTTGAATAGTAGAATTTTATTGACATAATTCATTTGTTCGGCAACACACATATTTTCTGTTTACGTTTCCAATATTTTTTTAATTTACGAACAGAAATTCAACGTTTTTGTTTGTCGTAAATTGTCTGTACCAATTTTCAGCTTATTGTACATTCTGCAGCATTATATTGTTCGCTCGTTAAAATCATTTTCACTTGTACAGAGCGAAAACAATCAGGGATCGCGTCGTAAAGTTGTCATCGCGTCAGGACACGGACGGCGGCGCGTATCATTGAATGAATGCGGATAATTAGCGCCGAGTGCCGACCGTGTCGGGCGAATGCCGTCCGTGCCGGACGAGAGCCGTCGATTGCCGCCCGACAATTAATCGACGCTGGATGTGGACGCGCGCGACGTCTAGTGGTTCAACAATATACAAGCTCTTGTTTTACTTTTATAAGTACTGTTTTTGAACACAAATACATCTATTTGAATAATTGTATCTCAGAACGGTAATGGCAGTTGTAATGATATTTAAATAGGACAAATAATGTCTTGCTGTAAATTAAATAATTTATTCTCCTTTTAAAACTATTCGAAATATTTGCAAGACTCCACTTTTCTACTATCCCTCCGTGCCTAGATGTTGACAACTAAAATAAATTAACATAATAAACTAAAATAAGTTTAAAACCTGAAGCCTTATTTCACATGTTTTAATTGTTCTGAAGTCAAATACATATTTCACTGCATGAATATTTAGTTTGACTCATAATTATATGTAGATTCTGATACAAATAGTAATATTTGTTTACTGCCAATAAAACAGATATTTAAAATGATAAATTAACTTTCGGAACGTCTAAAATATGTACCTACTCAAGTTTACGTCGCATTCCCAAACACAATATTAAATTTTAGGTGATAAAGCAAATTGTTTGTGTCTTCCAATCTAGTAATCTCATAGGTAAATAAATTATTATTGTTCCCATCGATTATGGAAGTAATCGAAAACATTTCGTCATATTACGGTTGAGAACAAGGGTTCTCTGCGGCGTGATTCAAATTTAGTTAATAGAATAGCTGACGACCCTTGTCTTGATTGATATATTGACGGATCAGTTGGAATAGCTAATGGAGGATGTACAGTCGGGACGTGTACTGCCAGCACACTGACACAATACGTAACACCCGCGGGTCTACAGAGAGTGATATTTAAATAATGTTTGGATACATTAATAAATAATTAAACAAGTAGGTAAGTACTAATCCTTTACGCTTTATAAATTTTGTCACATTACAATCTTATAGTTAGTGGCACGGTGGCATTGATTGAATCAGTATTTAAACGTGATTATAATTATTAGGTTAACAAGTAGGTACTAACTTCAAAAATATAAAAAAAAAACATAATTGACTAAATTATCTTTAAAAAATTATAAATTTTCTGTTTATATCACTTTGCCTGACTGCACAAATTGCACTGAATTGGTAGGAAACATCTGGTATTAATCTTCGGGCCGAGTGTACCCGGGCCGAGCGGGCCCGGGCCCACGCCGGTGACGCCCCATGTGCCGCCGAGCCTTTCATGCGACGGATAATGATAGTTGTGATTTGATTATACGAGCAATTAGAATTAAACCACCCGTTGCCTTGCCCCGACTGGAAATACTTGTATGCCAATTATGCACTGTTGAATTGTCAAGTCAAAACATTGAAGTTATTTGCCCATTCCAAAGCGTAACAGATTCCTACGGAGAAGAAAAGGCAAGAAAAGATTTTGAAATCGCAGACTGATCATTAAGAACCGTGACAAGCAGACATCCTATTCATACATCCGTGATTAAAATTTAATTAGTAGCAACCCCTCGTGAGGGCTGATGTGTATTGGCAGCACACCCCCGCACACCCCCGCACACCCCCACACACCCCCGCACACCCCCGCACACCCGACCCCTGTCAACTTGACGGAAGGGTAGTTATCGAACGAAAGGGCTGTTTTAAAATTATTACGGCAGTGTTACCAGTTTAATATTGAAAGCATTTTTTGAGCTGGTAAACCGGTGTTGGGTTGTAAAGGGATTATTAATTGTTGTAGTATGTGTATGTTTTAATAAATAATACAATATTTCTAGTATCGTGAGAAGAATTCACAGGCACAAATCTGGTATTAAAATAGATTTTTTTAGAGGATAGAACTGTCTGCTATTCTCCATTCCAATAATTGTTTTATTATTATTCTTGCCAAACTAAACAAGTTCTTCTGTGTTTGACTTCAAAGTTTAAAGTAACTATTTAATTGTAAACTATCTTTATATCGTGACTCCATTAGTAATTAACTTGTTGTAAACTTAAATAAGCTTTAAGTAGGTTCTAATTAAAGTCAGAAAAAGTAGCTTCAAGTAACTTGAAATTTTACTAAGTTAGAGCGTTATAGAAACTTAGCACGGAACGAATAACTATGATTACTAAAAGAGTGAACGATAATATTTTTATACCTGTAGAAATTTTATCCAGGGGTACTCTCCAATTTGTAAGTTATGCTTAGGTAAGCAAATGTTGCTAAGTACATAAAGTCAATATTTGGGTTATTTGCAAACAGTAATTTCGTACTTCCATCTTATTCCATAAGAAGCTCATCATCTTTCATTAGAAGGCTATCGAGAGCACAATCAAACATTTATTGGGTAAAAATAATAAAGTAGCTCCCCTTTTACGCCCAAACAGTCAAACCCGTGGCTTGCCGCGGATAGTATTGCGACCAATTATTATACAACAATGCAGGAACCTGAACAAACACTTCTCCATTATGATCGTATTCAAACCTACCCAACCTGCCCAAAATACACAAAATCAATCAATATATAGAACACCATTCAAAACAATCCCATCCAATCGCAATTACACAACCGTATCGGTCTACCAGCCGCCCCCCCCCGCGCCGCGGCCCCCCCTCGCCCCGCTGCTTATTCATCTTAGTTGTACGGATGACGAAGTGTGGATGGTGTCACTTTGACGCCCCTGACAAGTTCCTCTAGACGCCTTGACGTGACTGTGACGTCACAGTAACGAGTTCACTCGTAAATTTGGCTCGTGTGTGTGTGTGTCCTAGTTTTTGTTTGACTGTGGATATTGCACAATTGATTGGTGATTGTAAGATTCTTATAATTTCTAGGTTTTTGAGATCTACGCAGTACCATAGTCAGTGGTACAAGAGTCAATCAACAACGAAAGGAATGGCGGCGTCTTTTTTCGCTCGCTCACTAGACCCCGCCATCCCTTGCATCTTCTCGGACCATTCGAACCCAACCTGTCCGAGCCGCGGTGCCCCAAGTGGTGAGCTGGCTGGGCTCGCATCCTAATTTCTCACTGTGTTTTTAGTTTTTTTTTAAACGCATGCATCTTTCTATAACAAATAAAAATAAATAAACAAATAAATAAATAATAAATGTTCAAAATGGCGTATAGTTTAATAGGAAGTTATTATGTTAACCAACAAAATTACAACCGTAAAACGGTGGCGTCACCTACTTCAGATTACTTTTCTTTGCCAACGATCGTTTAAAAGTACAAATTAAACGTTATTATTTCTAATTTTATTAATTTATTATTTGTTTCATAATTGACTTCATAGGTTAGTAGCTATTTAAAAATCAGTAATAGAACTTGAACATTTAAAAAATCATTAAAATCCGCTATAATCTTGTCGGTGTGGAATGGAACAACCTAGTAGAGAAAACCGTACATTATCTGTGATAAGTAAAATGTCCAATTTGTAGCTTCTCACGCGCGGCCCATATCGTACAGTGAAGTCAAAATAGAGAACAATAAACTGCCACCGCAGTGTAAAAAAATACGTGTCGTGAACGAAAACAGAACAAAAACCACAGCAGTGACACAAGACGGGAAATGTTCACAATATATCCACATTGTGTTGTAGCTGGGGACTCATTACGCTGCTTTAACGAACGACTACAGTCACATTATCTATAAACTGTACTAGTTAATAAGTGTACAATTTTAATTTGACAAATGGGGTGGTACATAAGTCCCCCTGCTCCCATAAATAATGTGTACTATTGCAATTTAAAAACAATTCCAAGCAAATTACTTATTAGTAGCACTCCTTTTTTTTTTTTTAAGGCTGGGAAATCATCCAATGACTGCTCCCGCTCTGGGTGGAGCGGAAGGGAGTGTCAGACTCTTACTGACTAAAACCCATCCATGTTCCTTCCGTAGCCCTTTATGTTCCGGGGTAGCGGTAACCCTTTCGGACAATCCCGTTTACCCGGCAGGCTTGGCCCTGAGGGGCCCCTTCATATGCTGACATCTCTTTGAGGCGCGCGTGGAACATATACGCGCCGTCCGGCACGGGCCTGGTGCTGATCGGACGGTGAGTCACCCATTACTCACCGCCCGCAGGCCCGCGCCTACGTTGGCCGGGAGTCGTCACGTGGCTCCCGACGCCCGGAGCGTCTCCCGCGGCGGCTGGGACGGGAGGACCTTTCTCTCTCCCATCCCGCCACCTCCTTCGCGAGCATGACTTTTTCGCAGAAGGAGGTGACTGCCTCCCACTCCCTCTCGCCCCGGACCATGGCTTGCACCAGGGCCGGGCGCGAGAGGTCGCCGCCGCCGGTGCTCCGCCCAAGCGGGGCAGGTTTGCACCGTGTGCTCTACCGTGTCCTCTGGGCGATTAGTAGCACTCCTTGAGTTATTAAATAATAACAACCCAAAACAAAGGCATTTGTTAACGCAAACAATGTTTAACGATAACATTTATATCTGCAAATTGGTATAGAACCACTTTTGCACTTCAAAAACAAATACTAATATTTTAAAAGTAGGTGAGATCAGAATTATTATTGGCTAGGTATTAACATAATATTGTATGGTGCATGTGAATGGGATATTTCGTCTATCAATGTTTACAACAATGATTAACATTATCAACTACTTCAAGAATAACGATAAGTTTATGACGATAGTAACCAAACAAGAAATAAAATTAATGAGCCGCTATGAGCGGAGCCCACCTGCCAGCCGCGTTGTCTTCCGCGCGTATATTAATATAATGTACCATTTCGTCGCGCGACGTCATAATGAGTTTTGTGATGAAACTCATCTATTTAATACTCCTCACACTTCATATTTGCTTGGTACTTCATATTTGTGGAACACATAGCGTTTTCGCTGAGTTATTAAATACTTGGCCTATTATTATAGGTAATTAATTGTCCTTGGTCTGTTAATAAATCATAATTCAGCTGCATCCGGTTAGACTGGAAGCCGACCCCAACATAGTTGGGAAAAGGCTAGGCAGATTGATTGGTCAATACAATCAAAGATAGCCAGTATGCCTACTTTGACCATGTAACTCAAGTTTATAACTGAAACTGGGCTTCTCATTAACTATAACTTGCTCTAATTTTGTCATTCGGATACAGTACTATTTGAAGAAAACTTTTCAGTTTGCTTGGAAAATACTTCAATTTTCTTGACATACCTACTAAATACCTACTTCTAAAGCAACAATAGAAACAAAGGCAGTCATATTAAGTATGCTAATTCATATGTAGATGCGACCTATTAATGATGCGCCGTCTTGTAATACCCTACAATTGGCTGTAATGTCGTGAGAAAGCGAACAGTGGCGCCACCTGTAACACGTGCTTAGTTTAAACATTATTTATGTGCAGACATTATGATCAGATATACATTATATCAGTATCTAGTCCTGAAATTAGGAACAGAAAATGTCAAGGAAAAGAGCGATACCCGGATATTAATAAGGTCCAGTGAGGATCTGAAAACATCCACCTTTTTAAAGCTTCGCCTGTCACTCATACCTGTATGATAGTCTCCTATTAAAATTCGATGCGTATCATATCACCACTTAAGCTGGTGGGAACTAAACTACAACTTAATAATTCTTGACAAAGCCAATATTATTCTCGTCACGGTACAGTAGCGTTCATGTAATACCGATGATCGTAAAATCTTTTAACCTGAACAATATGCATAGTATGAGAGCCCACCAAAACCATGTCACATCGTTTTATGCTCAAAACCATACCGTAGATTCAGACGCCACCTGTGTGCAGTCGGCCGATTCTGTGAAAATCTCACCGTGATCACCTGGTTGACGTGAGCGTGAAGTGAGATGTCGTTCCAACTAATGCTAGGGATTGACACTGTTGACAGCTCACTTTAAATTCACTTCACCTAAGTTATCACGGTGAGATTTTTACAGAATAGCACTACAGAACTGAGCCGGACGGGCGAGACCGCGGGACGTGAAGGGTGCGGGGAGGGAGTACGTGTCGCGGTCCAGACTACACCTATAAGGTGCAGGAAGTCAGTGCCGTCTGGACCACACACCTTTAAGGATTCAGCGGCGAGTATGTACTGAAGGCTTTATATAAACGGTTTCTTTACATATAAATAATAACAGCAGTATAAGTCTTTATAACTATTCAGGAGGCGGTTTGCGAGCTCTTCGGAGTTTTAGAAGTATAAGAAGCCTGAGGGTCCTTCTCCCTCTCCAGATCAGGCGCGCGTTTAAATCCTGCCCTACCTTTCCTAACCGTTTATCGCATCCTGGTATTAAGTTTTATACATTCTGTTTTATTTGTTTACAACTTTTCTTAGGTTTTATAAAAAACACCTTTAACTATATTTGAACAAAATACTATTTCTTCTCTAGAAAGAGGATTTCTTACGAAATCATCTATTTTATGAGGACATTATCACAGCTTTAACTAGGTCCACTGAAAAAATATTTAAGCGCAAGTTTGATAAAAGGGGTAATTTTGTACCAAAACTGTTTTTAAAATGTTGAATTATTTGGAAACCGATGGAATAAACAATCACAAATGGTCAGGTTATCTATTGGTCTAAATAAGTTTAATATTTTGAGAGCTATATCTAGATTGTCAACCAGTCCCTAAATGTCTAATGCCAAGAACACATTTACGATCTTCACAAGCTGTGGAGGCTTATGAACTAAGTTCAGTTCTTAAGTACTTAAGTAGGTATTTCGTTCTTCTAAATATCTGTAAGCTAGGTCCAGGGCTAGGTCTTGGTCACTATATATATATATATATATAATCAAGTTCGTCCAACTGAACAGACAGCTGTGCTATTGGGGATTTGTTTCGCCACTTCTTCTTCCCAGCTAAAGCACTAGGAAGTGGTGCAAAGCGGGCGTTTTGGGAGACTATGTTACGTTATTATGACCTGCAAAAAGTTCTGATTGTCAGTCTGGTTTGAATAAATGACCTTTAATTCAGATTTTAACCCGGACGTTCTAAAAAAATTAAAAATATCATTCATTTAACCCACATATTTGAGATCATAAACTTGGGTTCATATAATATGTATTCTAAGGTAAATATATATAGCAGCCCCAAACACCAATAACATACAGAAAAAACCACCGTTAAAAAATACAAGAAGAAATTACAAAAAAAAACGACTGGCACCGTCCCAAAACAAATATTTATCAGTTTTTTTTTGCTAAAAAACAATCAATCTCTCCAAATATACATATTTATTTATTTATTTCATTAGGGAAAACAAACAGTAGTATAAATACATATCTTACACTACAGAAAGTAACTATATTAAACACATGCTGCATAGTACGGAAATTCGTACAATTACATTTAAACAATGATTTCAGTGCAGTACAAAACACATAATTGATCTTCTCAAACTAAAAATCTCACCCTGGTATACACCCGTGAGATTTTAATAAAATACCAGGACCTAGAATCCTGAGAGAATAAATTAAAAAACATTGCGGTTGTTACACTTGACGTTGCCGCGGCCATGCTCTATCTTATGCCATTTAATCGGGAGAAAAAAATTACTGAACCCTTCTGTGCTAACCCTGTGTACTTGCCCTTCTTGGGTTACAGTAATGATTATTATTTAAAGTCTGTTTTGTTTGTTACAGCTGCATCGGGCGTTGTCGGTGTCTCACACCTTTTACATTTTACTAAGGTATGTAATTAGAAACTAAGCTACGTTTGCGAGTTTGGAGAATCCTTCTCTCCTGTGCAGGATTCTTACCCAACATCGCAACAGTTCGTTGTACCTACACCACGTAATTTATACTAGCTGACCTGACAGACGTTGTACTGTCTTAACTGTGATACCTACCCTACCTACCTACCTGCCTACCTACCTACCTACCTACCTACCCTACCTACCTACCCTACCTACCTACCCTACCTACCTACCCTACCTACCTACCTACCCTACCCTACATACCTACCTACCTACCCTACCTAAAAAAAATAAAAAAAAAATAAAAAAATAATAATAATGTATTCTGCTATTCAGGGCGGAGACAAATCCAACGAAACAAAAACCATGAAAATTGGTCCAGCAGATCTCGAGTTATAATGGAGGGAACAAACTCGACTTTCTTATAAAGATATGTATAGATTGCATACTCTGTAAGTCCCTCATGTACTACAGACCTTTATTAAACCTACACAAATTATTTGACTAGAATCACTGATTTAGTTGCATATATATATTATCATAAATATATTATAATCTAACACGAAAACTATGAAGAATATATTATGTTCAAGTAAATAAACGGATGCATTGTGCAATAACTTACTACTGATCACTATCTGCCAGAACTCTAAAGTTTAAACAGTCTTTTTCACCACTGCCAGTATGCTTATCAAGTTAGTTAAGTTTTTCTGAATATCTCAATCCAAACCAAACTGACAAAACTTTACTTGTCCACCTGTCTTAGATTTTATGACTAATGAGTAAATAATTTAAAAGACAAAGAAGGCATTTAAAGCCTTTTTCATAAAATGCCCTGATTAGACTATTAAGATTAGGCAGGGTTCACATAACATATTAAACAAAGGTTTCTAACAAAACGTTCTGTTGTTATAATAGAGCAGGAACAAAACTCATCCGTGTGAGTGGCAGGGTGGGCAGCTACTTGAAACGATTTGTCGCGAGGTGACACCGCCGTCCTGTTGCGGTGTGATGACGGGCTTGGTCCATATTTATGTTGTGGTGTCAGGTCAGACGCAGCAACGGATGAGGTAGCTTGCGAACGAGTTGGTATTTTGTGGACGTTTATAAGTCAGGTGCACGTGAATTGAAATACAATAATAACAAGGATTTACATATTCTTAGATTGCAAAGTGTTATCATTTATCTTTTGTTAATATCTAATCTTTTATCAACTCAAAAACATAAACATAAACTCACGCCTGTTTGTTCCGAAGGGAAAGGCAATTATATAAAAGTCAAATATTATAAGAGACTTATTGCTTGAAAATGAAGACGTATTTATGTACTGTATTACGTACCTATTCATTATGGAATCAGTAAATTTTTTGAATGCTTCTGACACAACACTATCTTCTAACAAATGCTCGTAACTTATCTATCATTTATCCAAAGACTCGAGAGAAAAGATAAATTATTTCCAGCGGCGGCGGATAAAACTTCGCTTACGTTAATCATTCCTGTTATCTGAGAAACTGTTTTAAGGAATTTGTATAGACAAAAGTACGGTTACAAAATGAAAAACATTTTTTTTGCATTTTTTGACATCTTGTCTCAGGAGTATCTTCCTTTTAAAAACTCGAAGATGTTGGAAGCTATTTTGAATCTCTTGATGGGAAATTTCCATCTAATACTTTCCCCGTCAAACTCAGCAGTCGCATTTCCGACCAGTAAATAAGTTACTACTCAAAAAGCATCTGTTGTTGACCTCCCAACACGCTTCATCTAAATTACCCGGTTTCCCCGTCAACGCTGCAGACCTCTAAATACTTAAAATTAAAACGTCCCTAAATTACAGTGACGATAAATTCTCAAAATCCCTGATCTTATCAACATTTTCCTTCGAGCCAGGTGGAGACCAATTTAACTTGACCCCTAATACACGCACCATTCTAATAAGTTCAGGTATTAATGCACTTGATGGGTTTATAAGGGTTTCTCTTAAGCTGGACAATGTAGAATTGGGTTACGGAAAGGATGATTATGGCGCCCGGAACTTAAATCGGCCGTCCCGCAAAGGTTTAAACAAGAGCTTCATAATTTTATGTTGAACATGGATTAGGGCATTCTTAATGTTAATAAGATCAGATGATTGTATTAGTTAATGAGTTTAAAAATAGTGTGTTTTGCGGTAGTTTTAACTTTATTCATCGCCTTGCGATTGGCAGCGGTAATAAGATCTATTGCGCTTAGTGCTAATGTAAATAAAAAGAAGGACTTGTAAACAGTGTTCGGCGTCGTATATTTGTGTTGCAATTTTCTGGTTGGCCCATTACCAACCAGAAAATTGCAACACAAATATACGACGCCGAACACTGTTTACAAGTATTCAATCAAAATATGCTAAGGATGATGTTACTTTATCCAAGTATCTTGTAGCAATCTCATTGATTCGACAAATCCTCAAGATACCATCGTTCGACATTCTCAACAAAGCTCGAAAGGCATCCGAGGAGTACCAGGGCCGCAGACGTGGCGCAGCGCCAACGCGAGCCTCCGACACTGGCACAGCGCCAGCTACATCGATCGCTTATTGAGCAGGTCAACGCTCGCCCTTCGCGACGCCCCAGCGATGGAAACATTGCTTGTTCTTACGTCTCCTAACTTTGGCTCCAGACGACCATAACGAGGGTATTATCTCGGTTTTTTTCATCATCGTCTGTAAAACCGGATCATGGTAAAGAATTTGTTAGAGCGGCTGAAGTTGGCTTTGAAACACATCTTGATTGAATACCTACAGCTTTATTATTCATGTCTGCAGTCAAGAGCTTTTCTCTAATTCATTTTAAGAGAGTAAGCGGGAAGAAAATTCTACAGACATCTTATTCGTTTAATATCGTATAACGTAACAACACTATGTACGTATATAACACGTATATTGTGATTAATATAATTGTTCTATGCAAAAAGATACCGCGATCACGCGACATCAGGCATACACCCTATGCCTGATGTGGCGTGATCGCGGTAGTACCCCTCGTATTCTCAGGACTTTCGCAAATCGGTGGGATTCTTCGAGGTTGAAGAGGTGGATGCAGCTCTATGCTGAATGTTAATCTACCTACTAACACTAGATTTTAAATAAAATTTGTACTTATAATCTATTCTCTAACAGCATTAATAGTTGCCGACTTATTTTTATTGCTGTAAAAACATGGCAAATTCTTCACGCAACATTGGTAGTGGTACCTATGTTACTGAAAGAAACATTTTACTCAAGTAATAGAAGTAAATTAGCATAAAAATAGCATCACAACGAAATTACAGGCGTCTCAATTTGAGGTTCAAGCTCTCCCGCTAAAGTGGGCACCAATTAAACGAGATATTTCTTGCCCGTACGATCCATGAAAGTGTCAATAAAATCCAAGTGTGTAGTACACACTGGCCAACAAGGACCACTGAAGAAGCAGGTGCAGAAGGCCTGCTCCATGCAACGAGCGAACACGCACGCACACATTGTGTGGATACGATTCACGATCAGCACAATTTGCTTGAGATAGTTGGAGATTGCCGTACAACGCGTGTATGTGCTACCTGCCCTTCTGTACGATCTAGTTTGTGGTGGCATCACTGGCAAACAAGTACAAAATGCGGAACATTTCAGATAATACGCGTAGTTGGAGCCAGGAGAGGTGGGCTACGGAATTTCATTTTGTTTTTATGATTGTCAGCGAACGGCGAAGTTTTTGATGAGTAGTTAGTATGACAGGTTTTAATGAGTTATTATTTCAAACAAAATATTGTTTTTATTGTATTAATGGTTTTACTTTCATTTTATTGCTGCGTACTCTCTTTATTACGTACTTTACCTTCCATTTGAGTGACACGATCTTCAAATAAAATGTTGTAAATATTTTCCTTTCTTCAGCTAAGAGAGAAATAATATTAATTTGGGCAAATCAAAGAGCACCACAATATCATCGCGGTACATGTTCGAAGCACGGACGATTCATGTTCTCGAGGTTTTCCTTATAATATTAATTACAATCACGTGTTTCATTTTATTTGCTTTCATCTTATTACTATCGAGAGGGAAACAAAATGAATGTTCAAAATACCTTCTCTGTCATTAAATATTTTGTGCTGAGGAAAATTTCGAGTCAGATAATTTTTCATAATGAACGACTCTTTTTTTTGAGGGAGGGTCATCAAATGGCCTCCCGCTCTGGTGGAGAGAATGTCAGACTGTTACTAACTGAAACCCATCCATGTTCCTTACTTAGCCCTTAATGTTCCGGGTTAGCGGTAACCCTTTCGGACAATCTCGCTGAGATGAACGACTCTGGAATTATTATTGAGTGGACTAAATTGACTGAACCAATATATTTACGTGAAGACCTTAGTGCTGACAATCTACTTAAGTATCGGTGATCAACAAACTAGTAACTTTTCGGAAGATTGATACAGCCACTAACAGAAAAGGGACTGACCAAGAAGTCCAATGCAGCATAGTAGCATGCCCTCTAACTCAGGGTTATAACATCGTGAAATGCCGATCGCCGGTGCTAGAAGTAGTATGTCTGCGAAAGTCTTGAGTTCGATCTCGCCGATGAACAAGATTACAGTTTTCGCCATCTCGCGCTCCGAGTGTTTCACAACGAAGTATTGGAACGAACTTTATGTATTTCAATACAAAAACTTGGTGCAATCGGGTAATAATTTTAAACGAATTCCGTTCTACCCTCTCATAGTGCGCTGCACTCCTAGTACCTACCAAGCAATTTATCGCCTGCGGTTGTGCGCTTTTTATGTTTTATCTCCTCCTACCAACTTTCTTTACCACTTTAGTGGAGTTTTCCTTTCGAGCTTTATAATTGCCGTTCGATGTTGCGCTTGTTTGGGAATGGAGCTGTTTGTTTGTCATGTTGGTTTTTCTAGTAATTTAATGTTTCAGAATTGTCTTTACTGCTTTTCTATGTACTTATCTTTCAACTGAGCGTTGAATTTTGTTTGTGTATTCTGTCGTCATTATTGAATATTACTCCTATTCAGAAATATTTTGTATATTAAACTGACACAAGAAGAACTCTTTCTCCTGTTTACATTACATTGTCAATTATTAAAAGATTCTTGACATTAAAACTACAATATAAAGTAACTTTGCCCTGAACATCTCATCAACTTTCAATGCACGCTTCACCTCGCTCTATTCTATCACTAACCACATCTTCAGTTCCTCACACGTCCGTTGCTACTAATTCTCCTGATAACCAATAAACGAAATGAAGGCACACAATGGGAAGATAATGAGAAAATCCACCCAATGGTGGCCAAACGTTCCCGCGGAGGTTCCTCGCTGATAATAACGCGGTATTCGCGATGCTAGCAATCCCGATGATTGGATTGCTATTCATATATTAACATATATATTAGTACTTACTTTTCTCACAATTTTATCATCAGAAGGGCGAGGGAAATGTGAATGGTTTGTGCAATTCTAGAATCTAGATCGCTGAACCAAATGTGAAACTTGAGTTGGATATAAATATGGTTTTTTTTTAGAAATGGATGAATTAATAGATTTTTTTTCTGTTTGTATAAACAAACACAAAGAAAAGTTTTACACATGTCTTTTCTTTATTTTAAAACATTTAAATAACTGATACAAATAATGACAGCCGGACGGACAAGTTAAAAAGAAACAACCAAACATTTTAATTTTATTTAACTGCTTTAAAATCAAATCTGTACTTAAAGCAGTGAGACACAACAACAATGGAACACGCAGATTGTTGGGATGTGATTGATTACTTCACAAAACAGGCAATCTGTGTTGTCTTTGTTTAAGACACTTAAGTCAAGCCTCCGAGAAACTTCAATGACAATTAATAATGAAATCAGAACTGCTATTAAACAATAATGGACTTAATAAACGGTTCCTATGGTGTATAGTTAATATAATAATGGGTAATAAAATATTTGAAATATGTTAACAGTATCAAACGCTTTGCATAAATCCGTGTCAAGCGCTGGTGTCAATATAATGTAAACCACGATTACTCGCTCGAATAACATCGATATAAAACCAACAGTTTACTTAATATGGAGTATTTTGTCCGCAGTCGAGGGTCTGATCGATTGACTCCATTGAGTGGAAAACTTTTCGCTTCGCTCGACATTTTCTTATTTCTGTGTAGTTGTTGAGGTTGCTTTATCTGGGGGTAATAAACTTGTTACATTATTAATAACAGGCTCTTTTAGATAAGCCAATTTTAGTTTCAGAAGACTGAGTGCTATTTTATATAACCCCGTTTTAAGCCTTGTGGGCGTGTTTGTCTTATAAGCTTAATGATCAATTAAACGATATTAGTTAATGTCCGGTTTGATAATTTATTAATATTGATTGCTGTCACATGTGTGGTTTCGATTGTGTTTTGGTTGCAGTCCTAACACCAATTAATAGATCTATATTAATACTCGTATTAGCCTAATTAGCACCCGGACCATGCGATTGCGTCATATGAATCTAATGAGTTGTCCTAACAAGAGTAAATAGTTTTGATGGTTACCTGTCGCCACACTTGCATGTTAATATTGGTGCTCCAAGAGTTTCCATTCCCAGAGAGAAGCGTATAACCTGAAGTTTGCATTTCGATAATCATAAACATTTTGTTTACCAAGAGAGGTACAATCTCCTAAACACCAACTAGTGAACAATTATTTATCCTAACTTTAAGCCGAAGTCAAAATAATAATTATGAACAATAGCTCTACCCAAGTAAATGCGTAATAATAAATGAAATACTCAAAATGTAATCATGATAATATGAAAGCTCAGCCGGCCCGGGGCTACGTGCAACTAAATCAGGCCCGCCGTCGGCCGCAGCACGTGATAATACATATTATATACATTGAACGTTCGCAATGAAATGAGTTAAATTCAATCCTGTGTTTGAGAGGTAATGGAATATTCTGTGTATTTATCATCGGCTTGTTGTAGCTCGTTACGTGGAATTTTCGGATTTATTTGAAATATACTTTGTTCTGTTTGTGTAGGCTTTAGTAGTACACACACAATCAGGTCAATTTGTATTCTTTTGTTTTGGCAGGGACATTTATTGTTTGATTATCACTTATTTTCAGTTAGTTTAGTAAAACTGTATCTTCGGGACTAGTTTTAATTCATTAAGTGGAAGGTAGATACCATGAACTATACATCGCATGCACCGTGTGGGGTATGCGGTGTTTGTAGCAAGTAAGAACATCATCCATGTAAAATAGAACAAGGAGCATCATAAAGCGGGCTCTGTAAAAATCTTTTCCCATGATCCATTGCAGTAGTGCGATATATTTCCGGCCACCCCTCTCCGTCGACACTTGGGCCACCACTTCCCATTCTCGGTTACAATACCAAACTTATTGCGGAACGTTTTTTGTCGCGCCTTGCACCGATTGAAATCGGGAGTCATTTTTTGATTGCCGACGAACTTGTTCTGTCTCCTACTTAGAACAAGTTCATCGACAAATAAATTATAAATACAACATACAACCTTGTTTAGACGCTCGTTAAGATAGTCTTTTTCTGGAGCATATTAAGACATTTTTTTAGAAGTGGTTTTGTTCAAATTTTTCGAAAATGACATTAAATGATGATGAAAACAAAGTTTCATATAAAAAATATAAATTCCAGTTTTAAGACAAGTCGTGTAGGAAAGTTTAAAGTTTACGAGTAGGAAAATGGAATAATTCAACTTCAAAAACAGCACATTCTCATTGATAGCATCACTGCAATAAAGGAACGTTTAGCAATTCTAATAACCCATTAGTATTTAGGAGAACCAAACCTTTTCACCTGATAAAATCTATGAGTCACCTTAACACCAATAGAAATCCATACAACCAATCTTGTCACTGTTATCTGCTGGCAGATAACACGCCCGTAGTTTGGACTAACCCCTAATGATCCTACGCACGCTCCAGTGGCGTCATCAATCGTACGCCTGAAGGGCATGGAGCGCGACGGGCAGAGGGAAGCTCTAAGGGTCGGGGGGAAATTATTTTTTTGCGTGTGCGATGATTTCTGTGTGCTGGAACCATACAACAATGAAACAATAAAGGTGATTTGTTTGGAACACCATTATCATTCAAAATATTTTTAAATAAACCCTGAAGCAATGTCAGATGCCAATTGGTCAGGGATAATTTAAATTTATGCATCAACTCGTTACTTACATTAGCTCCACTATTTACTATATTCTAGACTTCTTATTTCTAAGGTATACTTGTAAACAGCGGCTACCCTCCATGCATCACCAGCAGACAATGACATACCGCCGGTCGTACTAACTAGTGCCACTCTAGTCGCACCCTCATCAATTCTACCTCTGCTATCACTTCAAGCTATATGTGAACTTAAAACAAATTGTATTAAATTGGTTTGTAATGACTACTGGTAACAGTAGCTCTTTAGTTATTAATGTAATTTCTTTTTGTTAGACGTCCTTAATGTTTTTTGTTGAATTATCTACAGCTACTTCTCTGCTTGTTGTGTTACGATATGATACGGTATCATCGAGTCATGCATTTCTATCTTATTCTTTTTTACTGCACACACACGGTGGTGTGCACACCTGATAAACTCTTGTACAGGGCCATTATGAAATGTTAACCATTATCAATCTTAATAGAAAACAACATAGTATTATATCGGTTGTGGGTCCCAAGTGATTAAATTGATAGCGGTAATATGTTAGGTACATAGAGGGTGACATGTTTACATAAACAAAGCCACAAAATGCTGTCAATGTTCACCTTCAGGTGGTAAACAGAAAAATAAAGACAAGTAATGTCGTGGTAAATAAGGCAATCACGATGTGTTTTTTAAAGAAACAAACTCTGAGTTACTGCTTTATTTGTGTTACTGCTAGCCGGTAATTCTTATGGGAAGGATTTGAACCTAATGGCATATGATTATTAAATTGGAATAGCCTTACCTTTACGCGAAAATAGAAAATGATGCCACCATGATTTGAAATAATATACATCATCGTTCTCTTTCGCCGTTATTGCAATTTATCTGGGATCAGATCATCATGGTCTTCTCCTTTCATACTTCTCTATTAGTCGCCATCGCAGTAATCACCCCTTTTCTGGTTGCATCATCTTACACACAGTCCATCTATCCTTTCTTTCAATCCCCTACTCTCATAACCACCCATATTCATGAATATTTCTTTTAAGTATTTATTCTAGGTATTATATCATATTTGCTCCTAAATCGAATCGACTCCTACTTCTCACGTCATTTCTTTCGGCATCTTCGATCTAAAGTTTGCTCCCATTTCCCGTCTACAACATATCCTGTCAGGTGAGAATGTACAATATGATATTCTATTAGACAGGCGAAGGGAAATTGTCTGGCTTTACACCGTCATAAAGTGGGATCGTGTTTGGCACATGTTTTGATATAGCGCCATCTGCCGGCGGACATGGCGACTATTAACTAGTTTATGTTTGCACTCGCTTCGAGTCGAAACTATCAATTTATGTTAAGGTTGGAGTATTTGATCTGGCGATTTATTTAGTAGCAAGTCAGGAATCAGAAATATATATAATTTAAAGTTAAATGGCAGCCCTAGAACGCCCGGTCTGTCCTTCATCATGTTTAAGTGTTATTTATACCTGTAAGTTTTAATTAAATTGTCGTATACATAACTGTAAATTTTAATTTTGAGAAAAGTATAAAAGCAAAAACATAAATATTTTTATAAACTTTTTAACGATAACATTTAATTATACAATCGTGGAAAACAATCATTTTGGCTGAAAGTTTTCAGGTATTTGCTCGTCAAGGAGTTTACATTTAGTTTTACCAAAATCTGAAAAAATAATCGAGGTATTTTCTGAAAGTTTTGATACAGCTTCCACGTCTATCATTAACTCCAGCTCTTCACCAGTACCTACCTAAACTTAACTTCCAATATAAAGTCTCGAGTGCTCTAGTTTCAATATAAATGTTCAAGCCCGTGTCGAAGGCGTCAGGAGGGAGATTGAGAAAGTCAAAGCTTTTAGATGTTGTCAGTCTTCATTTACATTGCGTTGAATACGCGGACGGATTTAAGCTGTAAGACGGAATTAACAACGCGATCCGATTTGGAAGGAAACCAAAATTAAAGTGAAAAGGAAAACCAGTTTCTTTATGAATACGAATAAGCAGGCGAAGAAAAAATAACATGTTTTGTGCAGAAAGTCGTTTTGTTGTTCGATGCAGTATTCTGCATGCAGTATTGATACAGTGTTATGCATATCCTTACATTATAAATAATACCTTCAATAAAAAAACTTCGAAACATGTCGAATAAGACTCGTTGCAGCGAAGAAGCCATGTTTGTTCAGCGATATTACGAGCAATTTTCTCTTCAAACAATTTCCAATATAGTTTCAGAAAATTCTGCTTCATCAGTTCCAAAGTAACTAAGAACAATGTTAAATTAAATACACTGCTTCAGATGGGTACTAGAACTTTGTAAGAGAAACAATCCCGAGTCTCCATCATTTTCATAAAAATGTAAGAAATACACTTAATAAACCAGATTTTCTTTTACACTTAAGAATTTAAAAATTCTTTTCTGTACATTCTTTAAATATATTTTCATCAAAAGCGTTGCTAAGAATGTTGACTGAAACTGAAATTTCCGCTAGGTATATATGTTTTTTTTAATTTGTCATAAAGAGTTCTCATTATGTTTTGTACAAGTTTTCGCTGAAGGCTGAGTGTAGGGCTGCACTCAGCAGCTGAAAGTCCTGACGACCATCGTTAAGTTGTGGAGGGCTGCATTTTGTAGCTTAAAAATGTTTAATAGGTGTATTCCCAAGTAGTCGTGGCGTGCACTCGGTGACATGCACAAATGGAGCCACAATAAAGTCATCACTCGGGAGAAATGTCGTAAAAAGTAAATAGTTTCGCATCACGTAGAGAATTACTAATACACGTGCAAAGTTTATTCATCGTACAGTCCAGTATATTGTTGAAGTTACGACTCTCTTGTTTGTGTCTACCATGTTACCGGCGGACTGGCGTAAGAAATCACTGGAAAAGTGTCATACGAGCTATAAAATCATATCTATTTTTGATCTCTTATTTCGGTTCCAAGTCCTTTCGATATTACAAGCAAGCCTAATAACTCCTTTGTTTTATTTCGAAAACATTAACGTGTCACTAGAACCGAGACATTCGTTTGCAAGCAACTAACCGATGGACACTGTATTTATTCAATGTCAGAGCCGATTCAGTGGCTTGGTGGTGGACTACAGGGAGGGAACACTGTTATCCTCACGGCTGCACATGCGGCGTCAGAACCACGACGTCGTCCACCCGTCGGCCGAACGTCTTACGTTCAAATTTAACAAATACCCATTCAAGTACAAAACCAGTTGAATTGAAGTAATTGTAAAGTTTGTGATGTTGATTATTATAGAATTACGCTTATTTGAAACCAATATTTTCATTAGCACCATTGCTCCTGTTGATGCAATTTGGCAGGTATATTTTTGTTGCGTGTTTTATTAAACAAAGTATATTCAGAGTCACAACAAGTCTGATAACTTCCGTTCCACCAAAAGTGGAAAGAGTCATTAAAATTTGATGACTTCCGCTTCTTAAAAAAAATCACTTGGTGATTTTTTGTAAAAGAGTTTTTATTTTTCACGTTTGAGTTTTGGTCCTACCCCACAATCCCCATGTAACCAATTCGTATCCACTTCTAAACTTGCTTTGTAAACAACAGTGACCTGAAGAAG
The DNA here is from genome assembly GCA_951799385.1 of Hyppa rectilinea. Lineage (NCBI taxonomy): Eukaryota > Metazoa > Arthropoda > Insecta > Lepidoptera > Noctuidae > Hyppa > Hyppa rectilinea. The sequence goes on along the minus strand of OX637322.1, from coordinate 16,922,998 downwards.
GTACAAAAGTATCATCAAGATAAGAAGACGCATTACTAAGGCTAACTCAAAACTCAGATCTTGACCAAGGTTTTATGGGACCACATGTCAACCACGAAAAAAATACAGCTGAATTGAGGAACCTCCTCCTTTTTTAGAAGTCGGTAAAAAAAGAGCCAGAACAAAACTCCATACATATTCGTACATTGTTCCGTTCCAATATGTCACCCACGAGCCCCCGGCGCGCGGCGACTGACCGCTTATTTACGTTCCAGTATTTTGTGACGTATCCTTGCACTTGCTTGTTTTATGTATTTTGATAATGTTTTACTGATTAAGTTAGAGAAAGATTAATTTAGAAAATGCATTACCAACTCAATATGTGCGTATATTCAAGTCATAACTTGCCAAATTGATCGTAGTGTAGCAACCTCTGTAACGATTTATTTCTTCAAAGGCCGAGCAACAGGCCTTTGAACAAGTTTTTAATAGAAATAAAGAAAAAGCGCTTCAGTACAAATATAAGTTAGAGTACCTACTAATGTATCACATGACCGCCATTCATCGCATAGGTTCGTTCCACTGTTGAACTTTACTTCGTTGTTATTAAACCATAGCATTAACCTTCTACTCCTTAAACACGCCTAATTCACATGACTGAATTCATTTTACCGAAAACTTGGGAGCAAATTAATATGCATTTCGTGTCACTGACTAAATTGAAAACATTCAGCTCTTTGCCAATACAGAACTGAAGTACTGTGTAAGGGTAGAATTCTCAAACACAGCTAAACACGTTTCGCGAGTACCTAACTAAATAAATAATAGGTTAGAACTAAAATCGTTGCAGATGTGATGATCACTGTGCATTGCGGCGTCTGAATGAATGTCATTCCGACGCTGCTCTTATTAAACGGCATTCTATAGCGGTCTTTACGTCTTTGTCGGTATAAACTGTGATATACTTGACTTTTGTAAGAGTTCGTTGCTAGTCAAGTTTTATTTAAATGTCTGTGAATAGGTACTGATTTTAAATAAGGTTGCTTCTTGAATTAAGGCGAGAAAAAGTCTTGTGGCGAAGCATTTCAACGAAAATATTACGCCGCTTGGTACCGAAACTTTGACAATGCCACATTGTATAATATATGGGCGCCAAACCATTATTTGATTTCAATGTTAAGCTTGTTTTTGATTATTTTGTTCTAAATCTATCTTTCATGTAATTTATTGATTTAATGTGTTTTCTGTGTGGTTTCCGGTTGCATTTATTGTTTCTATCCTGTTACTATCTTTGATTTATTTAAAACATTGTGTTTCCGGTTGATTTAATTTTAAGTTTCTATGTTAGTGGAAAGGCTTTAGCTTGACAGATCCGTTTGAATAATATAAATGTAATTTAATTTAGAGTTAATATTAATAAGGATTTAACTTGACTCATTCGCTTCCTGTAGAGTTATTATTATTACATTATTTTGACATATCCGCTTGATATATATAAACTCTTTTTGGGGGGTATAGTTTGACTTCACAGTTTGGCGGTAATTTTGTGTATTCAAATGGAAGGACATTCTTTGTTCGCTGCTTGTGGAATACACCCTTGAGTTGGAGTTAGGTATTTTCGTTTGTACTGATTTAAACATTTTCCTGCTATTTCCTAATGTTGTGTAATTGTGAAATATTCTGGTGCATATCAATTGACTCCGACAACGACGGTGATATTGCGCCGACATGTACCTAGCACAAATAAGTGTGTACGAACTTGAAATAATTAACAAAAATACCTACATCATACGCCATTAATAAAATTAAGCAAACAACATTCTGCATCAAATCGATAAACAAAAAGAACATGTACCTTTACGCACGCGACCAAAGTCATCGCGCCAGACTTGTACAGCCACAGACTGTGTTCAGTCGCAGCCACACATAACATGGTTACGTAGTACAGTCGCCGTCAATAAAGTTGTGAACTAAACTGACGCGAATTCGTGCGAGTTGCGACAGGATCACGCAAAGGTGTTTGGTGTATGTTGCGATGTACCTGTAACTGTATAGGTTGTTGTGTGTATTGATCGCGATAATTATTTTGAAACCTGTCTCTTTAGTTTAACTAGTTTGTGATATTACTTTAGTCTCAAAATTAATCAACATTTTTTTACAAAATTGTGACGTGTGTTGTGTTTTTTTTACAAATCGAGGCAGATTTATTTAAATAAAAGGCAACTTTCAACAAATCCATAACAAAACTTGTTTACAAAAAAACAACCTTATGCCATGCCATCCTCCAAAATATTCTGACAGAATATTCCACAGGCCTATGAGTTACAAAATGGCGAAGCGAAGGGAATTAAAGCTTGTATTGAACGTTCGCAAACACGCCGACAAACATCGCAACCATTTTTATTATTTCCATTTTTGTATCGTGTGTGCTATGCCTGTATCAAGGCTTGAATTCATTGCGAGTATTTTGTTTTTATTCGAACGAGTCTTTAATTCGATGGGCTAAACTTTCCATTACTGGACTGGGATTTGAAAGTTCCTTATGTTGTTTGTAGATAATACTCACAAATAAAAAGCAAGCACACAGTTTTTTTTTATGCGAAAATTCACGGTTTACGAGATATAATTATTCAAAGTTTCCATACAAATTCAATTTTTAGGTTAGATAAATTACGATGGTAGACGTCAATTTGTCATTTCACATTCCGTTTACAGTAAAGGTGTATTTTATTTGACCAAATGTCATTTTTTTTTTATAATATTATGCAATTACATAGACTTTTTTACACAAAAAATAACGAATTTTTGTTTACACTTGGAACGGAACGCAAAGTTGCCTCTTGTTTACCGCGTTTTTTTGTGTTGCTGTCAGTGTCAGTCATCGTTTGTTGCACTTGCAGTTGAGATCGTTTTACGTACTCCTGTAAGCCTTACGTTTGACTACCATGGCGTCTCCGAAGCCCTATGCTTCTGTGTCTGAAGAGTGTAGTGAAGTGCAAGTGTTGTGAATATCCGAAAAATATATCCAAAACCGCCTTGCCCTACCCCGACTCGGACAGGTTAGGTTAGAAGGGGATGGCGGGGTCTGAAAGACCCCGCCATCCATTAAACCATTGAGCCCCGCGAAGCGGGGCTCAGACTACGCTTTTTGAGCAACTTTTGAGTGTTTTGAGGTTAAGTTAGGAAAAGTAATTTTTCTCGGAAATGGTGAGTTACCTTATCATGGGAGTGGTGCCAGAGTGGAGGGGGGCACCCCCCACAGGTACACGGGGGGCCCCGGACATCCCCGCACCATAAATCGATGGAAATTTATGGATTTTGTTTTTCTAACCTCAAAAACTTTAACCATGGATATCTCCATAACCATGGGGTTTCGCGGTGTGGGGATGGTACAGGGGGGTAGCCCTCCTCCCCCCCTTTCCCCCCCTCCCCCTCCCACCCCATAAATGCCAGTCCAGTAAAGGAAAGTTTAACCATTCGATGTATGCAGTCAAAGTAACAAATGATTTATCGTATTGTATTGCAAAATAATTATATTTTTGTTACGAAAAATAATGCTCTTACCAAAAATATTTGTATTTGTTGTAAAATTATTTTGAAGTACCGAACAAAATTGATTTTTATAAAACAACTGGTAAGCCTTACCAATTATACAAGTGTTGAAAATGTTATTGTTCGATTGAAACGATTTATTTGACCTGTAGAAGAATAATCATGAAGCTCGGTTATTATTGATTCTACTACAGCAAAATGATTCATTCACGTTGCTCTAAGGTAACAAATAATGTAACCGTGAGGATCAAATAAAAGTATTTTTAGTAAGTGTTTATGAAAAATACTTTCAATTGATCCTCACGTTTGACTCATTTAAGACGTCTGTCGTTCGTTCCACGCCACGCGCCGCCACTGCGCCGCGGGGCCACATTGTCGCATTGTATGTACGTGATCGTGGCTGACACTTTTCGCGCGCCACAAGCACAAGCCTGTCTGGCGACGACATTAGCTATTGCAACCTCTATATATCGTGAAGCCACTGTAAGTATAGTGTGTGGCGACTGGCGAGTAATTGTTTTATTAACGACATATCTTTCAAGTTGATACTCAGTTTAGAGCTGATTGGTGCAATTTCGTGGTTTTGAAATTCTCACAGATTGGAAATAAAAGACAAGAAAGAAAATGCGTTTCTTTCCGGCAAACATGACGCAGTGAAAAAAAACAAATAACCCATTTAAAACAAGTTCAGGAAAATTATGCGAATAGGTACTGTAAACCATAACATTTTGAAATACATAGGTCCGTTTGTTGTAGAACTGTTGCAGATGACTTTATTCGTCTCGCTAACGTCAGCGTCAGACACTGTAGCCAATATAAACCAACCCTAGCTGAGTGCCCAATGCCACATTATTATTATCATAAAAGTTTCGAAACGCAGACAAGTTACGTTATGTTTACTTCCACGTGGTTTTTAGTACCTACCAGGTATATTTACTGTGCTTCCTAGCAATACTGCCATTTTATTTTTCAAAAACGATCTCTTTTCCTGGTTTTAATTTAAATAGCGGTGTTGTCTGTAGAGTTAATGTGTCCCCGGGGGGTGATCACACCGATCACGATGATGACAAGCAAACGCACCGGCAATGGCGTCAATTAGTGTTCACAGGCACAGCGACAAGTAGCTAGTCGTACTTTATTGTGGTAGTTCCCACAGAATCGTGATCTTTCAGATTATAAGTTGTAATAGACGAAGAAAGATGATGATTTTGACGTGTTTCAGTATTTTCTGCTCAGCACAGTAATGGCTTACAGTTGGGAAGGTTTGATCGCCTTGATTGATTAGTGCTCTTGGTGATTTTAAACTATTGTTTCCAATTGTCTTAGCGATTTCCTACTTCACCGTGATTATTCTAGTTTGTGACCCTACAATATATTGTGATACAAATACTTGATCGTTGCCATAAATTCTTTAACGTATCGGTATCCTCCATAGGCCACACAACAAATCCAAAATAATATAAGCTTGAAAGTGACTATAAGTTCCTGATAGAATCAAATTAAACTCATAAATCGTTGTAAAGTATTACTTATAGCCGAAGTTTTATTCAATATTGAGTGAAACTTCTGTCCATTAAGATATATTTATAACTTATATCTTGTTAGAGTTTGCTTATTAAATTACCTGCGATAATTGTATCTAATGTACAGAGGCCAGCACATTAAGTTACCACAATCTGTCAAATTTCTTTGATAGTATTGCAACTTTATTGCAAAGACATAAGGTTCATTTATGATTGAGAAAATTTGACAGTTAGGGATAGCTTGATGTGCTGGCGTCTGTACCTTTCATGAGATTTCTTGATTTATAGAATGTGTAATTGAAATATCTAAAACCTCTTAATGGATCACTGCAGGTTCTCATAACAATCAACTACTATGAGACAATTCGTGAAATAGCAAAAGTAGCTGCTTCATACATTACATGTATGTTCTCATCACTCGAGATTATGTTTGCATCACTCGATATTTGCATCACCAGAGAAAGTGGACAACAGATATTTTTTCGCGATTAGAGGATTGGCCGGACTGAAGTAGTTCACAATAATGAGTATGTACAATGACTTCATACGATATTTCGGTAGATAATTCAATTACATCCTTTATTAAAACAACGTTAAATATTTATGTTTGTTGTGAAACAATTGAAAAACATTCAGTGATTCGGCTTATATTAAAATGGCACATTTAATTCATCAGGTAAAGTACTCCTTCAGAGCAATTCAAATACACAAACTGACGACCCAAATATTTAAAATACTGAGCATTGTCGAAGTCTCCATTCTTGCTGAGCCAGGTCGTACACAATACTCCACGGTATCATCATCCGCACGTATATGTTTACTATTTTGCTCTGACAGCACCTTTATGTCTTGTCATTAACGGTGTTTTTCGTAGTTCAAGTGGTATCTCAGACTGTAAATCTAGGTTTATATCGAGTGCATTTGAAATGCCTCCACTTGCGAACTTCGGTACACCGCTAGTCTCATTTGCATTGTAGGAAATTGAGTTTTTTCCTCGCCAGGTCGTGACCTTTTGTGGCGGAAAATATTCGTATACGTATCCACATACATGCATACAGATACGTGTATATGTTTCATATTATATAGGAGGCTGCGGCCGTGGTTGCACGACTATAGCGTTATTGTATTTCATATTCGGTTTTGGTTTTATGAAAATGATTCAGATTTAAGTTACTTATTTATTTGTTCTCAATTTTAAGTGCATTTTGTGGCATAGTACTGATTGCGTATGCGCCCACCCTCATAGAACAGATTCAATAAAGCTGGATAACGCACGAAGTTTTCACCCGCGCATAGATGCTCTTTCTACTAGAATCCGTAAACTAATATTGTGCATAAAATTCTTCGTCATTTATGGACGGACACTGATTTATTGAGATCAGTCTATTTTGCGTTATGTCAACTGCTAATCTCGTACTGCATAACTGTATGTATTGTTCGGGATAAAGCGGAAGGAAACGCCCGGGTGTCACCACTGTGAGGATCACCGGAGCACACGGTAGAGCATACTAGAGGCCTGCCCCGCTGTGGCAGAGCACCGCCGTATCCTCGTAGCGGCGATTTCGTCCGGCCTTCGTCCAGGTCTCCAAAGAAGTGTATTATACCTTTTCTCATTACCATATGCCCTTTTATCATGTTATTGTGTTTATATGTGTTGTGTTGTCTTTTGTGTGCTCTAATTAAATGTTCAATCCAGCAATGCCTTGTTAAAGTGATAGTTTGTGTTATTACTGTAGCAAATTAGTGTTTTTGTCATCGGTCCTCGATAAGTCTACGAAGTTTTAAATGAAATCTGACCATTTGAAGTGGGTCAAAATTAAGTCCAAAGGAATCGGTTACAAACAAACAAACATACAAGTGAAGCTATATAAAATAGGTAATAATAAAATAAAAGCGTTTAAAAAGCGTGGTTGACGTATTGCTTGGACCTTTATTCCTATTGTAGAATAAGCTTACCATAGATTATAAGGACAATACTGGCAATGTTGAATGTATGTTGTGTTCTATAATAAATTAATAAATAAACACATTGCGAAGTATAAAAATAAAACTCATCCGCGTTAACACACTATTACTAATAAATAAATCAACTAAACTAACTTCCATCTTCGCCTGAAATTCAAAGAAAGTTGTCTTTGTGTGCCTTTAATTAATCTATCACACAATACGGCTACAGCGTAGCGTGACCGTAGCAGCGTAGCGGCGTAGACTGCTACGAGCCGAATGTTTGAAATGAATAAACAAATTCGATATCTACATACACGATAACGTCGTTTAGGGCTTTATAGTCGTTATAAGTTAACTGCTGACTTAATGCGAGGTTAAACGTAAATTTAAGTGGGGTAGGTGCGTTGAAGTGCTGTCGTAATTTTATTTAATATGGTTGATTTTTGGCCTCGTTTTCTTGATCGTTCATTCGTTTTCGTGCAGTTGGTGTCGGAGTTTTTAAGCTGTTTGTAAGTTTAATGCTGATGAGAAATATTTCTCAGGGATCAGGCAGGTTTCCTCACGATTTTTTCCTTCGCCGTTTTTAAGCAAGTGAAAATTATACAATACGCACATAAATTCGAAAAGCCTAGGATCGTGTCTTGGGTTCGAACTTTAGACTTAAGACTTAGCAGTCCGACGGTCACACCACTAGGCTCGTCGTAAACAGCGGTGATGCTGTGTTTTTGATGTTGCATAGTTTACGACTCGTCTCTTGGAGACTTTACTGAAATAAGAAGAAGTTAAATGTAAGAAGTTTTGACTGTATGACATTTTAAAAATCGTTTTTTATTTACTCATAACTCTCATAGCATCACGCCAGTATTCCCCGAAAGGTTAGCAGAGGTGTTATCTACTCTTTATTTATTTACAATTGTATCTGCACTTCTTTTTTACAAGTGATTATAATAATAAATATTAGATAATCACACTAATATTATCCCCTAGTTCGTTAAACAAGCTGATTCAGTTCGCTTACAATAGAAAAAGTAATTGTGTCTCATTAGTCACAGTTGAGCACTTATGAAGGCGAAAGTTTGTGTGTGTGTGAACCAAAAACAAACAAACATACACACATGTTTGTATGTTTGTTACTTCTTCACGCCAAAACGTCTGAACGGAACTGGATGAAATTTGGCACAGAGTTTTTTTTTTTAAGATGTATCACAAAGGCGCACTTAATTCGCCTATACGCTATTACAATTTGTGACAATTTATGGGAAGCAAGGAGATTATGCGCTGCGCCTCATAATTCCGAAATAGTAGCCAGTCACTTCTATGTATGGAGAGTTTTGCAAGCAGAAGGATTGCAACCGAGCACAAGCCTTAAACGGGGAGGTAGAAAATCTGGATTTTATGAAGGTAGGTCTACCTAAGGAACATATTAATGAGTCAAACGTCTATCTTCAATAGGCTTGACCGACAACACTTTAATCAGTTATTGAAATTTGGGTTTAAAATGAAGACAATGTTTCTGACGGCCCTAAGCGCGTAAAAGTATGAAGTAAGAATTGGAATTAACACACTAACATTGCAAGTAAGAATCACATTTTTGCGCAGGGGTCAATAAACTTTGATAAAGATGTCACCGCGCCGCTGATTTAAAGAACGTCATGCATTTACGTTATTGTACGGTTTTTAATTATCCAAATGTTCATTTTTTTTTGGAATAATTAGTAGTCAATGGATACATGAATAAAGTTGTCGTTGATGATTAAAATGCCACAGTGTATTTTTATAATCATAAAATCAACCGAGTCGTCTCTAGTTTTTACATTTTTCATCTTGAAATAATTAACAATTAAATTTACGTATTTTGTTATATACGCTTAATAAAGGAGATAATATAGATAGGAATTGGCGCTCCTTTAACTGAAATACTGTTGTCGATTTTCGCCGTAAACGTGATTTATTCAAATGATCAACTATCTTTTGCTTTTGGAACGGAGTTCCTTGTCGCCAGTTGTTGTTCAGTTCCTTCTCTTCACACTTGGGACCGCACTTGTGGAACAACCAGCACAACGATCATCCAACTGAATGCGACGTTGCCTTGGAGTGCGTTCGATGACTACTGGAGTCTGCATTCACACTGGTCATCCAACGCGTTTCCAAGACGTGTCGCACTGGCCACACCTGGTGATGAAGAGCATCCTGACCTGCCATCGAACTAGTTTTTGGAAGGAGTTCCTCTGCCCATTTGGGAAAGGAGGACTATACCGGAAAAGGCGTAATATTTAGACCGTCCCGACACTTTAATGGGCTGTTAATAGAAGAACCAACAGAATCCATGATCCAACGGAATGCGACGTTGTCTTGGAGCTCGTTGGATGCCCACTGGAGTCTGCATTCACACTGGACATCCAACGAGTTACATAGACGCGTCGCACTGGCCCACACCTAGTGATGAAGAGCATCCTGACCTGCCATCAAACTGTTTCCTTGAAGGTTTCCCTCTGGGAAAAGAAAATTAGACCGGAAAAGGCGTAATATTTAGACCGTCCCGACACTTCAATGAGCTGATAATAGAAGAACCAACAGAATCAACGATGCAACGGAATGCGACGTTGTCTTGGAGCTCGTTGGATGGCCACTGGAGTCTGCATTCGCACTGGCCATCCAACGAGTTACATAGACGCGTCGCACTGGCCCACACCTAGTAATGAAGAGCATCCTGACCTGCCATCAAACTGTTTCCTTGAAGGTTTCCCTCTGGGAAAGGAAGAATTAGACCGGAAAAGGTGTAATATTTAGACCATCCCGACACTTCAATGAGCTATTAATAGAAGAACCAACAGAATCACTGATCCAACAGAATATTTATTTATTTATTTATTCATGAGATATAAGCTTACAGTAATTCAACCAAATCGCTTATATCTATACTACTCATACAAAGAATATCACAATAAACATTAAGAAATATAAAATCTACATTAACCAAATTCGAATAATAACAATAAACCATATAACTTTAAATAACAACACAACAAATACACTTGATTTCAGTCTTAATAAGCTACATTTTTAAGAAATTTAACACATTTTTTATCATTATATTTGGTTGGTCAAAAAATATATCTGCTTCTGGATTGGCCTCAAGGAAACAATTAATTAATGTAATTGCTCTGGAAGTAGGACTGTTGTGCGCATGTTGCGAACGCCACGCAGGCGGACGACAGAGGAGACTGCGCTGCCAATACCTTGCATGTATTGGTCCGGCACATACAAATTGAACGCTCTCACGTACCACGGGATTATCCACCTAATGGGTTAGTAGAAGATAATAATGTACTAACTGCGTATATCTCTGCCTACACTGTAGGGTGTCTAGACCCACCATGCCCGATACAAACATTGATGGGTATAAAAAAGGATAGTATCCGTACTGGCGTTTGTACAAACATCTAGCAAACTTGCGCTGGACTTTTTCCACCATTGTGGTATACAAGGTTTCTCGGGGACTCCATACTAGGGCATTGTATTCTAACTTACTTCACAAATATGCATTGTAAAGAAGTTTCATCACTTGGGTATTTTTAAACTGATACGAAGTTCTAATTATAAAACCGAGATTTTTGTTTGCTTCTTTGCATATTGTAATAATGTGCTCATGGAAATCTAAATTACTATCTAAGATTAGGCCTAAATCACGAATTGAATTTACACGATCTAGTGTAGTACCTGCTAGCTTATATGATCTAGTGTAGTACCTGCTAGCTTATATGACTCTGTGATTGGAGTGCGCGACCGAGAAAAAGTTATAGCTTTACACTTCGAGTTATTAAATGACAATTTATTTTTTATACTCCATCCAACCATTGCATTTATGTCGTTTTGCAATGCTTTACAATCTTCAACACTGCTTACTGAATGGAAAAGTTTTAAGTCATCAGTGAACATTAAACATTTTGCGTTAGAGATAGCACTGGGCAAATCGTTTACCACTATTAAGAATTGAGTTGGGCCCAGGGTACTACCTTGACTCACCCCCGAACGCGTGTAATATTCTTGGGATATATATCCTCCTAGTTTAACAAACTGCTTACGTTCTCTAAGATAATCTGCCATAAGTCTCAAAAGTGGTCTGGAGAATCCAAGCATGGCGAATTTACCTAAAAGGACATCACCAGGTCATAAGCCTTTTTAAAATCAAAATACATATGTTGCGTCGACCTGATAAGCTGACTTTACCCGAGTAGCAACGTAGTCTACGAACTGTATATGGTTTGTCAAAGTGGAGCGACCCGGTCGGAATCCATGTTGGCAGTTGTCAAGCAACCCACCTATTTACTTACAAATTGATTTATTTATAATGGATACAAAATAAACTTAGCAAAAACAGATAATATTGCAATTGGCCTAAAGTTGGTTACGTCACTGGACGAACCACTTTTAGGCACGGGAGTTACCCTGGACACTTTCCATGCACTGCTGCACTGGGGTAAATACATTGTTGAACCGAAAGATTGTAGACATGGAGCAATGGACTTTCCAGACCGGAAATACAGTCTTTTCTTAAAAATGCAGGTATGTTATCCGGGCCGTAAGCTGACGATACTTTAAGACGGCGTATTGCCCATCGCAAATCTGCAATCGGTATGACGTTAATGCTGACGCTTGCTACACAGTCTTTATGCCCTGCAGCACGCTCAGCTGCTTCTACATCTAACAACGAGGTGGTTGGCTGAAAAACAGAGCTGGATTTTGGGTAAACGCATCAATGGCTTCCTGTCCCTCTATAGTTCTGTTATTATACACAAATTCCTTATTCTGTTGTCTGTTTTTGCGTTTGTCCTTAACATATTCCCAAAAACTGGAGGGCTCACGTACTATATTGTTTTCGACCCTAATTATATACGTTCTAAATGCTGCATGTATAAGTCCTTTTACTTTTGTTCTATAATATTTAAATAATTCTCTATTAAATTAAGCCGTAACTTTTAAACTTTATTAAATTAAAATATTTCAATTTTATATACTTTATGATTTCCTTGGTATACCACTTTGGGTATGTATATTTATTATGAGTAGTTATTGTCTTATAGGGAACTCGTTGACTAATGACTTTATTAAGCATATTATACAATATCTCAACAGCTACGTTTACGTCCTGTAGGCTCATCAGGTCCGACCAGTCTATGTCACTTATGTCAGTATACAGACTACTCAGATCTGCTTTAAAGTAGTTCCATTCTGTGCTTAGGTTCTCGCCCGGTGGAACCGGTCTATTTATTGTAACATTTGTGGGCAATGTAAGTGCAATTTCTAACGGAGGATGATAAGCATCCATTGGTACCAATGGCTCCACTTGAGATGACACAGTACGACTTCCAGAGTCCAAACTAGTCAACACCAGATCCAAGATGCATCTATACTTATTTTCAACATTATTACATTGCTGCAACTTGCAATAGTACAAGAAATCATTAAACTGAGTTTGGACGGATTTACGACAAGACTTCAAGTTGAAATCGCCAACAATCAAGAGTTTACAGTCAGAGTATGCGGTAATGACATTTTCTATACAACTCAAGACGTCTATATACTGCTTTTTGATGTAGTTGGGTGGCAAATATACGACACAAACCAGAAATTTAATATTCTTTGACGTAATAACAGCAAATAACAATTCCTTATCATCAGTCAATCCATCAATGTCTGTAATCCTTTTAACACTGAAACTATTCCTTAGAGCTAAGAGAACACCACCCCATCCGACATTGACTTTACGATCTTTCCTTAGCACGATATACTCGGGAGGGAACAGTTCAGAGTCATATACAGAATTATTGAGAAAAGTTTCAGTGAGGATAATGAGATCACATGAAATTGCACACATATTATTATAAAAAACAGCAGTTTTCGTGCGGAGTCCACGTACGTTTTGATAGTACACTAGAATTTTTTTAGACCGTTTTTTATTATTATTCATTTTCTTTCTTTTTTTGGAGGTTTTACGACACGAGGAAAAACATAGCACATTCTACGTCAGGCATAGTCTTACGGAGGATGATTAATGGATAACCGTAGTATTCATAATCGGCGTTTATATTATATAGTATATCTTTGTAAATGCCCTTTTTATTTATTTTTTCAGTATATAGGAATACATGTCCCAAGAAGTTAAAAGATTAGAATCATAAAAATAGGCACAATTATTATTTTGTAGCTCTAAACACAGTACGTTACTGAATAATTCTATTTTATAATTATATACATAATATATGTAGGGGTACAAAGAATTACATTTGTGTGTGTGTGATAGGGTGTAACACCTCCGTTATGGTTTTTACTAACTCAGTACAATCATAATATGAACTTTTAAAATTATTTTCGCCTATCATTATAACACAGTAGTCCCGCATGTCATATCCTTGCAATTTGATACTAATATTCTTTAGTAAATATTCAATACTACTATTTGGTGAGACATAGCGAATGTATTCAAATTGGTAACTGAATGTATCAGCGGACAGCTTACCCCAAGAGATGCTGTTGGTCACGATACATAATTTGGGTCTCTTACTTGAATCTATTTCCGTGTCTACGCTGCTTGTACCTTGAGATTTACTTGCGTATTCATTATATTGCTCAACTTGTAATGCCTTTTGGAGGGTATGAATTTGTTGGTTAAGGTCAATTATTTCATTTTTCGATGACTTTAGTTGCTATTCAAGTTCCTTAAGATTGTCCTGAAGGGTTCGGAAGTTACTGCTAGAGCGTACATCTGTCTTGTTGTCAGGTTGGTTATCCTGGTTGGCGTGGCTATTATGTCTATATCTGTATACTGCAGGGTTCTTTTAATTTTCCTTTTAATGCTACAATTTAAATTGCTTATCTTCGTCGGCGTTTTGTTCAGAAAATTATTTAATGTGCTATTTTCTTTGGTAAGATTTGTGATCGTAAGTCGTTATTTTCGAGAATTATGTTTTCTAATTCATTTTGTGAAGTAGCCAGATCAACTCGTAACTTTTGTATGATGTCTCTCATGTCCTGGATAGAGACAGCTTCCGTTATTGTGTAGTCCATACTTTTCGATAGCAATATTTCATCAGGTATTATATTATCATCCGACAAAATATCTGCGTCAGTTTTATCTGACATTGTATTAGTTGGAGTAGAGAACGGTGCAGAAAACCTGGTAACCTCTAGAGTACTACTAGGCGATAGGGCTATATTATCATGCGTCTCTCTTGCCAACATCTTCTTCCTCAATGTCACATTGCTCAATGCGAATGCGACGTTGTCTTGGAGCTCGTTGGATGGCCACTGGAGTCTGCATTCGCACTGGCCATCCAACGAGTTACATAGACGTGTCGCACTGGCCCGCACCTGGTGATGAAGAGCATCCTGGCCTGCCACAGAACTGGTTCTTGGACGGAGTCACACTGCACACTTGGGAAAGGAGAACTAGACTGGAAAAGGCGTAATATTTAGACCATCCCGACACTTAGTAGGCTGTTAGTGGATGTACCAACAGAATCCATCATCCAACGGAATGCGACGTTGTCTTGGAGCTCGTTGGATGCCCACTGGAGTCTGCATTCACACTGGACATCCAACGAGTTACATAGACGCGTCGCACTGGCCCACACCTAGTGATGAAGAGCATCCTGACCTGCCATCAAACTGTTTCCTTGAAGGTTTCCCTCTGGGAAAAGAAAATTAGACCGGAAAAGGCGTAATATTTAGACCGTCCCGACACTTCAATGAGCTGATAATAGAAGAACCAACAGAATCAATGATGCAACGGAATGCGACGATGTCTTGGAGCTCGTTGGATGGCCACTGGAGTCTGCATTCGCACTGGCCATCCAACGAGTTACATAGACGTGTCGCACTGGCCCAAACCTGGTGATGAAGAGCATCCTGACCTGCCATCAAACTGTTTCCTTGAAGGTTTCCCTCTGGGAAAGGAAAATTAGACCGGAAAAGGTGTAATATTTAGACCGTCCCGACACTTCAATGAGCTGTTAATAGAAGAACCAACAGAATCAATGATCCAACGGAATGCGACGTTGTCTTGGAGCTCGTTGGATGGCCACTGGAGTCTGCATTCACACTGGCCATCCAACGAATTGCATAGACGCTTCGCACTGTCCCACACCTGGTGATGAAGAGCATCCTGACCTGCCATCGAACTGTTTTTTGGAAGGAGTCCCTCTGCACACTTAGGAAAGGAGAACTAGATCGGAAAAGGCGTAATATTTAGACTGTTCCGACACTTTAATGGGCCGTTAATGGAGGAACCAACAGAATCCATTGGAAATGTTCCTAAATTACCCCAGGCTGATATAATTTTCGTTTTTCCACTGTATTTTAATAGTTTTAGATTAACTCTCCTAAAGGCCCAATAATATTGGTCTGAGGTAAATAATACAAATGCAAGAAAGGTAATAGAGTAGATAATCTTAACTCAGGAAATATTGTTATAATAGAGTTTTGGACAAACTCTCTTAAGACCTAGGAATATTCAAGAATGACTAGTTACTAGAGTAGAATATCAAGTCTTGAGAACAATCATTATTAATTAGATGAGCTGTGGATCAACACACAGTCTTGTCAGCGATTAAGGTAAAGGGATCGTTGCGCTTTAATTAATTATTTATAGCTACGTTAATTCATCTATTTACAAAAGTACACCCTTCAGTGAGACTGGAAACCGTTTTACAACGTTTGTCTCAATTTATGTGCTCTGCTACACCTGATGCATAGAGCCTCTAACGACACTTGTACCATTCTAACGGAGCACGTTCCCTAAGCACAATTTAAATGTCTTACTTATTGAGTAGTTCCAAATGCAGACTACTGTGAATTTACCCTGTCAAATTACCCTTATGGTGGTCAAGCCTTCTTCTTTACTATGATAACACAAATCTAGCACAAGCGCACCGTAGACTCAGTCTCTAGCAAAATGCATTACGATTGCACTTGGTGAACGCCGAAGTGGTATTTCGTTACTTCACATTTCCTTACTCTTCCCCATTTATCTTCTAAACGGTGCGGCTATTTCGGCTTTGTATCAAAGTAACGTGTCTCGCTAAATATTGACGATTGAGTAATAGTCCTACAGAACGCCGTCCGTTCTGTAGGACTTTATAGGACTTTTTGTTTTAACGAGACACGGTCCCTAACGTCTTTACAACGCCTACCAATTCAGTTTGGGTCACTTGGTGAAGCCTAACCCCACTCCCTGGAAATGTGTGTCAACAAGCCTCACGCAAAGTATTCTGTGGCAAGGAAGCAGACATCATCAGTAACGTTTGGTTGATTTATGTATTTACAGATTGGCCTTATGGGCTAGTACTGAACTCTGATGATATTTACGGTTCTGCCTTCCATATGCGGAGTATCAGTTAAAGTCAACAGTCGTCAATAGTCAGCAGCATTAGTGTTCAGTGTCAAGTATAGAGGAAGTCCTTCGCCGTTTCCTTATTACCAAACGCAACTGACAATTATCTGTCAATGTACGGATTAGGAGATGGTTAGGTAATATAACCCTATCCTATCAACCTAGGATAAATATTATAGTAAAAGACTCACTCAGTCGCACCAACACACACACCATATACTACGTTAAGTACTAGATTGGTCTAATCTGGGCCTTTATCCCAGTATACTTGACTTAAAACTTAATACTCGCTGTCTTGCAACAGCCTACTCGGACATAGCCTCTTGGTACACACAAATCTTAGCAACCCTGGACCAGGACGTCCGTATCCTATATCGTTTCAAAACCGACTCTCCTTGACTGATTGCATCAGTCTCTCCAATTCCTTCAAAACACCACGCTCATCCCATCTTTCCACACTTTCGCAGGAGAGCTTGGCCGTTTTTGTACAATTCTTTTATTGTTTCAAGGGTCCGTAGGGTATCGATTGGGCCCGGCTTATGATAACTAGATGTGATATAAGTATTGTAATTGGCGCTTAAAAATTTTATATTTTACTCGATTTTTTCAGAATTCGCAAAATTATTGCTTTCTACCCGTCGGCTGGCATTATCCCTAGTTTGCCTGCCATTAAATAGAGAATGCGTCTCTAAGTGGCCCGAGCCATGTGCTGGTTTTAAAAGAAATATAATATTTTTTCTATTATAATGACATAAAGAACTGGAAGATGAAGTTAATCTAATCTTTCCTCAATGCCATGAAACATCTTCGATCACTTCGAGCCCTTCACCTACTTCGATCACTTGGAGCTCTTCAGCTACTTCGACCCCGTCGAGCTCTTCAGCTCCTTCGACCCCTTCGGCATCTTCGGCAGAGAATAAAAGAACCAACAGAATCCATGATCCAACGGAATGCGACGTTGTCTTGGAGCTCGTTGGATGGCCACTGGAGTCTGCATTCGCACTGGCCATCCAACGAGTTACATAGACGCGTCGCACTGGCCCACACCTGGTGATGAAGAGCATCCTGACCTGCCACAGAACTGGTTCTTGGACGGAGTCCCACTGCACACTTGGGAAAGGAGAACTAGACTGGAAAAGGCGTAATATTTAGACCGTCCCGACACTTAGTAGGCTGTTAGTGGATGTACCAACTGAATCCATCATCCAACGGATTGCGACGTTGTCTTGGAGCTCGTTGGATGGCCACTGGAGTCTGCATTCACACTGGACATCCAACGAGTTACATAGACGTGTCGCACTGGCCCACACCTGGTGATGAAGAGCATCCGGACCTGCCATCAAACTGCTTCTTTGAAGGAGTCCCTCTGGGAAAGGAGAACCAGACAGGAAAAGGCGTAATATTTAGACCGTCCCGACACTTCAATGAGTTGTTAATAGAAGAACCAACAGAATCAATGATCCAACGGAATGCGACATTGTCTTGGAGCTCGTTGGATGGCCACTGGAGTCTGCATTCGCACTGGCCATCCAACGAGTTACATAGACGTGTCGCACTGACCTACACCTGGTGATGAAGAGCATCATGACGCCACAAAACTGGTCTTTGGAATGAGTCATTATGCTGCTTGTTGAAGACATCAACGTTCATCGACTCCTGGCGGTTAACACCTGTTTTGAAATTTTGCATAGTCGTCCTCGTAATAGCTTTAACACTCTAAGGATGAATGCTACTCCCACGTCATAAAATGTCACGGTTTTTTTTGTGAGCTATATATTTCAACCTTGGTGCGGTTTTTAAATGAGAATTAGTGGTAAATCACTTACGAGGTCTGTAGCCAAAGGGCAAATGAAACCCATATACTTCCGTCATGTCCATTGATTTATTTCTCCGCCCAGATGTTTCATCCGACGGAATTTAACGTCGTCTTGGAGTGCCTTTGATGACCAATGGAGTCCGATTCACACTGGTTATCCAATGCATTCATAAGACGCGTCCTACTACGCGTCCGATGATGAAGAGCTCCTTGATCTGCTGCTGAATTGGATCTTAGAAGAAATTACTACGCTGCTGATTGGCATGTAATATCACACAGTCCCGACACGTTTTACCTGTTCCATTACTTTGTACAGTCAATCTCGTAAGTGCAGTTTTGACCAAAATTAACAGTAAATTGAAACTAAATGCCAATTTCACTAATGA
This sequence comes from Hyppa rectilinea, assembly GCA_951799385.1. Taxonomy (NCBI): domain Eukaryota; kingdom Metazoa; phylum Arthropoda; class Insecta; order Lepidoptera; family Noctuidae; genus Hyppa; species Hyppa rectilinea. The sequence goes on along the minus strand of OX637322.1, from coordinate 16,904,404 downwards.
AACTGAACGCGATCTAAAATAACTTCGAGAGCTGCCAGTGTTAGTATTCCGTGTAAATTAATGACGTTGACAGCTTAGCTATAACATTAGCTAGACCAATCCCACAAAAATTTCCAATTTGGGATGCAAGAATAGTAATTCAATTTCAAAAAAATAGAGATCCAAAGGAGATTGTTCTACGCCCATACATTGTTCGCCCTGGAGCCAACAGCATAGAAAAAATCATTTTCTATTTGTAAATTGCCTTTAGTAGCCCATAAGAACAAAGTTTGTTGACGGACACTTTAGAGAACAGATTTATTTAAAAAAAAGGAACAGATTTTGAGGTTATTTGTAATAAAAGAAAACATAAGTAATTCCTTCTAAAACCTTCTATTTCTGGTTTCTACAAAACATTACACTTCAAATACAATAAAATATTACTGTAAATACCGTTGTATTACAAACAGAAACAAAATCAAAAACGCCAAAAGAAATCGCCAAATACTACACATTCTACACAACCACAGCCAGCACGTGAGACTCGGTGAGACGAACCGACTGACGTAGTGACGTAGAGAATAGAGATGTTCTCTCGAAGATCAATCATTGTATATCGATTATCAATGACCACCGATTTAAACTGTGGTTTTAATTTAGTAGATCAATATGTCAAATGTAAATTAATTTGTTCCGTTTTTAACATAAACACATTCAAATTCAAATTCAAATTCAAAATTCAAATTCAAAATCATTTATTTGCTAATATGGGTAAATTACATTAGGTTGTTAGCATAAGAGTACAGTTCCGACCATATTACGCCTCGAGGCATGCAAATTACAGAATGGCGGCAAACTACCAACACAATTTTGGAATATCAATAAAAAATAATAATAATAATGTAATGGATTAAAAAAAAAAAAATAATAATAATAATGTCACTAAGTCAATTAAAAATCAAATGTCAAAAAAAAGAAATGTATTGTCAATTAAATATCATGATTAAATGAAAATGTCAAAATAATTTAATAATGTCAGAGTAATAATTAATATTGATAATTAAATTAGTGCATTGGCCAAATGTCCTATCAACAGTAAGTCCTTACATCTTCCATTAAATAATCTTGAACACTATAATAACATTTTTCTATCAAGAATCTTTTCAGTTTCTTTTTAAATTCTTCTAAGGATGAAGTTTCCAGTATAGACTTTGGTAAATAATTGTAAACCCGCGGTGCCATACTGAAAATGCTTTTGGAATAAAGTGCCGTCTTGTTAGGCTTGCAACAGATTTTTTCAGTATGCCGCTTACACGTTGTTGCTATGATTCTACTTCAATTAAATTAATGCTAATATAAAATATTTTGTTCCCAACAAACAATGTGAAACGTTTTAGTTTGCGACATTTAAAAATAGAGTTTAAATACCTACTTAAAAAGTAAAAATATGGCTATTGAAGTCGTGGAATCATTATGAGAACAATTCACTAGAGTTGCGTCGTAAATGACATTTCAATCGTTCAATGAGAGATTTTCTGACAAGTGAAAAAACATAGTTCAATAGATGGCGTGGGTAAAAAATACGTCTTTGTTTTACTGGCTACTGATAAAAACAATAAGATCCGTTAATAAGAAAGCTTATTTGATGTCAAAAACCAGAGACAGTGACGTATTTTTTACCAACTAATATCTTCTCACTTGTCAGAAAATCCCTCATTCGACTAGTAAGTACATTTTGTGAGTTTGTTTTATTCATTATATTTTCATCATAATCATGCAAGGCCATATTCATCATAAGTTCCATTAAAATGTTTACGGAACTAATTCCATGAAAAAAATATGCATGAAAAACTTTTATGTTGCACATTTTCAATGTTTTGGAAGTGATAAATATCTAAAATTGATTATTTATCACTAGATATTATGGGACATCGTCGTCGATATCGATATTTAAGTAATATGAGCGAGAGCGACACTGTCAAATCTTTTGTGACATTCACATTGACAATTCCATGAAAGATGGCGAGTTTAGTTGGTAATAAAATCAATGAGGTCACTTTTAAAAACCTATTAAGAATTAAACAGTGTCCGCTTGAATTTATTATTTTTAAAAAGCATATTAAAATACAATCAAAATTAACGTACATGTCAAATGTTTGTTGGTTATAGGGCGGTCTAGAACAATCTCCTTTGCGAAGCTTACATGATGTGTCTAGGCGCACGGCTACTATACTTTTCCTAGCTTCAGGTCGAAGAGTGCATGATTTGACTCTCTTACATTGTGATCCTAAACATTTAGTGGATAATGGGGATTCAATAACCTTACATCCTGTTTTTGGTTCAAAGACTGATTCATGGTCATGGCAATAATCAAGTTGGACGTTGCTGGCTTCTCCAGATCGAAATACAAATCCTTTATTTTGGTTAAGAGCATTGATAGTAATTTCAAAACTTTTCAGGGGTTGTCTTACAAACTTGTTTATCACCACAAAGGAGCCTCGTAAACCAGCCAGTGCTGTAATTATAGGTGGATGGATAAAACAATTTTTTTCTGAAGCCGGAATACAGGCTACTCCTGGTAGTTTTAGATCAGCAGTTTCATCTCTAAATTGTTTAGAAAAATACCCAGTAAATGATATTTTGGCTAAGGCAAATTGGCGCCATGAACATACTTTTAGAAAATATTACTACAGAGAAGTAGGAAGTTCAGACCACAACAATATTATAGAGTCTGAGAAGTCACTTTCAAATATTTTTGCAGTTTCAAATTAAAATTACAGTTTACAAGCAGTAAACTATAAGACTATTTCAGCAACTTAATTACCAATCACATTGTTGCGTGTTACATTACCAAGCAAGCCAGCAGGAGATAACAAACAGGTTTCTCATAACGGCGGGGCGACTAGAATCAATTCTATTTCTTGTTCATTTTGACGTTCAAAAGTGCCTTACTTGTGCCTATTTGAAATAAATGATTTAACTTTGACTTTGACTTTAATGGACTTCAGACGTCTAACGGAACACATAATATAAAAATTTTACCTGAAATAAAATTTGTATTATGTTTCTTATGACGTCTGAAGTCCAAATGATTTCTTCCTAGTGCATTATTATCATTATGAGACTAACAATGACATAAGATTTGGCGGCTTGCTCGGCGGTACTGTTAGTTCCAGAATTAGACCACAGGTGGCGCGACGAGAAAGGTCACGTGATGGAAGAGGCTCCATCTAACGATAAGGCGTGTGAAAAGGACGATGTACTCTGTAAATTAATGATGTTGACAGCTTTTAAGAGAGGACTCTCGTCTCGGTTAATTTGAAAAACAGGTAATTGAAGAAACTATTGCCGTCGCCCTTACCTCCAACCTCCCCCCGTAAAGTGTTGAAGGGACAACTGCAGCTCAGGCTGATTTTGCCTACAAAAACCTTGACCAAAAGACTTTTTGTGTTCCGCTGTTTTTCTCTTCAAAACTGCTCTAAATTATTCCTATTTCAAAATTTAGAAGAAAGTATATCTATGCTTTTAATATTTTCTTTTTGTTTAAAACTTATCGAAGGGTTTAGCCATTCTTGGCTTAGCGTGGAAAAGTTATTCAATAAAAGTATTTTATCAAATAAATATAATTAATTCTAAAATAAATATTTTTACTAACCTTGTCGCCGGAAAGTCTTACATTATTTTCACACAGTATTTTCGCCGATTGCACACGCAAAACACCGCCATTTTTGTTTTGGCTAAGGTTCTGGGTTATCACAAAATAATGCTTTGATTTCGGATAATATTCGATATAAAACCGGTTGCTAGTATTTGAGTAAAAAAATAGCTCTTTCTTGAGTACGGTTACTGATGAAGTAATTTGAACCATAATTTATTCTAATTCATCTGTGGTTAGATTAAAAATCAAAACAGTTGTATTTCTCTATGTAAATCAATTTACATCCGATTATAGAATCGATAAATAGACTATTGTAAAACATTTTTATTACCTAGCAACACGAACTATCATCTAATCAACTAATAATAATAAATAATATCCTTGGACATTTCACACAGCGTCATATCGTCCCAAGCTAAGCAACCTAATGCTTGTGTTATGGTAACGAGATGGCTGATATCTACATAGATACATTTTTTTTTGTAAATACATACATATTATAGATAGAAAAACACCCAGACTCGTAACAAATACTTGCAGGTCGTACAAATATTTGTTCCGTGCGGGAATCGAACCCGCGACATAGTGCGCAGCAATCAATCGCTCAACCACTGCGCCAACCGTGTCGTCGAAACTAATCATCTGGACATTAATTTGTCAACAATCACTGCTAAAACTATTCGCTCGCTTTGCTTCCATTGTGAATGTTCTCTTGTGTCGTTTTTTTCGAACGTTTGTTTGAATTATAATTTACTTCGATAACTTTTGGACACCGAAGCTGTTTCTAGCGTTGACCCTAGCATTATTTTGGAAAATACATACTCTTATTAGAGGGTTCTCAGCGACAAGATCACAAAATACAGATGCTAAATATGGTACGATTTTGGAACTTGCTGCAACTTTATTTTTATATTTTGTTTATAATACGGTATTAAATACCCTGAACTCGCGAAAAAAAAATGAGCTGTTCCATATATTTTATTGATGCATAAATGTATGGAACAGCTCATTATTTTTTTTTTAGGTTTTCGGGGTTCATCTCATAGTAAAAGTTGTTTGTAACGATGAGTACAATGCTTCCACAAAATTCTTAGAGTTAATTTTTTAACACCTTATATAATAAATGAAATAATGAAGACACAACTCATTTATTATTATACTTTATGTCCACGTCAGGCCAGAGCACCCTACTGCGAGGATCGCCCAGAGGACACGGTAGAGCATACGGTGCTAACCTGCCCCGCTTTGGTGGAGCACCGCCGTGTCCTCGTAGAGGCGATCGTCGGCGGCGACCTCTCGCGTCCGGCCCTGGTGCAAGCCATGGTCCAGGGCGAGAGGGAGTGGGAGGTAGTCACCTCCTTCTGCGAAAAAGTCATGCTCGCGAAGGAGGTGGCGGGATGGGAGAGAGAAAGGTCCTTCCGTCCCAGCCGCCGCGGGAGACGCCCCGGGCGTCGGGAGCCACGTGACGCGTCCCGGCCACCGTAGGCGCGGGCCTGCGGACGGTGAGTAATGGGTGACTCACCGTCCGATCAGCACCAGGCCCGTGCCGGACGGCGCGTATATGTTCCACGCGCGCCTCAAAGAGATGTCAGCATACGAAGGGGCCCCTTCGTATGCTGACATCTTCAGGGCCAAGCCTGCCGGGTAAGCGGGATTGTCCGAAAGGGTTACCGCTACCCCGGAACATAAAGGGCTACGGAAGGAACATGGATGGGTTTTAGTCAGTAAGAGTCTGACACTCCCTTCCGCTCCACCCAGAGTGGGAGCAGTCATTGGATGATTTCCCAGCCTTAAAAAAAAAGGCCAGAGCTCCCTAACAAACTGGTTGATTCCCTTTCTCTGACAGTAGTCTGAACATGGCCAGAAAAACGGGCTATTTTTTGAGATTTTGGATTGTCATAATTTTTTAATTAATTATGTTTTGAAAAAAGGAAATAATAGGGGCACGTACTGATTAGACCTAGGTCATTGCTCTAGAGGCATCATCCACGAACAAAACAGCTCAATGCGTTTGTATAGAGAAAGGACTAATAGACTACCCTCTTAAACGTGTTTTACGCACTGATGACATTCAGTTTTAACGGGGTGTCCTTCTTGAGCAACGAATACGACACGATACGATGCGATGCTGCAGGCGATACATGTCGTACGTGATTTTGGTAATTACTTCTGGAATCATGGGGAAGTACAGTAAAATATTTGAAAGTTCCTATTCAAACGATTCCTACAATGTTTATGTTTTTTGTCTCACAACAATCTTTGCTCACGCACTGCGGCGATCAACGCTTCGGAATAAACCATTTTGAAGTTCGTGGTGTCGCATCTGGTCGCCCTCAACACGTACGCTCTAGTTCGCGTCGCGTCGTTTTCGTCGCTCACGCAGGACACCCCGCCACAGGTGAAATCTGCCCTAATTGTCCCGAAGACCAATAGACCTTGTCGTTTAATGCCGTGAACATGCCATTCATCATCCGTCTCGTGGTAAAGCAAATCGACTGTAATTTTCATGTTTGTTTATAAAGTTTTATTTTATGTTATTATTTTATTAATGTCTATAAACTAATGGTCAGTAGTTACTACAGCCTACAAACATCTGTAGTAACCGCCCAGAAACATTCAATACGTTCAAATTAAGACTCAAACTCTTTGCTTATACAGACAGAAACACTAGATTAGTAAAAAATTATACTTAACTGTCCTTAATAAATGTATGTGAATTACGAATGTTTAAAAAGTAATAATATCTGCGTTAACTTTTTTAATGATACACTACTGAATTATAATGTAAATTTATTTAAACAACATGGTGTAGAAAGTAGTACTTTCCCTGTGTGACATGTATCTAAATACACAATTTTTATATTGTAGAGTTTGCTTTGTTTGAATTTGAAGATGTATTTTACAAAATTATTGTTGCTGTTTCCCGCGACTTCTTCTGCGTGTATTTTGTATTTCATCATATTTTTGTACAAATTTCAAATATGAAAAATAGCCTATGTCCTTTGCCACGCCACACAACTCTTCCACATTTTAGATGTGAAAACGTAACAGACTAGTTGAGCTATTTTTACGTTTCTTATACCACTAAGGATTTGTATGGATGTAAGTTAACAAAGTGATCTAATAACTAAATTAATAAGTCAACAACGTACGGCTGAAGCAAGTTAGTTCTGATGACACATGTTTTGGTCTTCTCGGTACGATTGTCTTTTGTTTTGCTAATTATTTATCTAATTGTCAGTGTCGGAGGCTTTCGGTGAATGTATCTTTCTCCTTTGAGGTCCATTGTTGGGTTGGTTGGTTGGTTAATGAATCGCTTAATATCGGGGTACTAAAATGGCACTGACGTGTAGTAGGTTTGTGTATTACCAGTACGACATACCTCCGGTTTCTGAATAGAGTATTTAAAGTTGAGAACCTCATCTGTACTTAAGTATAACCTAATCATTCGGAAGCTTCCAAAAAGGAATAATTTTGCCCGTTTTTGCAACATTTTCATTAATGCTCCTATTGGTCGTAGCGTGATGTTAGCCTATAACCTCTCTCGATAAATGGACTATTCAACAGAAAAATATTTTTCAATTGCAACCAGAAGTTCCTGAGATTAGCGCGTTCAAACAAACAAACTCTTCAGCTTTATAATATTAGTATGGAAATGTTCAGCTATTGGTGTTAATTCCGCCGACTTTCATTTTACGTTAATGAAAAATTATCTATGGGAACTGTGCAATACCAAACTACATATATTAAACGACATTCCTTTTTGGTTAGATTTTTAAACTATGACGTCATGGCGTGGATAATATGAAAACACTGCACGATATCCTGCACATATTATTATAACTAACTTTTATACGCGGCTTTGCCCACATAGGAGTTATCCAAGGAGAACGTACTAGGAGTATAACATGTACTATACCATTTGTGCTAACCTAGGTTTACTTATATCGAAATCCGTTGATAAGGTAACAGACAGACGGAATATAGGTAGCAACTATAAGAAATTGATTCTCAACACACACAAATCGGTCAATGTATGTACATAATTATGTGTAATTGATCTGAAACGTATAATATATTAATATGGACATTCCTCCGGAATTGGTTGATTATTTAAGTGCAAAAGTTTATAAAAAGTACATAATTATGTGTAATTGATCTGAAACGTATAATATATTAATATGGACATTCCTCCGGAATTGGTTGATTATTTAAGTGCAACAAATTATAAAAAGTAGTGGCCATAAAAAGGCTAAAAATAAAAAAATATCAAAGCTTCGATCGGAATTCGATTGTTTTTATGAATTAACATATAAATAATGAATTTAGTTTTGATACCTTCCTTTAATTTTGTAATTTAGTAGTAATCATATTTATACTATTATACTACCAACATTAACAATATTATGGTTTATCCATGTTATTCTTTCTCTGTGCATTTATGATACAAGTACCAAAAATCAATCTACCTACTCCGGTTACTGTTGATTACTTACACATGACCTTTTGTGATTGGAGCATTTATGTACCACACTTCCTCTCACAGAGACAAGCCCACGTTGTAGATTCACTGTTTATTTCTAATACCCATGCTTCTTTCAGAATCAAAATTTAATTCTGTATTTTCCCCGAAATTAAATTTATTAAATCTCTCACCAATACAAACCACCCATAACTTGGAACCTATCAAACTTATAACAAGGAGAATTTTGTGCCGTGTCATTCCTTGTGGTAACATCACAAGTTCCTTCGTGTTATTCGTTCAGTCCCGGTCGCATGTCATTCGTTCAATCTCGCTCGCATGTCATTCGTTCACTCGGTCACACACATCCATCATAGCTCCGGCACTTACAGGTAAGTGAATTGCGTGCTGATTTCCTTTTTATTAAATTCTCAGAATAAAATGACTAAGTAGGTACTTTTGACATAGGTATGTTGGTTACATGGGTGATTGAAACTATCGGGTTTTCCAATGATTACTATGTGTGTAGTAGCAAGTGATTTGCCTTGAAAAGAAATAAGTACCCTCACTGCCCGAGTGGAATGCCAAATGTTTGCTCCGTATGTTATGTTAAAACTTCTTTCTTCTTCTTCTTCTTCTTAATGTTACAACTAGCTTCTGTCCTTCTTCTGGCTTCGCCCACGTGGATGTCAGAAATTATACCACGGGAACCGACGGGATACAAAGCACTGTACGTGCTATTCCAAACTATTCTCTATCTTTGTACCAAAATCATCCAGATCCGTTCAGCCGTTCTGGCGTTATTGAGTAACAAACACACATCCACCCTCACATCCATCCAAAGTTTCACATTTATAATATTAGTAAGAAGTAAGATAGGAAGATTAACTTTAATGTAATTTCAACTTTAATGATATAAACAATATTTTTATTAAGAAGAGTGTCCACGGAGTGGGATGCCCATTTTTATCCATAATAACCTACGATGCCTTGCAAAGGGCAACTAGCTTCATGTTTCTAATTCTTGCTTCTTGGCAGTTCAAAAATGCTTGGTTTAAATGAAAAAAAAAAGCGTTGAGTTTTGAGTTTTTATTGCATTATCGCACTGAATGTAACAGAACAGTAGGCTGCACAAACATAATGCCTCGCCTTTTCCGGCTTATAATGTAAACCGCATGCAGCTAAATACCAATATTGAACATTTAGTGACTGCCTATCTGGTCAGATCTGGTCAGTTCTGGGTTGTGGGGAACCCCACAACCCAGAACTAGATATCGCGATACCCCTTCGTAAGACTGGCCAGGCTTTAAGGCTTCTGACTACCAGTAATGATTGTCAAAGTTCTACGAATGGTATGTGACACCAACACCTTGACGTGCTTTTCGAGAAACTGAGCCCCGCGACTGGCCACGATCGATCCGTGCAACAGAAACAGCAACACTTGAAGGCTTAAACGTGAACACCCTTTTCGTAATAGAATGACTACCAGTGGCTTATTACAGTTTGGACAGGTTTGGTTTGGTTAGGTATATACCTATTATCTAAAAACTGGTTACCTATTCCAAACTGTTTTCAAAGAAATTAGTATTTATCGATCAGAAACTTTTATACATTTCAAAGATTTTAATCCAGTGCCATTTCAATCTCAATTAATTTCAAACAAAAGGTTTAAAGACGATATACAACTATTCTCCATGAACTTGCCCAAACGATAAGGACTAACAGTAAACTTGTTAAATTTCAACAAAACCTTTATTAACTTGATTCTGAAGTAAAACTGTATTAATCGGTTTGTTAGGCAGTTTACAACTTCATTGCTATTCAATTAATGTATAATTTTACTTGTTCGCCATTATGTACGAAAAGTGAATATTGCTTGACAATGAAGAAGGTGACTATTCCTCGGTTACGATTTTAATTAGTTTAACTCACAAATCTAAAAACAAAGATTTTTTTTACCAAAGCACATTCAATGGTGGTGAATTCCACGTGAAAATGTGAATGTATTTTATAGCGCCTAAACATTTCAGTAGAGGTTAAGCGCAGTATCCTTGGCGTTCATACATAGACATTCCAGCCGGACATGGACCATGATACTGTGCTCTAGACACAAATCGTAGACGTTGCCTCAAAAGCTGCCACGCTTAATTGGGACTGTGCTGGATACGTTTTTTTTTTAAATTATTATTTTCAAACACGCTTATTTGTTGTTTTTATAATTTGACTCGCTGATATTTCTAGTTTGATGGCGAGAAGCGCTTGTTAATATACCAATTATCAGTAAAAACTAATGCACTAGTTGACTCAAGGAACAGTCGCACCAAAACAGATTGCGAACGAGCCGCGCCACACCGGACGCTGACCGATACTAGGTGTCTGTGGAGGTGTCCGTGTCTGGAGCGCTTCCGCACGTCGCCCGCATCTGTCCGCCAAAACTCTTAATGCGGACCACAGATTACATAATAATGTTACAATAAAATAAGATTATTTCTCGGTTAAGGCAGAATCCTTGTCATCAAAATAAGATTTGTTTACCGAAAGTTTGCCACATGTCAGAGCCGCGGGTGGTGATGGCGGGACGACCTTGATGTGTGCATGAGGGATTGGCTCAAAATCGAGTTTAGTGGTAGAAAATTGCCCTTTCTCTGAAATGGGACAATATTTTATTTTATTTATTTATTTAGGATCTCCAACAAAAGATCTACACAATACATGACACATAAATAAAAAGTTACATCAGGTAATATACAATATATCCTAATAGTTTTTTTTTATTATTACATAAGCATTACTGTCAATAAAGGTTAATTAAAGTCAATATAATATGATAAATATCACGAATAAACTCTCATTTTCCCATTGGAGTTTCTTAGGCCATATTACAACAATGTTCACAGTACATACACAGCCTTCCAAATGTCACAAGCTAACTCATTGTTCGCAACAGTTCCAGCGCACTCATACCACTAGTTATGTTCGCAACAGTTCCAGCGCACTCATACCACTAGTTATGTTCGCAACAGTTCCAGCGCACTCATACCACTAGTTATGTTCGCAACAGTTCCAGCGCACTCATACCACTAGTTATGTTCGCAACAGTTCCAGCGCACTCATACCACTAGTTATGTTCGCAACAGTTCCAGCGCACTCATACCACTAGTTATGTTCGCAACAGTTCCAGCGCACTCATACCACTAGTTATGTTCGCAACAGTTCCAGCGCACTCATACCACTAGTTATGTTCGCAACAGTTCCAGCGCACTCATACCACTAGTTATGTTCGCAACAGTTCCAGCGCACTCATACCACTAGTTATGTTCGCAACAGTTCCAGCGCACTCATACCACTAGTTATGTTCGCAACAGTTCCAGCGCACTCATACCACTAGTTATGTTCGCAACAGTTCCAGCGCACTCATACCACTAGTTATGTTCGCAACAGTTCCAGCGCACTCATACCACTAGTTATGTTCGCAACAGTTCCAGCGCACTCATACCACTAGTTATGTTCGCAACAGTTCCAGCGCACTCATACCACTAGTTATGTTCGCAACAGTTCCAGCGCACTCATACCACTAGTTATGTTCGCAACAGTTCCAGCGCACTCATACCACTAGTTATGTTCGCAACAGTTCCAGCGCACTCATACCACTAGTTATGTTCGCAACAGTTCCAGCGCACTCATACCACTAGTTATGTTCGCAACAGTTCCAGCGCACTCATACCACTAGTTATGTTCGCAACAGTTCCAGCGCACTCATACCACTAGTTATGTTCGCAACAGTTCCAGCGCACTCATACCACTAGTTATGTTCGCAACAGTTCCAGCGCACTCATACCACTAGTTATGTTCGCAACAGTTCCAGCGCACTCATACCACTAGTTATGTTCGCAACAGTTCCAGCGCACTCATACCACTAGTTATGTTCGCAACAGTTCCAGCGCACTCATACCACTAGTTATGTTCGCAACAGTTCCAGCGCACTCATACCACTAGTTATGTTCGCAACAGTTCCAGCGCACTCATACCACTAGTTATGTTCGCAACAGTTCCAGCGCACTCATACCACTAGTTATGTTCGCAACAGTTCCAGCGCACTCATACCACTAGTTATGTTCGCAACAGTTCCAGCGCACTCATACCACTAGTTATGTTCGCAACAGTTCCAGCGCACTCATACCACTAGTTATGTTCGCAACAGTTCCAGCGCACTCATACCACTAGTTATGTTCGCAACAGTTCCAGCGCACTCATACCACTAGTTATGTTCGCAACAGTTCCAGCGCACTCATACCACTAGTTATGTTCGCAACAGTTCCAGCGCACTCATACCACTAGTTATCACACCTGCAATACAACAAACATCTTTTACAATACAACCTAGACTAACCATTAGGTTAAAAAGGTTATCACGCCTCCCCTGCAATACCAACCTTATGTTGTAGGCATTAGGGATTCAAGTCCAGTGTTTAAGAACCTCATCACTCAACTGCCCTCACTGACCGAGGCCGCTGGTCGATAAGAAAGTAAACCTTGGTGAAAAGATATTGTGTGTAAAAACGATCGAATGAAGAATAGATTTCCCTGCCTTGGTGCAAATTTATATAAGTGTTTTGAAGTCCACCAATGAAAAACCTCATCTCTAAACTATCGATGTGGTTGTTATGGGATCCTGCCGTTTTGCCGAAAAGATTTTGCCAAATTTTCATTACCCAAACAAATTTTAGCAATCTTTTTTTATACCAATGTAATATTTGGAATAATTTTAGTACGCACATTTTCATTTGGTCAAATGTTTACTTGGCAGATTATTACCAAGGATAATGTCATTAAGGCTTTCGGTCTTTAATCAAATGATTTATTGCAGCAAACAATATTTAGACAATAAACGATTAGTCAAATGATTTGTTATGACAAAAAATATAAAGGCAAAAATAAGTTTTTTTTGGGAATTGAATTTTTTTTTGGGAACATTTTACTTGTTTGTTAAATTTAATGTCATTTGCGTATTTCTTTGTAAGCTTATGTGCTTGAATTTGTCTGAAACAAGTCAAATTTATGGTTACTAGACATTAGGTTATTTATGGAACTAGTTACAGTAGGTTATTAATTTTTTTTAAATGGTTAGGTTAGGTTAAAACTGTGACCACCTACGACCAGAAACGACTAAATTATATAGAAAAAATATGGAAAAAAGAGATTACTACGATTGTGAAAATATATATTATCGTAACAATCTCAATAAACTTCCGCTACAAAACACAGTGATAGTGTTTTGCATGACTTACCCACATCGCGTGACATTTATGATTTACCATCTACCCACTTATTTACACATTGTAATTTAATTTGTTTAATCTGTGCAACTAACATATAGATGCAAAATTTTTGTCATTGGCTACGCAATCGACTAAACAGAAATGGTAAGTTAAAAATTGACGACACCAAATATTTGGCTTATTTAATTTTGCGTAAAATATGTTATACGATCTGAAATATTTGACTAGATAAAAAATGGTAAAAGTACTAGTTGGTGAACAAGTTATTGTTCAAACGTTCACTTGCCAAACATGGGTTTTCGTAACAATTATTTGTAAAGAGATTTTTTGGTAAGTAATAATTTGGCAAATGAAATTATGCGAAAATTTGTTTAGGAAGTGATAATTTGGCAATTTCTTTTCGGTAAAACAAGGGAGACCCGGTTGTTATATACCTAAGTATTGACAATTTTGCTTACTGCCTTCATTTTTGGAATGTATGCCGTGGACACACCTCAACGAACGTTGCCATTCTTGACTAGTATTATAGTGTAGATGTGACTTAAACAGGCGCGCACCAAAATCAGATAGTTTTGGCTATAATAATTTCTGCAGTAAACAGGTAGATTATGGTTAATTTTGACTGTGAGATTATTTTGTCACGAGTGTGTGCCACAACATTATTTCCTAGCTCTAGTATATTGATAGAAACACGTACCATAAGGTCGCTAAAGCTTAAGGAAACTGTCAGCATTATATCACATGTCCCTAATGTTAGGTATGCATGAGTTGTGTTATCATGTGCGAGGGTTACAGCAAATTGAGTTATGACAGAGTAGGTACATTATTATCGGTAACACACTCGGGATATGTGGTGGAGGACATGTGGAAGTAGAAAGTTGTTAAAATGTAATTGTGTTAAAGGATATCATAATATTAACCGATTGGATTTTAAATGGTGCTGATCATAGGGTTCGGAGTTGGATTCCCAAGTCGTGCAGTATTATTGGGTTGGGAAGATTTTTTCAATTGCAGGTTTGTGTCTAGATTTGTCTCTGGTTGAGGCCATTAACGTGATAGTTGGACGTGGATCATTCGGTGAACTATTATTTTACATGCCGTTTTTCATACATTATATTCCGATATCACAATTATTAGCCCATTTCTTCATGAAGAGCTATTAAATGTTCTTTGTAAAGCTAAAGCAACTATCGACGTTTTAACTCCTTTTCGTGTGGTTAGTGACTAACCTGGTGTCAGAGTTTTGATGCTGCCCACGGGCCTCTGACTTAGCTTCACATGCTGTTGAGAAATATCTCTCAGACATGCTGGTTTCCTCCCGATGTTTTCCCTCACCGTTTTAAAACAAGTAATAAGTATACAATACGCACGTGAATCCGTAAAATCAGAGATGCGTGCCTTGGGTTCAAACTCGAGACCAAAGACTTGGCAGTCCGCAGGTCACGCCACTAGGCTATCACTGCTTGGCTAGATTGGGGTGATTATTTATTATGTGACAATTTCCAAAACATCTAGTTATATTACTAAAAAATAATTCACATTTCTCATGGAATACTGATTACCGACGGTTTCCTTGCCAATTTCACAAATAACAGTCTTAACGTCCAGTGATATCTACTAAAATTGAAAATATATTTATTTACAACTTCTGTCCGGCTTAGCCCACGTAAAATTACTTGTTGTTAAATAATCTATGACACATATATAACTGCAGCTTCCTACTGGTTAATTATTTTTCGGAATTGGATTAGTAGGAGCGAGTCAAATTATCCCCTATATACCCTATATCCCCTATTACAAGCTCACAAAATTTTGCAAAGCACAGAGAGGGAAATTGACATAATACATCAATCTGCTGTGTTATAATCATTTTTGTCATACTAACAAGTATAACAATTGTAGTATGTGTTTTACTATACGGGCAATTATATCACATTTGATAAACAATTAATTTCATTAGCTTAACTGAGACTCTTCTAGTTCCCTCTTTTTTTTTTTTTTTTTAAGCTGGGAAATCATCCAATGACTGCTCCCGCTCTGGGTGGAGCGGAAGGGAGTGTCAGACTCTTACTGACTAAAACCCATCCATGTTCCTTCCGTAGCCCTTTATGTTCCGGGGTAGCGGTAGCCCTTTCGGACAATCCCGCTTACCCGGCAGGCTTGGCCCTGAGGGGGCCCCTTCATATGCTGACATCTCTTTGAGGCGCGCGTGGAACATATACGCGCCGTACGGCACGGGTCTGGTGCCGCGCCTACGGTGTCCGGGAGTCGTCACGCGGCTCCCGACGCCCGGGGCGCCTCCTGCGGCGGCTGGGACGGGAGGACCTTTCTCTCTCCCATCCCGCCACCTCCTTCGCGAGCATAACTTTTTCGCAGAAGGAGGTGACTGCCTCCCACTCCCTCTCGCCCCGGACCATGGCTTGCACCAGAGCCGGGCGCGAGAGGTCGCCGCCGCCGATCGCCTCTACGAGGACACGGCGGTGCTCCGCCCAAGCGGGACAGGTTTGCACCGTGTGCTCTACCGTGTCCTCTGGGCGATCCTCGCAGTGGTGACACCCGGGCGTTTCCTCCCGCCTGATGATGTGCAGGAACCTCCCGAAACATCCATGTCCGGTGAGGACCTGCGTCAGGCGGTAGGTGAGGGCGCCGTGACGCCTCTCTAGCCACTCCTCAAAGAGGGGCCTTACCGCCACTATCGTGGCGTGCCCTGCGCTGGGTTGCGACAGTCGCTGATTCCAGGCCGGCATGAGATCGCGCCGGAGGTCCGTCCGCTCCGCCGCAATTTGCTGCGGAAACGGAGTTTCCCCCCGGCTAAGTACCTCCGCGCGCCACTCGTACAGGCGCGCGAGGAATATCGCCTCCAGATCCCACGGCGGCAGTCCGGCAAGGAGGCTTGCCGCCTCGCCCGAGATCGTGCGGTACCCCCTGATTTGCCGAATGGCTACCACCTTTTGGGGCGCGTTCAGATAGTGGGCGGCTCGCCGCCGCAATAAACGCGCCCACACCGGGGCCCCGTAAAGGGCCATGGACCGCACGACTCCCGCGTAAAGCCTCCGGCAGGAGGCGTTTGGCCCCCTCAAATTGGGCAAGAGCCGCTTGAAGGCGGTCTAGTTCCCTCTTAGTGCTGCATTCTATACACGTTATAATTATACAAACTGTGATAACCTTCTGTCTGTCAGATAAAAAATACTGCTATACTTCCCTAAATAGACAAAAATAATTATGTTAAGATCCTTTATAAAAGCCTTAAGGCCTCACAAACCTCTTACCTTTGTATTCCCCACAATTGAACCAATTATTCCATGAAATCGTTTCTATTTAAAACCTATAGTTCATGTCGGAATCAAAGTTATCTACAATAGAATTACAGATGGCATAATATCGTTACGGAGCCTAGATTTATGCCTGGTTAGGTTAGAAATACACTGCTAGTGACTTGCGCAAGAGGTTAAAATAGACCTTAATTATTACGGACGCTAATATTCTGCATCGTTCTCACAGTGCATAGTAACAATATGAATGAATATCGGACCGTCCTTCTCCAGTGTCCTTGACAAGTGGAAAGTGCCTTTATTTGGTTTATTTGAAATAAATGCTTTGTGTATAAGTTTAAAAAAACATTACTGATTATTGAGCGTTGTGTGAAATGTCCAAGGATATTATTATTATTCATTTATTTATATATTTTCATAATGAATACATTTTTAAATATTTTTATAAAAACACAAACAAAAACATTTAAAAATATAAAAAAAAATAGTGGTCCGCCGGTGTCGGGAGCAGGGTCCAAGCTACCGGTGGTTAGGGCTGCAGAGACAAGAACCTCCTCACAATGCGAGCCGTATCTAGGAGAACTGCCTTCTGAATCTGGCTCTTGATCCAACCGCCTATTATTATTATTACTGTTTGGTGTGGTTTTTTTTTTTGAGGGTGGGAAATCATCAAATAACTCCCCCCCACTCTGGGTGGACTGGTAGGGAGTGTCAGACTCTTACTGACTACAACCCATCCATGTCCCTTCTTAACCCTTGATGTTTCGGGGCAGCAGCAACTTTTTCGGACAATACTGCTTACCCGGAACGCTTCTGCCCTAACGGGCACATGCTGACATCTCTTTGAGGCGTGCTTGGAACAGCCTTTAACTTTATGAAATTCAGTTCGTTGACTTATATACTAAATATCTGCAACGTTTTCTCAACTATATATTTTTTTTCATTTCCCAAAATTCTTTTTCGTTTTTATAGTTACACTAACAGAAGTGTTTCGTCGTCAGAGTCCATCGTGAAAGTAAATGTGCAACACTATGATGCACGAACCTAGCGGTTGCTGCGCTGCAGCCAAGCTGTTGTCGCGCGGCACTTAGCGACAAATTGGCAGGCTTTCAAACTCAAACTCAAACTCAAAGCATTTATTTCAAATAAACCAATTACAGGCACTTTTGAATTGTCAAGGGGTCGGTCAGTCTGCACATCATCAGGCGGGAGGAAACGCCCGGGTGTCACCACTGCGAGGATCGCCCAGAGGACACGGTAGAGCACACGGTGCAAACCTGCCCAGCATGGGCAGAGCACCGCCGTGTCCTCGTAGAGGCGATCGGCGGCGGCGACCTCTCGCGCCCGGCCCTGGTGCAAGCCATGGTCGCGTCAATGTAGAGATACGGTAATGGGGATATTTACGTTAAACAATATTTAAATCTAATTTTAAAATCGAAATCGTAAAAGCGACATTGAATGTTGGATGCTCAAAAAAATTTCACGAGTCCTAATAAACTGATTGTCTTCCAGAACAGGTTCTACAAATTCTTAAATCAAACACACGTTATAGTCTCTTCAGTTGAATTACCCGTTCAAACAGAGAGTGCATAGAGTCACCGGTCACGTAAAGCTCAATAGACCGCGGCAGAGCGTGGTAGAGCCGCAAATAGTTCGGTTTGCTGTCTGCATACGATATGATGCGGTGACTCTATGTATCTTGATTGATAGAGACTGTGGGTAACGGGATAGTGTATGACATGTTGTTAGTAGTTTATAGATAATTGAGTAACAGTGTGTTGTGTTACGGATATCGTGTATTTCCAAAGATAAGGCTAGTTTACGAGGAGAAATCAATAAAATAATAATTTAACAATCAAAGCATTTCGCGGTCAATTTCTAAAATGTTAAAAATATAATTGTACCTATCATCTTCAAACGATGGACAGAAATAAAACGGATGTTTTATGTATTCTTTGTGGCTCAAGGTTAATATTCAAAATCAAAATAATTAAGAGCGAAAGAAACAATACTGATCGTAGCCAATCTGCTACGGCGTAGCTAGCGTAGCGGACACACGTCTACGAAATTTCGTAGTTGTTTTGGAATATGGTTTATATATTTTTTTCTTTCATATTATAATTTATCGACACTCAGGACAAGATGTACAATAAATTGCTCATATTTTAATGAATAAATCATTTTCACAATCACAAAGTGATCAAAAACAAAACTCATCTTCATAAGAACATTAAACACAAGTTCGGGAAATATCAACATTATCATTTACCGCGGGATGGAAAGCGAATGGCGGGTGGTGGATGGTGGGTTATAAATAAAAAACGCATCAATTATGAAGCACTCGGAAAGGATCCGCCGCGAGGACTCTTGAGCTCAAGGGCTGCGTGCGTTTACCAAGGAAAGGTGGATTTTATAGGGTGCTATATTTAGCTATAAAATCTTCTAAAAACCAGTTGCTTAGACGGTGGGCTATTTGGACACTATGCGTTATGATAACGCAAATCGGCGGAAGGAAATAAAATAATGTTAATTCGTGTAATATTTATCAGCATGAAGAAGTTATTAGTGTGCGCAAAACAACGATCAAGCACTGGAGTTCTGAGTATAGAGCACTCTAAATATATGTAAATAATATTGTCCTCCTAATTTAGATATCAACTTACGATTCAGCGGATCATTTTGTACCTATTCATTTACTCGCACCATCTACGCGCCGATAAATGAGTGGCAATTCTTATCGCGGTGCGTTTGTGAAGGGTCTCCACCACAGTTCGGAGCCACAACGTGGACAGGTACAGAAGGTCAGTTATATACAACGAGAACTCCGTGACACACGTCAGCGAGTGCGCAGCGAGTGTATCTCTACCGACACACATGCCGCACATCCAGTCGTGTTATTCAGTACAAAAATAAGTAATTCCTCCTAATCGGTCGATAGGAACTTCTTCATCTTTTTTGCATTTCGTCAAAAAAGATGAAGAAGTTCCTATCGACCGATTTCTAAGTTTGCCTTGAAATTAGGTCGCGTTTTGTTTGTTGTTGTTAATTCAAAAAGAAGCAGCAGCAGTGATAGCCTAGTGGTGTGACCGTCGGACTGCCGAGTCATAGGTATCGAGTTCCAACCCAATGCACGCACCTCTGATTTTACGGATTCATGTGCGTATTGTTTAATAATCACTTGCTTAATAATCGGTGAAGGAAAACATTGTGACGAAACCAGCATGTCTGAGAGATATTTCTCAACAGCATGTGAAGCTAAGTCAGAGGCCCATGGGCAGCGTAAAAACTCTGACACCAGGTTAGTCACTAACCAAACGGAAAGAAGAAGAAAAATAATTGCAGCCATAACCACGCCGAACTACCGGTGCTTGATTTGATTACGTAAGTACTCCACTTGCTGTATCTTAGTGCGTGTGTTTTCGCTCGTTATAAGGAGTTGGCATTTCGTAGCTGTCAATACTGTGGCAGGGCCGTCCGGGCCCCACTGATCTCAAAGGAGGAAATGCGGTACACATTTTTTTGAAGAATGATGCTTTCTTCCTTCCTCAATCTAAATTTCTTATAAAGTTGATTAATTAGCGAATTGTTCCTACAGCGATATTGTCTCATGTTTTTTGGTGAGTGGATTTGTTCCACGTTTTTTGTGTATTTCTTGCGAAGACTTTGTTGTCTTTTAGAAGTGACTTTTTTGCTTATTCTTTTTTTCCATAGGAGGAGTAATCCAAAGTGCTAAACATGTTTACTGGGAAGGTAAAATGTTACAGGTCATTGTTTCTATAATAAGATCGTATGATTATGGAATAATTCCTGTTTTAAAATTCTGCCCATTGCTAAATTATTATTGATGGATCAATTTCAGTTAAAATATTTACAGAAATACCACCACTTTAAACCTTCAAGACACCGAACTATTACCAAGTCCGACTACCTACAAGGTAAAATGAATTACTGATTTACAAAGATAAAAGAACAGATAGCAACATAATGACTTCACTCCACACTCGAGCAAATTTCGCTCGGATCTGACTCGTTCGGGTACAGTCAAGGGTGAAAATATCTACTAAGGTACCTCAGCGACCAGTAAGCTTCAACAACGATAGTTATTTTCTGTAAATTGGTTTTAAAAACTATTTTACCCGTTAGATTTTCTAATGGTATTTAAACTACGATGAGGTGGAACAGAAGGGTGTGGAAAATGTATTAGGACAAAATAAACAAGGTCAAAAGTCACTGTCTCTTTTATAGTCTAGATGATAACTTTGTAAGATCATTTAGCACTTTCTCCTATAACTAGTACTCATTAAAGTGTTATGGTGTAGTGCATGCAGCATCTTCGCGCACACATTTAGAAATGCATAAAATTTTAACAATTGAATCAACAACCAATTTTTTTTCTAAAGTGTGGAAATACTTTTTGCCTTGACTGTACAGCTCGCTGTCTTTGCATGCAAATGTAACTGGGGCCAGCCCTGAATGAGGATGGTGCGCTACTCGACCTCGGATACACCTGTATAATGTCAAAGTTCTGATGTGATATCACTGTACACCGCGGCGTTGCTCGCCTTGTTACTGTTATGGAGATTGGCTTGTAAAGGATATTGTGGGGTGGTGTTCTTGTTATGTATGTATGCTTGTGTTTTGTTTTAAAAGTTGGAGGAAATAGTGGCCAAGGAACTTACAAACATGTAAATGTTCTGGTACTTTACTTTAAATACAATCTTAGTCAAACATTATCTCAATCAAATATTTAAATTGATTAATGTGGTATTTTATAATCTTTTTGTTTAAGTACCTACGGTACTTTTTTTATGATATTCAGTATAAACAACTTCATGGTAAAAAAACCTTCTCATCAATGTCCGTTGATTTTGCATTTTTTAGCATCTTATTGAAACTTAAACTTCGCCATAACCGTGTGTATAGGTAATAGGTATATCGTATCATCACTATTTCAATGTCACTTGCCTATAGTTAAAGGCTCTGCGCGCACACCGCGTGGGCATCGCCAGACGCATGTTACTAACGCAGCCTTTGAGAGCTCCTTAATATGATGCTCTATTTGATGCTACTGCCCTAAAGCCTCGTCAACTATTTGTTTTGTGATGGATAGATGTGGCTCCATGGAGTTTGATCCTACACTTGGCTGGTGCTGCATGTCCTTTGAAGGTTGTCAATAATGTGGCTAACTGTTACTATATCCATAGATAGTTGTGGGTCATGAATGGCTAACTGTAGCGATGTCATGTATTTCTCATTAGATATAAGCATGACTTCACATTTGTAAGTCCCCGAAGCCTTAAAAAAGTAATCATCAGCCATTAGCAACATAAAAATCAACACGACAAATCATTATAATGCGCATTTGTATCTTAGTACAAAGGCCCCGGTAATAACATACGTTCATTATTCTCGTCGCTTGCCGCAGAGAATTGCTGTACCTTGTTTACGATAAGCCGACCCGACAATTTCTCGGTAACTTGCTTTTTTTCTGCAAACGTTTTTGTTTGCTTCGTAATATCGTTATTTTGGGGTGAGGTTTTATTTTGTAAGCGAAAAAATAGGACAATAATCTGGTGGGCGGACCTTGCTATGTGACCGTAAATAATAAAAAACGAACTCATTTGTTTTTAAAGTTGATCGTCACGGATTCACATCTCAGCATGGTGTGAATTTAGAAATATGCTCGAACTCGAACAATGATGGAATGCTGCTAAAAGATTGATTTGCTTCTGACTGTTAAAAGAAATTATATCTACTAACTTGTTGTTCAAACGAAGAGATTATGCCAGTTTTTTGATCGGTCGCAACAGTACCGCCCTTTAATTGATAATATGACTTTAGCGACATTCAAATCTTTAGTTTTATTCTAGGCATAATTTAAATTCGAGTTTAAGGCTGTTTAAGAGTGTTTGTATAGTATTATTGACTTGTTTTCGTATAACGTTTGTTCAGTTGGCTTTCAACAATAGTTGCAATAACAACCAGCCGCCTGATATTTTGCTTCACTATTCCTTATTACAAAACTTGATACATCTGTGCCCATCGTGGTCACAATAAAGCATAACGCAGCAATGTGCCAGTAAATTGTTCGCCGTCAGAGTGCGCTAGTGGCTATATGTATGTAAATGTGGAGTATTGAGAGATACCAAGTGATGGAGCACGTCGGTAACATGAGCCGCGCGGTACTGTATGAGTCGGGGGTTCAGTTTACCTGTTACCAAGGAAGATGTGTTGTGATGTTTCGCAAGATGTTGTGTGACTACTAATTTGTAGGTATTTTGTATAAACATTGGTAAGTTTGATAATATTTCAAGACGTTCGGCGAGCTCTAAGGATTAAGTAGAACCTATGCGAAGACGGTGATATGAGACAGAAACATATTTTGTATATATATTTTTTTGCCTGCACTCATTGTCCTACGCAAAATATTACTAATGCTTCGATAATTAACAAACCAGAAAAAAAATACATTTATTAGGACACAGTAAACACTAAGTAACTGAATAAAAGGTGAAAATAATGTTTTAACAACAAAACAGAGTGTCTCACGGCTGCGCCAATAAGGTTCATTAATTTCAGCAACGACACCAGACAAACGCTGTCTGACGCTAATTTTCCTATGATCCTTTAGGAACATGTGACGGGAAGTACAAACAGCTTCAACATACCCGATATATGTTTTATTCTTATGAATAAATAAGCTAGTAATCAGAAAAAATGTTATTACCTAAACAGAAAACACAAAAAACAAGGAAGTCTCAGCAAAAACCTGTTGTTAGCGATTAGCTTGATTGATTCATCAATCCGTACACGGTGTCTCACACAGCGCTACAAGCGTGAACAAAAGAGCGCTCCAGACTAAACGAAATACCCGCTCCTACACGACGCTGACATGACGATGCCTAAACTTTGCCCAATGTACCACTAAACAAAGCCTAAGTACGTCAAAACTCAACTTAAAAACCTGTCAACAAAGGTAAAGCCTACTGAATAAATGCGTCAATACATTTAGCTTTATCCTAATGCGGCGAGGTGCTCTGTTCCACTAAGTCTCGAGGCTCCGTTACCGCATGTCTGTCGCTGGTATTCCGCTCGATAATCCGATGAACAGGGTTTTTGTCACTTTTCGTTCCGTGAAGACTGTTTTAAATTAACATTTCCGTCAGTCCTTCATTTATTAGAGTTGTCATTTCCTGCTAGTAAATTACCTTTTCTGTGAAAAATATGCACCAACATAAAATTATTTGTCATGGATGGTAGTCAGAGCCGGAACAACTATCTGTAGGATATTCTTACTGAAATATTGTAACATATTCTCTTTGCATCAAATTGTTCAAGCAGTAAATATAATGAGTTAATAATAATATCACAGCTAGTTGTTGACATATCACAAAATCACGCAGAGATTTTACCAGCTATGTTTGAGTCCCATGTAATAGCGAGGCGAGCGAGTGGGCGAGCCTATAGCCATCAACCGGGCAAATCCCATCAAAATCAAATCCAAACTCCTGGACTGCTACGGAGAAATCTCGTATGGAAAACCCCAATAACACTTTGCCTGATCCGGGAATTGAACTCAGAATCTCACCCTCAGCAGTAGCGCTTGCGAACACTGGACCAACGAGGCAGTATTAAGTAATTTCATAAAAATAAATAATCATTTATTTTCAGTTTTCGGTACGATTCCGTAGCTCAATAATTTCATGCTCAATACTGTATGGTGTCGTATTGCTGTAATCATATTATTCGTCCAAATCAGTTCAGTTTCTGTATAGGTTACAGTAAATTTTTTTTTTTTAAATTCATTATATAATAATGATGTGAACAAATTAATAATGTGAACATAAACAAAAGTATCGATTTTAGTTTATCATTGCCAAATTCTTCTAAAGCCTTTTGGATAGTATTTATAAATTAAAACACAATTTAAAATATATTTTTAAAGCCTGCTCTATCTCACTCCTGGTCCAAGGCTTTCCTTCACGCCATCTATTTTCCAATATGTATGAATCATCTCAGTCAGAACTTATACAGGTAGTTATATGTAATTTACTTTAAACTACCTGCCACGAGAGAGTGCAATTTTAGCATCTTTTTCCTCAATATTTATGCTAAACGGGGTCTCAAGTGGTAGTTTGGCACTTTGCCACCGAACGGTAACATTTCGATGCACTTTGCCTACCCATTTGGGGGTTATAAGCGCGATATTACGTACATATTTTCTATTATAGTTATGCAGTATGGGGTGCTCGTAGTTAAATAAAGGGTGATTTTTTTACTGTTATCTTTTTGGCAACACTGTTTTTGAAAGATCACGCGTGAATCGTGTCTTGTGTCATTGTCAAACTTGTTCAGTTTGGTCTATAATTTAACCATGAATCGACTTACGAACGAACAACGCTTGCAAATTATTGAATTTTACTATCTAAATGCCTGCTCGGTTATGAGAGTGCATCGCGCACTTCTTCCAATTTATGGGCAGTTTGGTCGGCCTACTGAGGCAGCTATTCGGAAGCTTGTGACAAAATTTCGAACCCAGTTTACATTATTCGTTCGTTCGAGTTTCGTTCTATCGGTTCCAATAAAGATTTCATCAAATTTTTCAAATTTTTTGTGTTTTTTTTGAAAATCAAAAAAATACCTCTTAAAAATCACCCGTTAGCTTCGGTGTAGAGGGGTGGCTACGGCGTAGAGGGCTAGCTACGCCGTAGGCGAGCGTCGGTGACAAGTTTGAATTATATGTCTACCGTTCTCACTGATTATGGGAAGTAATGAAATAGTGAAATTTATGTAAGTGAATTTAATTTTTTTTATAGCATCTTTAGCCATAACTTTATACTATCAGTCACTTTGCTTTAAGCTCAATATTTTTTTTTTATTGCAAAGCATTTAATAAGTTACATTCGATTTTCAACTTAATATGTTCACATATTTATGAAACTGCAGCTCAGGCACAATACACCTTCACACCTTCTACATAAATCTAGCTTAAAATTGAACGGAATAGTATAAAATTCAAGCGTAGCTGCAACCAATCTCAGGATTACACTCAGCCGGAGGTTGGCGCTGCGCCTGATTGAAAACTGTGAGCAACTGTGCAAACATTCACGGGATATGTGCGGAGCAGGTGGGATCGAGGAGTTAGTTATCGATGCAGTGATGAAGTTTCAGTAGATTTGTTTGGAAAGATCGGTGGTACATTACGTAGACAAAGTATAGCAATATATATACTGGGCTCAATCTATATAATAACATCGAGGAAGAGTTCTATCGACGCAAAAGAAGACTAGACAATTCACGAAATAATAATGACAATGTGACTCGGACACACTTATTAGAACCAATAGAAACAGTAAACGAGACAGACAGACATACAATACGTTCTCCAACTCCTTTGCGTATTCAAAATGTTTGTTTCACAACTAGGACCCTACAAACCCGCTCTCATGGTACGATATCTTCGGAAAGGAAACTTGGTTGAAACTTTTAATTGGCCTTTGTTTATTTAATGTTGTTGCATAAACATCTGCATTAGCTGTAAGTTTCCCTAAAAGCAATAAAATATAAATAAGTGTTACGCGACTTCATTAGACAGTGACCGTTAAGGTATTGTCAAAGACTATCGCTAACTCATAAGGTGTACGCTGGTCGCTCATCTATATAATTTTCTATCTTCGGGAAATAATTAAAAGTGACTACGGTAGTGGTTAGATTTCGTCGTTAGTTGTTTTGTTACACCACTTCTGATTCATGTTCAAGTTCATGACCTTTACTGGTACTTATACAGTTTCTTCTAAAAACTGTGAAATAGCCCATAAATGTCAATTGGATTTTAAACGAACATTAATGACATCATCCGAATAGCTCTTGTCACCGTCGGCGCTGCAGCTGTATTAAACCTCAATGGGTTATAAAAAGCTTGTAATATTTTAAGAAACATTGTCTATTACTCTCCGATCCGGCAAGAGAAAATTTCTCCACAAGAAAACTAAAAAAATGCGACATTTTCCAAAAAAAATAAAAAGAGCCTCCAAAATTACGTTAGGTTGGCTCCACCGAACGCTCGCGTGCTACGTCAAGCCAGTTACCCACTTCATGCACTCGTAACCTTAGTTCACATCAACCCTATTTCACGTCACGCAGCCCCGAAAGCTTACGGCTTACAACAATAAAAACGCTTGAAAGCCTCTCGTAAAATAAAACAAAGACGTAACTACCGCCCTCTAGCAGACGGCCGACGAACTAATGACGTCTGCATCGCGTTAATGAAGTTTTCCGGCTAAATTATGTCCTGAACATAGTTCGGCGTGGTTAATCGGGTGACGTAAAATTGCTTATAGGGTTAAGCTGTAGAGTAAACGGGTTAACTAACATTGAGCTAAGATGCAAATATGTTTCACAAAAGAGACTGGCACAGATGGTTTTAACCCTCCTGTGCCGCCATGCTACAAAATAGCAAATTCTTTCAAACAGAATACCTGTGTACGTTTATTGAAATAATGTTTTGGTTGGATGACTAGGTAATACTAATGTTTGTTTTATTGAGCTTACTCGCTAACTGCACGTATATCTTAAACTTGAGCGTGCGTTACGGGCCTAGTTCAGTGACACTTTTGGCAGTCAACTATATAATCTACATACGTAAAATGTCATAAAGTATGTGAGTACATCAGTAACCAGCGCAGTCTCATATCATACAACATTAATTGTTAGTGGTTCTATTGTGTTTGTGGCGTATCGCTAACAGCGTAGTCCTTATACATATTTACTTAGCCATAAACATGCATTATTATCACATTGCACAATATCAATTGGTAGGTGTTGCATTATTTAGTGCGAGACTCAAGGGGCCGGCCTCCCTTGAGGCTTGCTCCGAGCACAGGTATTTGATATTACGTTAGTCTAGTGCCTTCTAGTCAGTATATCGTATATTAAGCTTATGGCTGTCTGTTATATATCAACATGTCGGCAACGTGCAGAGCGTTTGATGCTGAGTTCACTTCAATGCATCGATTTGACATTTTGCCAATAATAATATAATAATATATAATATATAATAATAATATCCTTGGACATTTCACACAACGCCGTATCGAACCAAGCTAAGCAACCTAATGCTTGTGTTATGGTAACGAGATGGCTGATAAACTACTTGTATACATTTTTTTTTGTAAATACATACACATTATAGATAGAAAAACACCCAGACCCGTAACAAATACTTGCAGGTGGTACAAATATTTGTTCCGTGCGGGAATCGAACCTGCGACATGCTGCGCAGCAGTCAATCGCTCAACCGCTTCGCCAACCGTGTCGTCAAATCCAGCTAATTTCTCTGTTCAATATTGACCACAATCTATCTACATTACCTACTAATTGCACTTTGATCGCAGCAAACCAACCGGGCTGAAATATCGCATACTGCGGACAAAAACGACTTACGGATAGGCGACTTTGAAATTAATCGAACCTCTAACTCGATCGTGAAAACGTCTTTCACAGACTTATTTTCAATTTGAGCGTGCTCTAGTCCAAACGTGCTTAAACTAAGCCAATTAGGCTTACCGCCATTGATAGAGACGGCAAAAAATAAGCCAATTTTGCGGTAGAAGAGTCAGCAAAAAGTCTGCCGTTATACAATTTAAGTAAACAATTGAAGCTGAAGTAAGTTGGTGCCTTTGTTAGTGGATGTGTTTATTGATCATTCTTATTATTTCAAAGTTAAGAACATATTTTAGCCATTCACAGTTTATACAATTCTGGGAAAATAGTTTTTCATGAACATGAACAGAATGTAGTTTGTTTCATGAAAATTAAGAGTGTAAGTATTTTTCTCACTCTATATTCAAAAGAAAATGACACATGCAGGCAACTGGCTCCTATAACTTATAGGTCCAATACGCATTTTTTCTGTGGTTAAAAAAAGACATTAAAAATATATTTTTTTTTTATTTCTTACTTTAGTATGTCGGTGTGTAATAATGAGGCTCAACTGAAGTGACGCCAAGCGCTGAAAAATATAGATGGCGACGTAAAACCACTTTAAATGCGCACTTTTTACGTTTAATATGAAAAATATACAAAAAGAAACATAAAATGTTGTGCGAAGTTATGTTCCAGTACTTTATGTGCGTCGTTAGTATGTTGAGGAGATATTAATCTACTTAAATTGTTTGTGTTGTAGCGTATAGTAGTTCTATATTATTTTCGGATATTTTGACCTCTTTTTGTTACTGTGGATGGTTTTCCTAGTCAGCATTTGATAATTAAACTTTTATGTATCTCAGTAATTTGTCGCCCGTGATCCAACTTGTCAGTACCAGTCTCTTCGCTAACACTGTTTCTAAAAGCAATAATCGTTAAACCTTTGGTGACGACAATTTAAACTTTTCTGCAAAACATGGCCATTCGTATTTTAGATGTATTTTATCGTTGCCATTTTATTTGCTAACATTTGTCATTTGACGATCCGGACTCTTTACCCTGAAACTTTATAACATTCTTCATAATTGTTAAATAAAGACGAAAATAAATACACGAAAATATCAAATATTACACAAAGCATGAGGGCCAGGCCCAGTCTAACCTAGGGGTATCAAACTCAAACTCAAAGCATTTATTTCAAATAAACCAATTACAGGCTCTTTTGAATTGTCAAGGGGTCGGTCAGTCAGAAAGGTAGTTGCCTATTCCAAAGCAGTTGGTACCTAGAAGAACGGGCAAGAAACTCCATGGACACTCTTTTAAAATCAGAATATGGTTACAAAATATAGGTACGAATAGGAACGATGCAAAACGGAAAAAGCGTCCGTAATAAAAATATTTAAAAAAATATTAAAAAAATAAAATAAAAAGTTTTAAAAGAGCCGTGGCAGCTGAGAGATGACCTGTTTCTACTGACTATGCCCGTTCTCGAACATTACGCATGGATGACCATTTTGAAGGGCTCTAAATGATCCAACACACGCGCCACCATCAGCGAGATATTAGAGTGAGCATGACATGGTCTCAGCTGCCAGGGCACATTCAAGCCAATGTAAGACGTTACTGTTGGTGAATCAGAAACCACCTTCTAACAGCTCTCTAACCATTCTTAGAAGATGCCTTAACGTTAGGTGATGTTGGTAAATACGAGCATTATAATTTTGTGGCACAGACACATCTACTTTGTAAATTGTAATTGTATAGTATAACATGGCAGTAAACGCGTAATATGCGTCAAATTTTATCCAGTCCAAGGAATAGTTGACAATAAACTCACGTAAGTGAAACTAACGATAACAGAAAATACAAGATAGAAGTTGCGCCGTAAATCAGAGCACGTAAAGTTACTACGAAGAAACGCAGCAATGTATTTTAGTGCCGGCGAATTGGTCGTTTCTCTGAGGAACATTGTACGGAGAAATGAACGTACATACATCGCCTTTGCTTTCATTTATGGACTGGCTTTAAAGTTTATGTGATTTTTAAAAAGGAACAGATTTAATGGCCGTAGTTTCAAAGTTGTGGCTCAAAACACGTTGTAAAAATTATTAACATTTTCATCGACGCTCATGAAAATTTATTCTAATACAAGCTTGTATCAATCTGCATCTTTATGTGTTATGATTACATAAGTTGTGCTTGAATGTAATCCTTTTTTTCAATGAAGGGCTGCAATTAATGAAGGCGTTAAACACTTCAAAGAGAATTGTTTGATTTGAATTGAACATACACTTACGAGTATCTGAATTCTATCAAACCTTACTATCGCTACTAATAAATTCCAAAACTTTGGTTAAATGTTTGTTACTCAATCACAACAGAAGGGCTGTACGTAACAGGATGAAATTTGGCACATAGATAGTTTATAGTATGGATTAACATTTACGCGGGCGAAGTCACTGGCAGAAGCTAGTTAAATGTATGTAAAACTACCTCGTTTGAGTCGGTTGTCTAGTGAACGCAACCATGACTGCTGAAAACTTTCGGTCCTGGGTTCGAATCTAAGATCCGGCAAAGAGTTATTGGGGCATTAGAAGCTTAGAGTGCCCGGCCTTATGTTGTGTTGTTTGTTTACCATATACTTACCCAGTTCAGCTCACATATATTATGTACACTATTTCAATTGTTGTAGGTCATGCTCAGTGCTCAGTGCAGCCGCACTCACGGTTCATTTGCTACGCCACTAATTAATAGAGCGAATGGCTAATTGATTGTGTTCGCACAAGTACACAATCCAATTAGTGCACAAGGCAATGTTATGTAAAGGCAGGTAGAACACTTATAATCGATATCGAATCATGATTTATTTGTCAACGTAGTTGGAGCCTCTTATTTAGGTCGGCAAGTACCTACTCAAACTGGTTGCTTCTTTACCCGAATGATCTATTATTCGGGATTATTCAGCGGCGGACATTCCTTCTCGTAGATCAGGGCAATTCTTTCGTCCTAAAATTGTATTATTTACGGTAATAGAGAACGTGGCCAGTAAAATATTGTAACGTCAAAAATTATATAAAAAAAATATTACAGCGTAACCTAACCAAGCTAAGTAGCCAATAATTCCCCTTGCCTGGGTAACACAGTGGCCCTGACATCACCATCGTCGTCAAAACGCAATTCTTCGAAGGGTGTACCCAGGTGCCCTCTGTGTGCGCACCAGGTTTATGCTTAAACTGACATCGGTCCTTTATGAGGCTTAGGATTACGTTGACGAACCACTCGTCTGAGTTCGAGGCAGCTGTTGATTCTTTGGAAATTCAATGGGCCGAGTAACCTTAGCAATTGAATTTACGATATGAAATATTGAGCTACTTAAGTAAACTGTATTCATATCTAGACCAATACTCAAACATTACTTTGTGCCATGTTCCAAATAGAAACAAGATTTATTTAAATGCTACAATTAAATGATTGACACTTGTTTAAGTATTAAATAAAAAAAATAACACATTAATTAACAGATAAGTAGATGATAAGGCAAATAATTTGTTTTCCTCAATATCTTAAAGGTTTTGCTGTTTCAGTGTTGGGTCCTCCTAAGTCAAGTAACTTCTGTGTAATCCAGTCTTAGTCACAATTTTCTTGATAGTTCTAAAATCAACGCGATATTTTTGTCACAACAAAAAACACGAACTCACTTTGCACAGTCCAGCAGTAGCAGGGGGCGGCCGTATTGTGAACTAGATGCTCAACAAAGCGGAAGCCATGTTTTGACTACCAAAATCGGTTTACTGACATCTGTATTGAGCGTTCAGATTCCGTATCTCAGCAAATATTTGTCGGAATACAAGCTGGTGTTTGTTCCCAGTCTCAATATTCTACAGAAGGTGATATTGTATACAGTTCGCTGTGGAGAGTTCTGTTACAAAGCTGTACGTTCGGTGCATGGTTGTAAATCTGTTCGCGTGCCTGTCAAACTCAAACTCAAACTCAAACTCAAAGCATTTATTTCAAATAAACCAATTACAGGCACTTTTGAATTGTCAAGGGGTCGGTCAGTCAGAAAGATGAAGCTAGTTGCCCATTCCAAAGCAGTAGGTACCTATGGAGAAGAACGGGCAAGAAACTCCATGGACACTCTTTTAAATCAAAATATGTTTACAAAAACTGTGTTACATCATTCACGTTGAAATTACACGTGAGAACGATGCAGAACTTAATAAAAGCGTCCATAATTACAAGTTTTAAAAAAACAATTCAAAATTATTTTAATTTTAAAACAGCTGTGGCAGCTAAGAGGTGACCAGTCCCTACTGACGGCGCTCGTTCATGAACATGACACATGGATTAGCACCATTCAGCTCAACCATTTTGATGGGAGCTAAATGATCCAACATACGCATCACCATCAGTGAGACATTACAGGGAGCATGACATGCTCTCAGCCGCCAGGGCACATTCAGGTCAATGTAAGACGTACTCAGTAAATGGTAGCTTTATAGTAGGTACATAGTACTCACAAACGTGTTATGGAATTATAAATTGCTAAGAGGTTGAAGTTATATAATGCAAAAAGTTTTTGTGAATCTTCAGCAGCTCCAGGAGTAATCTCAGATGCTAATCAACTAGTTTAGGATATAAAAAAGAAGAGAAAGAATATTCAATATGTAAACAATTGGAGCAGCTCAATCCCAAGCCCTTTTGTCTTCAATAAAGTCTTTGACAGTATAATAAGCATTCTGGCACAACTTGCGTTTAACGAACGATTTGAATTTATTAAGGCTTAGATCTTGAACGTGGCTTGGAAGTTTATTATAAAAGCGTATACATTGACATCTGAACGAGCCTCCTATTTTTTTGAGCCTTGTAGTGGGTACAACAAATTTGTGTTTGTTCCTAGTATTCTTATCATGGATATCACTATATTTTTTAAACAATTTTATATTTTTATGGGCATACAAAAGATTTTCAAAAATAAACTGTGAAGGTACAGTCATTACATTTATTTCTTTAAATTTCTCTCTGAGAGAGTATCTCGGACTTAATTTATAAATTGATCGAACAGCTCTTTTCTGCAAAACAAAGATAGTCTGAATATCGGCGGCATTTCCCACAACAAAATACCGTACGACATTACACTATGAAAATAGCTAAAGTACACTAAGCGGGCTGTCTCTGTGTCAGTTAAAGAACGAATTTTTCTAACAGCGTATGCTGCGGAGCTTAGTTTTTTTGACAATTTATCTATATGTGGGCCCCACTGAAGCTTAGCATCCAAAGTTAAGCCCAAGAATACTGTGGTATCTTCAGGATTCAATTCTTCGCCCTTTATCAACACTTTGGTTTTCACCTTTTTTTTTTCATTAAGAAGTAAGTTATTAACATTAAACCAATGAACTACCGTTGCGATCGCGCTATTTACATCGTCAGTAACCAGCTGCTGACGTTTAAGTTTAAACAAAAGTGAAGTGTCATCTGCAAATAACACTATATCATGACTATTTTTTATGAGGTAAGGCAAATCGTTAATACAAATAAGAAACAAAAAAAAAAAACAAAAAAAAAGGGCCAAGAATCGAGCCCTGTGGGACTCCCATTGTTACTATAGATCCGGGAGATCTTTTTCCATTAACGTCAACGCTCTGAATTCTATTACTCAAGTACGAAGTAAGAAGATTCAGAGCGGTGCTTCGGATCCCGTAATGGCGGAGTTTCCTGATTAATGTTTCATGAAGAACGCAATCGAAGGCCTTAGACAAAAAATCACAAAAAATACCCAAGGCGTCGCATTTATCTTCCCATGCATTGTAAATATGTCCTAAAAGTTCAACACCGGCATCGGTAGTTGAACGACCCCTTGTAAACCCTAACTGTTTGGTATGTAATAATTTATGTTTGTTAAAAAATCTTTGTAATTGCTCTAGAATTAATTTCTCAAATATTTTACTGAAGGTAGGTAGTACTGAAATAGGTCTATAGTTAGTGGGGTCTGATGTACTACCTGATTTAAACAAAGGTATTACTTTACTATGTTTCATTAGGTCAGGAAACTCCCCACAGTCGATACAATTATTAAAAATAAGAGCTAAATTAGGTGCTACAATGTCAATAACAGACTTAGCCACTTCTACAGAATTACCCCACAGATCTGCAGTCTTTTTTACATTTAAAGTGTGAAAGGTTTTAATTATGTCTCTACAGGTAATATGCTCAAAATTAAATTCCGTATCGCAAATATTAACATGTTCCTTAAGTAAAGACTCAGCAACAGAAGGTGATGAGTTTAAGGTTTTAGTAGTTGAAATGGGAATATCCGAAAAGAACTGTTCAAACGCCGCGGCGACTTGTAAGTCTGATTTAATTATGTTGCCATTAATAGACAAGCTATAGTCAGAATTTCGGTTACTTGATTTTCCCGTTTCACTATTAATAATGTCCCAAGTCGTTTTAATTAAATTACTACTGTTTTTAATCTTCGCACTAAGATAACGCGACTTGGCTACGCAACAAACTTTTTTAAATAATTTTGAGTAATTTCTAACATATAAATTAAATTCAGCAGTATTTACAAAAGTCCTTTCATTGTATAACTCATAAAGGCGTTTTCTACTTCTATGAATACCAGTGGTAGCCCAGTCACTAAAATATGCGCTACTATTCACCGAGATAGTCTTGGGAATAAAGGTGGAATTAAATTCTTTACAGTATGTATTAAAAAAGTCATCATATTGATGAGTACACTCAGCATGACTAGACACCACCGGTAATTTACTATTGAGTTTAACTTTAAAAGCTTCCAAACGACTTGCAGTTTTAGGGTTAACAGTGATATACTTCTTAGCCACTTTGCTGTTTACGTTCTGGATGGTAATTTTTTGCCCGCAATGATCAGAATCTAGTAAATTTATAATTTCTTTGTGGCTCGGTATAACATCAGTATAAATATTATCTAGGCATGTGGCACTAGTAGGTGTTATTCTGGTGGGCTCCAAAAATAGGTTTACAAGATTGTAGGACTGAAACAAACTTAATATTTTACTACAAGGATTTGAATTTTCTAATAAATTAACATTAAAATCACCGCAAGCAATAATAGATTTGTTTGAATTACAAATCTTGTGTAACACTTCATCCATTATCTTTTCAAAGCAGTCATACAATCCTGAAGGGGGTCTGTACACGCTTAATATAACAAATTGCTCCAATTCTATACAGGCTATTTCAACCGTCCGCTCAACAGATAGGCTCACAATATCCTTACGGTCTTTAAATTTAAGCTGGTTACTTACTAAGATTAATGAGCCACCATGTATAGCATTCACTCTGCTGAACGAACTACCAACCTGGTGATTATTAAAATTGAATAAGAACTGGTGGCTTTTTAGCCAATGTTCTGTTATACAAAGAATATCAATACTGTTAAAATTCATAAATAAGTCTACTTCTAAATCTTTGTTCATAAATCCTTGAATATTTTGATACACCAAGTTGATACTATTTAGTGTTGAAAAACTTTCTTTTAAATTTGATTCACAATTCTGTACAATATTGCAAGAGGTTGCCTCTATTGTCTCAAATTCTAATTTAAATGACTGTAAATGTCAACATTTGATGCCAAATTATTGGCTGAATTATTCAATATGTCATTGCATTGCTCAATAGAAGCAATTTGTTTAGCCAAATTCTTGGCTAATTCTTATATAAAAGTAATATGATAGCGACACAGCTATCTGTCTTTTACAATACATAGAAAGATAGTATTTATCCATTAAAAATCTATCTTTTGTCAAATAAAAATGTTTACTAACATAATTGTTAGTGTCAATTAAATGAAATGAATTATTATTACATGTCAAATTATGTAAAGTCATACTTATTAATTTTAAACCTAAAGTTGTTTTCTTCCTGTGGCAAACTTTGGCTGTAAGGATATGTGAACATGACCACTTTTCTTAAACTAAGGTTAGACAAGGTTCTATAATACTGAAGTAATTCGGTTTTGTTCACATTACCCCTGTTACCAACAAATATTAACAATATAGTATCCTGGTTAAAGTTGCAATTTATCACCTTTTTCATTATGTCAAATAAAGAACAACCAGGCATACAATAGTTCATTACTGAGTGATCCGGAGATGTGTTTGTCAACAAGTGGCCTAAATCCTTTCCTATTTCATCACAAAATAATACAATTTCTGTATTAACAGTCTGTTTAGGGACACATTCAGTTATCAATAATGGCAAACTGTCACTAGACTGCAGTATGGCGGTATCACATATTGTCAATGAATGATCCCGTGTGGGTTCAATAGATGGAGGTTGACAAAGTTCACATTTGTTGTTTTGTGAACTCACAAGCTCATTCATCGCCAATCAGCGAAACATGTCAAGTAAATGAATCACTTAATTAAATATGCGTCAGATTTTCCGCGGGACATTCTATTACATTCATCACCTGTTATAATTAATTTGAGCGGAAGTAAAATGAACTGCTTTGCCTTTTTAAACACAATTCTAAATGACCACTTTTATAAATCTTTTTGTTGTTACAATGTCTTTTTATTTAAATTCGTGGGTAATTGGCGCACAGTACGCGCCTGTTGAATAAATCGGGTTAATCACAATGTTGAGGGTATATCGGTTCCTATTTGTATGTTAATGGACATCTGATGACGGCTCGTCGCCCACCAAACTTCCTTGCTGACTAAATGAAATTTTTCATGAATATTTGTTTGGGTCGTTTGGGAAATGGTAATTTAATTCTTTTTGAAGTGATTTTGTCTTTCATTTGGGTATATTTTCTTACGTTTCATGGGCTACTTGGGTTTCAAACGTCTGTTGTAGTTATTGTACATACACAAGTTTACCCTGCGGTAGTCAAAGCGTTTCGAAAAAAACTCATGTCCCGAGAGTAAATTAAATACCATTACTTGTTCGCGTTACTTATAAACTACAGTTGAGACTAGGGAGATTGGTGTAGACTGTCTGTTATCTGAGTTTATCTGTATCTTCCGCTTTCTAGATTAGGTATCTTCGTTCTATATCCGAACTCTGTAGGTGTCAAGCGTACCTTTAAAATAATTTTCCTCATCTTGTAGTTATTTCATTATTCACAACGCCCGTCTAGACGGAACTTAAAACAATTAACGAAATAATTATCACAAAATTGAAAGTGTTGCCCACCGTGCCCACCGTGCCCGCCGTGCCCGCCGTGCGGCCACCTCGTAACAACTTTGTGTACAGTTTAATTTTGTTGTTAGTTCAGCGGCCGCCACTACGGAAGTCATTTCGCTTTGCGCGTTGAATATTTTTATGAATACTTTTCCGTTTCTGTTATTTTTTCGCAATTTGTTGAACTTTCCAAACTAGTTTGCTGGTTTCAAACAATCTGCTTCTGATTTAATTTTATTATTTAAAATAAAAACGAACGTGAACGTGTGAACATCGATACGTTCTGCATTCATTTTATGAATATAACATATTTGGTAACGAATTCGATTCATATCGGGTCTGCTTCATAACATCACGCCTGCAATCCCCAAAGAGTTAGCTAGAGGTGTACCTATTAGTGCACCCACATTTCTCCAGTTATGTTTGTTCGTATGAGTACGTTTTGTTTAATACTTAAAGCAGGTTTTTAAGACTATAAAAATTGTAAGCCGTCCCCAAACCGGGGCACACAGTGTGCCAACTCAGTGCCAGTCAAAATGAACATTCAAAATTTACTTGAGGAACGTTTAAGTGTCACGCGAGTTAGTTGTCAAACTATGTTCGAAATTACCTTGCGCCGCAGTATTGGGAAAGTATCTACTGATGTCGTTTCTGGTTTGACTTCAGAACTGCAACAATCTTATTGAATTAAAAAATACTTCAAATCATAATTTTTAGTATATTACTTAGGTATTCCATTGTTAAAGTAAAAGACGTCATTTTAGTTCTTCTTTTTTCGTGTGGTTAGTCACTAAGCTGGTGTCAGAGTTTTGACATATTAGATAAGATATATTTATTTGCTCTAAATGTGTACACATAAAAAAAAACATCATGCAGGATAACATTAAAATTAAATAGTTCAGACATGTTTGCCACATATTATGGCGTGGAAATGTGGAGTAGATGTTTAATGAATAATTAATAAGGATATTAATAATTTAGTTAATATTCAATATCATAATTTACCTTAAAAATAATAATTAGTAAAATCTATGTCAAAATTATTGGTTCTGTCAGAAATTAATTCATATTATAGTCTAATTTGGCAGTTAGAAATGACTTTAGTTGTTTCTTCAATTGACCATTATTAAGCTCCCTCCAACTTTCGGTAACTTATTATAAACCATGAATGGTGATAATTCGGTGCTTAATGTTGGATCATTAGTGGTCGTATAAATGATTCACTTTTATTTAACTTATCCAGCTTAACTGCTCCCTTTGCTGTAGGTATGTTAAAATTCAAATTCAAACTTTTTATTTCAGATCCAAGGGATCCATATAGTGTTAGTATGAGCTTAGCCTATGTTAGTACACGCATAAAACATAACTTAAATATACTAATTGGCTACGTGAACATGTGCACGCACATGTCTGCCAGCCCAGAGCCTGATAAAAGGTCCATCAACCTTGTCCGCCAGTGTACCTAAAATACTGTTCGGGCTGCCCCTGAATCGCCGTAACATCGAATCACTCCTTTTGCGCATGATGGCATGAAAGTCATCTACTCGCGCTTCCGCAAACATGCCCGAAGCACTGCAAAACCGCGGCAACCCCAGCAATATCCTCAGTGCATTATTATACTGCACGCGCAGAGCGTTGTAAGCCTTTTGCGTATACCTAACCCACAAGCTGCACGAAAAAAAAAGACCATCTATTTTAACAACTGCCCTAATTTTTTCCAGTTAATTTCACAATACAGCGCTCTGTGTGACGTGTTCTCATAGTCCGTCGTCATGGGAAATCTAAGATCAGAGTCGCGACGAATTTAATCAAAACGAACGAAACCGTTCCTTTCCTTTATTGAACATTTAATTTTCATGGTGTTCTTTTTTTGGAAAAAAGGGAAAATATTAACTAAACAGTTTCGGAACGTACTTTGCGATGTTATGTAATAAAATAGCAAGTAAAATAGTAAATAATTTATTACAAGTCTATTTGCGCATGCGTATCAAATATCTAATAATATAAAATTAAAACATATCAACACTTTATACAAATAAAAACGTCTACTAGAGCCTTTTTTAGGTAAGTTTGGGAACATTTTATAAAACTCCTGCAGGGAGCAGCTTTTTTGAGTCAAACATTATAATTATCAGCTACTCAATTCAAGTATGAATGTAAATAAATATTTACACTCAGTTTTCTATCGCACCTGCCACTGTTTATCTCTGCATCACCCAAAGGTTGACTGGTAGAAAATGCCTATGGCATTAAGTCCGCCTCTGTACATTTCTGTGCTTAAAGTTTAATACTTTAAGCACAGAAATGTACAGAGGCGGACTATACTACTATACGTAAAGTAAAGTATACACATTTGTTCGACTCTCATTTGATGGTTAGTTTTGTTTAATTTAGATGTTTTCAAACCCTAACACGGAGAATTATTACATTCCTGTAACCTCTATCCACGATTAAGGTAAAGTTTTTTATCTTTTGATTCTCTTCCTTACCCAAATATTTTGAAAGTTTCTTTTCCAACACCCAAACGCCCGTGACCCTTCTTATCCAAATCTTGAATAAGCAATTAATTCCCTTCGCCGTGCAACTTTGATCCCTACCCTGTTTGAACATAAATTCTCATTATCTTAGGATTTTATCGAAGAATTTGACTTTTAAATGAGACCACCGTGCAGGAAGTGTGCCCTTATCCCTTATAGCGTAAGGAGGTTTGTGCCCCAAGATAGAGTGCGGGCCTTTGTTAGAGATAGGCCGCGCGTAGCGAGTAGCCGCCTTCTATACAGAGTGTTCCGTAGGATTAGCTCATTGAAAGAAGAGGCGTGTTCGAGTACGGTGATGACTGGTGTGTGGACAGCTACTCAATTTAGGTATGAATGTAAACCATAACAAAAAAACAAATTCTGAATACCAAGATTGTCAAAAATCTAAGGCCGTCTGCTGTCAACCTCTAGTTACGGTATGGTTCTATTTAATATGATATAGCTATCCTTTTACTTTCTGTCACTATGACATACTTAATTTTAAAACAGAAACATGTACCAATGGATTGAACACACAATAATATTTTATTATATATCTTTGCCGCTCCTGACGCTTTGCCTAAGCTACCTCTACATAAATATAATTAACGTAATTGATCAATCTAAGCCCCAGGGACTATAACATACGAGCCACTAGGGACTTTCTAATTACGTAGGTATCTGTACATTTCTTTGACTACAGTATTCATATTTAAATTCCTTCCGACGACTCGGAAGTAAAAAGACTTATTATCCGAGTTCGAGAAGCCGAAAAAGAGGATTATGCGCTAATCCTCTTTTATTATATTAACGTATATAATATTAAGTAAGGATGGGATATATTCTACGTTAAATCCAGACTTTAATTTGATACATTTTCATTGCTTACGTTAATTCTAAATTGAGTACAGTAGGAATAAGATAAAATCAAAACGAATTACTTTAAATGATAACCCAGAACCGCTTATGATACAGACCTGTGATTAGGGAAAAACAAATAAAATGGTTTTCTATTTAATACCTACTCAATTTTTGCTTCACACAAAAAATACACTGTGCAAGGGAAAAAATTAAGTCCAAAATTTGTATTTTTTTTTTTTATAGTTCCGAGTTGAGTCATGACTTTGACCAAGTTTCCGCGACTCGGCCCACTGGGCGAGAGAATTTTAATTTATTATCGTCCTATTGAGCTTAGAGAAGTGATTGCAAACAATCGAACTGTACTTTTTACGGGCACAGTTGGGTAATTGGAAAAGTTAAGATGAATGTTGACACAATGGTGAATGTTTAGGACCCCCGAGCCCCGGGAGTAATTTGAATAAAAGAAAAAAAATTGAACGGTTGCTGGATCAGATAGACTTAATATAGGAAAAGGTTTATTATTTGAAGTTTTAATCGTTGTTTGGAGCTGATTTCTCTTTCTTATCCTTTAGAAAGTTACAGAAATAAAAGTAGTAATTTTTCTTTACCAAATTAAAGGTATTTAATTTAACACTATTATTATGACGTAAAACCGCATTAAAATGAAAGTCCATAAATATATTAAAAAAAACACATATTCCGCCCATTTTAATATTCAAAAATGCTCTCCAAACACGACCTCGATTTTAAACCCTAATTTAAAAACACATTCGGAGACACGGTCACCGCTCCATAAATTCTCGTCTTTCCAGAGACTGCTAACTTCCTTCCTCCGAGGAGGTTCTAGTAGCCAGCGTGAGACCACAAGGAAGTTGGTCACATTTACTGAAATGATTTTCATCAAGGCCGTACTTGCCCCACAAACTGAAACGTTTGAATAAGGAAGGTAAACCCTGTGCGTTGACTAGCTATTTCATCCATGGTTTGGCATTTTCTAGTTCAATTTAAAGGGTCTAAGAAACGATATGTCTTCCTCAGGTTTTTTCTTAATGATTGTATTTTTGATAATTATGTTGTATGAGCTTAGTTGATCATAATGACAGTACGAAAGCGTTACTTTAAAAACAGATTATAAAAATGGCTTTATCGTTAAAACGTTAAAGGACATCCTAAGTCCACGTGTTGGATTCTTTTCTTACGCTCAGTTGAATAGAAACCGTCGGACCAGTTAGATTAAGTGCTAGTTTGAAATTAACATAAATTACTGCAGAATAAACACTTAAGGTATGTGGACTTGCAGGAGCCGATATTTCACCTTAGTCACAGCAAGACGTATCTCACTCAGGACCTAGAACACAACAAGGCAACCTATACAATGATTCGTGAAAACACAACATTTTCAACGAGTTTAGGCCATATTTAGCGCTCTCGACACAATGTAAGGTCCAATATAAAATTAACTTCAAAAGGTCAAATTCTTTGTGCGGTAAAACAAAAGCTCGCTCAACCACTTAGACTATTATGAGTATCCTCCATTGAAGTTTATTTTGGACTTCTATTTTTGGGAATTTGGTGTTTACTATAAATGTATAGTGACCTGCTGACTACTCGCAATCAAAGCACAGAAGAAGGTAATTGTATGATCTCATGAAAAATAAGTTGGTCAAATATTTTATTTATTTAAATCTCTCTTACAGCTATCATTACAGGTGTCCCTAATGCGATAGTGCGGTCATATTGTCTAATACAAGGAGTATGTTCATAACTAATGGCTGGTACATAGACTATTTTTAAATAGTAAATTATGTCTCATTTGTGTGTGTTGTTGGTCTTGAACCATTGATATAACATACGTTAATAACAAAAGTGTTTTATAAAGTACTGTGTAAAAATAAGATTTCATTTAAAAACGTGCGCGACCGCAGCACGCGGCCAAACAATAATATACCAACTTATTTTTCTCAAAATGGCAAGGTTAGTAAAAACGTTGTTCAAAAGTATAAAATGTAATTTAAATTGCGTGCTGCGTCTGTGTATTGAAGGTTAGAACGAAGGGAACTTTTTTGCGATGTAAAATTACACTTACCTGTCCACACGCAATATTTAAGATTTAAAGTACGTATTCAAATATTTAAAATAAACCGTTGGTCCCGGCTGTCATTTGTGGAATTTTTGACAGACGTTACAGGTGGTCAGAAGCCCGAAAGTCTGACAGCCAGTCTTACCAAGGGGTATCGTATTACCCAGTTAGTGACTGGGTTGTGGAGGTCAGATAGGCAGACGGTTAGACTGGAAGCCGAGCCCAATATAGTCGGGAAAAGGCTAGACGACAGATTGATTGTCTGATTAAAATATTTAAAATTTAAGGTATATCTTAACTGTAACCATTCGTGTTCATTTATGGCCCGAACCGTTCTAATACATAGTTATAAGTAATATTGTAAGATCCTTTAGCAACTAAGAAGTTACTGAAGGATCTTGAAATTACGGTTCGTTATATTTAAAGTAGAAATCTGAGTATTCAACGTGAACGTATCAAGGAGTTTATATGAAAGGGCAGCGGAGGGGACAAAGTTTTCTCGTTGAGCTGCTCGGCCATTCATGAGGAGAAACTTATAATGATCTGCTATCGACTTCATACATCCCAATGAAAATGGCTTCAACTTTCTTATTCGCAAACCTTTTGACCACTTTTCAGTTATCGTGATAGGACTTATAACTTAGTAGGAATTGGAATAGAAATAATAGTGTCTAATTTACTACTGCGTAGTATCTACGGTGAAGTGGTTGCTACGTTGTATATGCTGCGATTGCTACGGGTGCTACGGCGTAGCACATGCTACGATGCATTCGCTACGTCTATCACGGCATCGTAGGTAATGTTACGGCGTAGGCATTAACGTAGTAGTAGCGTAGCGTTACGTAATTTTATTGTAATCATGCATCGAAAAGCGACAGATATACAAAACAAAATAATCTCCGTTTCCACGATTTGCTGACGAAACCTGAAAAGGAAAAGTTCTCTGAAACGAGTCCATGAATAAAGCTCAGCTTCATACAGCCTAATTTAGAGCTCTCGTTGAATATTTGAAGCTTATATCTGGAGAGTATAAAATTTTATTTCCCTGCGCCTTCAAGCTACGATAATAATATGTTTATTTAACGACGCGACGAGAATTTTCGAGATTTTTCCCAAAATTGAAGGTTTTATTAGCCGGTTTGGAAAGGTTGAGGATCAATTTGGTGAAGTGTTAAGAAATGTTTTGCTGAGTTTCTTTAAAAAAAATATGATGTCTGGCTAAATATTTGCTAGAAACTTACTTTTTTAATTATAAATTAAATAACTATCTTCAATTACCCAGCCAATTGTAAGAATAATTCTTTAGATAACTTCAATCTCTTAGCATTGTATAATTCCATAGCACGTTTGTGAGTACTATGTACCTACTATAAAGCTACCATTTACTGAGTACGTCTTACATTGACTTGAATGTGCCCTGGCGGCTGAGAGCATGTCATGCTCCCTGTAATGCCCACGGCTGTTTTAAAATTTAATATTTATATTAATTTTGAATTGTTTTTTTAAATCTTGTAATTTATGGACGCTTTTAAAAAGTTCTGCATCGTTCTCACGTGTATATTTCAACATGAATGATGTAACCCAGTTTTTGTAAACATATTTTGATTTAAAAGAGTGTCCATGGAGTTTGGAATGGGCAAATAGCTTCATCTTTCTGACTGACCGACCCCTTGACAATTCAAAAGTGCCTGTAATTAGTTTATTTGAAATAAATGCTTTAAGTTTTTTTGAGTTTAGATTACCGTAAAATAAATTAGCCACCTACAAAATCATTTGTACAATAATTTAAAAAATACTACATCTAATATTACAAAAATTGTTTACCATCATAATTTAATATTCAAAAGCCAATATACATAAATAATTGCTACGTGACGCCCACATAAACTCATTATTTGGACGTTACAATTAATCATCCACACACCTCGCTATTATTGTATAAATTATTATATCAACGTCAGAATTGAACACATTCCACATATTTGAAAGAAAACATGCTGTACAGTCAAGGGCGAAAATATGGATACACGGACTTGTACCAGATCTTGTTTTGACCAAAATGTTGATATATTTTTGTTTTGACCA
Source organism: Hyppa rectilinea (assembly GCA_951799385.1). Classification (NCBI taxonomy): domain Eukaryota; kingdom Metazoa; phylum Arthropoda; class Insecta; order Lepidoptera; family Noctuidae; genus Hyppa; species Hyppa rectilinea. The sequence continues at coordinate 16,859,617 of OX637322.1, read as the reverse complement.
ATATTTTTTAATGTACATGACATAAAAAAAAAACTTTTCTAACAACCTAACAGTTGTTTACCCTGAAGTTGTTTATGGTAGAAGGTATACATTTAACGTTTCACAATTTGAATAGATACTTTAGCAGAAAAAGGCTTTTGAAATTCGATCAACGTAAACAGTATCTTTCGCCTTTGACTGTACCTGTCACACACACATCTCTACGCACTGGCACACCCGCACACATACACAAGTGCTCAGTGTCATAAAGTATATACATGCAGAAGGTTGACTTAGCATGAGTACATAAACAACGAAGAACTCACTTTTTCGTTTTCAAGAAGTCCGGACAAAGGGGCAAGGGAGCCAGTTTCTTGAACATGTAGGGATCGAACCGGACGGATAGTAATCTTATATGGAGCCAACCTTCTGTACCTATCTACCGAGTGGCAGTGTACCCAGCGCGATGAACGCGCCGGAGCTAATGAGGCGCGATAGAATTCAACACCGAGCAGTGCGCCGCGCTGTGTGCGCGCACCCGCCTGGAAATAATTCACTTAATCGACTTGTCGCCATCCACCAATTTTTACTACATTTATCTCTTATCAATTTTCCGAGCTTTTTATTCAGTCATACGAGTGCTGGTCGTGAAATTTTATTGCATAATGTTATTGGAACCAAATCTTTGGCGAATGATAAGTTTTTATTAAGACCCTAGATTAGAACGTTTAGAGTCTAGTGATTTTGTATATTGTTATTTGAATAAGGATTAAAACTGGAAGAGGTATTTTATTAAAGTATGCACTTTAAAGTATACAGCTTCACTAGAATGCAGGAATAGGAATGTACAGTCCCGGACTTTATTTGTTGAGCCAATGTTCGTATTTTAGCTGTGTAACGTAAATCGGGTTTAGTCGGTTATACTCGTACATGGAAAGTCATTATTGTCTTGAATTTTGAGCTGTAGGTTCAGCAACCGTAACCTATCAACAATTGCTTTAGCGTAGCCAGGTAACGTTAGCATACGGTGAAATATTATTATTGTTCCTTGACATCGACATTTCAGCTGTCACGGATAGGTTTTCAGAAATAACGATTATCTAATGAGCTCTAATTCAAGAGGTCAGTACCAAAATAGAATGGATAGACGTATTTAACCTACTTTATAATCTCTGCAACTATAAACCACTATGGATGAGACTATTTCTGATTATTAAGTAATTAGTCGAGCATGCGGTTTCAGTTCATGTTTAATCGTGTAAAGTCGTGTAATCTCGTGAATCTATAAAACTACAAAATTGTAAAGTTTGTAAGCGACTTATCTATTAAAGTCCGTGACTCTACGTTGAAGGACGAATAAAATATTCCGTTAAACCAAGTGTGAAGTAGGTACGTATGCCACGTTACATTTGACACGCACGCCACGCACTCCATTGCCTCATTTAATAAAATAAAGAACCGATCGTATGAAATCAATGAAAAACACAACTTGAGAATTAAAATTCACCTAATTGAAACATAAACACGTCTAATCCCCAATTATAACTATCGAAGCTTATCGCTAATTCGTATAATTCTCTCTCTCGATCGTGTTACTTGAGTATTATGTTTGGGTATTGAAATGTATCCGCTGTCTCGTGAGGCCGGCGCTGAGACGTCGTTACGCGCGATTTATCGCCACCCCACGCGGGGCAGGTGACTTGCTCCACTTAGTAGAGAGTTGGGTTGCTAACTCTCTCTCGCCCAACAACTCTCCAACTCGAAAAACAGAAAACCAGCCTTACCTTACGGTGGTGGCAGTCATATAGACAATACGTTCGTCTTTAACGTGCAGGTATTCAGCTGTATCAAGTAAGGTTGGGAGTCGACCCCGACATAGTTGGGAAAAGTCTTGGTGGATGATAAGTTGCTAACTCCGTAAAGGTGAAGACATACATTTTGAAAAACCGGCAACACGCTGTAGGCCCGCGTCCGTTTCACGGAGAGGAAGCCTGTGTCCCAGCACTGGGAACATTATAAGTCAATTATGTTACTCTGAGATTTAGAGGATGGTTGACATATTACATTGTTTTATTTTCGTTTGATATGTTTCTGAGCTGTCAGTTTGTGTTGGCTATTTTTATTTAGTTAAATCTTTCATTACTGAGTTGAAAAGCATGTTATAAAAGGTGAGATCCTTTGGGGTTTCGTGGCGTTTATTTTCTTAAATTCCTTTGTTCTAACTAACAAAAAAAAACTTTTTATTATTTTTATTCTTTAGTCAACTTTTAACATATTTCTTTAGGTACCTTGTTGGTTGACAACATCTCGTCAAATACTAAAATTATTTCTGTCGAATATTGACGTCCACACAAATTGCGTAGATCACAATGCAGTTGAAACTGTCGCTTTGATGGAGCGCTTTCGGAACGAAATGCTTTTAGTTGGACCAAAACAGAATTTATGATATTACCTTCGAAACTCAAACACTTCAAAATTGAGGTTCGAAGGTAGCTTGGCAACTTATTACATATACGGAACACTAAAAACTAACATAGAATTAAATAAACGAATTATTTATTTAATTTGTGAAAAACCATACTTAAGTTGATCCCCTGACCCTTTAAATAAATATAACAAAGACAGAATGCTTTAATAAAAAATGAAAATGTAAAGGATATTCATTCAGTCGAGGACCAATATCGCAGCTCGCCACCGACCGATTTTTTACCACGAAACTTAAAATGTTAAGCCTTACTAAGCCCTCCAGACCGTACTAAAATAAGACCTAATCCAAGCACGGCACAACCTCAATTAATAATATTATTTTTACATCGATAATTAAGTAAGGTTTCTTTTGTAAGAGCCTTCAAGAGTAATCCCCAAAAGGATGAGCCGCCATCATTCGACCAATTTATAGCTCCGTCTTTAGGGACCCACCAGACCTGTGCTATTAAAATTACTTATTAGGGTAGGATTATGTTCTGGTTAACATATTTTTGGAAGAAAATAATTATTAATAATAAAGACTGCTGGAGCGGATTGTGTGTACTAATGAAACTTGTTATTATCTCGAATGAGCGTTGTTGTGATCGTGATGATACAACTACCATGTTTATGAAAAGTTAATTTATTTTAATTATTCTAATTTGTTCGTAATTTCACTGAGTTACTAGTGAAAAAACCATTTCGGATTAATTCACATGTACACGAAATCGGATTGTAAAAGTGTCTTAGAAGATTTACTTGCAGAAATAAACTTTCATTTTTATTTAAGTCTTATATTTAGTTCTGGAGGTATAAGGTTTGATCCTTAGACTCTTAGCGTAAAAAGTCTCAAGAACCGAACTCTCTGAAATATATTTATCATTTATGAACAACGCAAAACAAAGAAAGAACTTAAAAGTGAAGTTCTAGGTAATACTCCTTTAGCAAGAAATCTCTTCCAGCTTACCATCGAGCTGCGATAAGAATTTAAATGTGTCGACATGGACACAGATCAATAAGATAAGTCTGTCAACTGGGATAGGATATCTGCGGCAAATAGACATAATTATACAACATACAAATTACAGATATGAAACATAAAAATCTCATTCATTGTCCAAAAACGAAAGAAACAACACTCTTTACATATTATAACAACTTCGCAGATATTTTTATTTTAATCAATCAAACTTTTAAATTGACTTCGTTCTAAGATTGAAACGAATCATGAATATGCACGACGGCATCTCTAAGTCTATCAATCAAGAATATTACACTGGCAATACTAACGAAGCAATGGAGTTTTTATCTATACATCATATTTTGTATTAAAATCGCTTTTCGTGTCGGTATGTGTGACCAACCGACCACATTCTTTAAAACTACGCAATGGATTGTGATACGGTGTGTTTATTACGAAAGTTTTATGTGTAACTTTAATTCAAAGAAAGGAAAGTATTTTACTTTCTTTACCTTAACTTAAAGTTATAAATAAAATCTCGATGTTGAATCAATTCGTAAAAGAGAAGAGAGTCGGTATCGCTAGTGTGAAATAAACGATAGGCCCAATCGTAAGTTTTGACAAAACACTAACTAACAAAAAGTCTTTGTGGTTATTGTTGTCAAACATGGAAGTGAATATTTATTATCATTAGTATCGTTTTGTCGCACAAATACTCGTACTAGTAGATTGTTGTAACTTGGATAATAAAGATTTTAAAGTCGTCAATCATTTGTCACAACGCTTGATTGAAATATTAGCTACAATGTTCAGTGTAAATGGTAGTCGACGTAAATAATAGCAGGCTGTATAAAACGGACCTATATATAACTAATATTAAATCCATTCCATTTAAGTGAATCGGTCAGGCAATGCACCCATCATTGCTTCAGACCGATTCAGATAAATAATATGTTTAGGATCACTAGGTAGAGATCCCAAATATTCAATAGTACCTATATTATTTTAACCCAATAATCCAGCAACAAAATTGTTTGATTAAAGAACGACGGTTTTCAGAAATATTAAAATACACTCGAGAGCAATGAATCCGGGTCACTTAAAGAATGTTAAAAATCTCGGAAACTAAAAATGATAGGTTAATGCAATAAATTGTATTTAATAGACAATGTAATACTCCTTAAATGAAAGTTAAAAAAATATGAGTCACCATACATTTTATTAACACAAAATTACATAAAGAAAAAAACTGCTGATCTCTCCTTAAAACAAAAATAGGAAACATGAAATTTTTGAACTTTATTACGATTTTCTTGAATTTTAATACTTCGTATTGCCTCCTCGTGCTTCCATTACTGCGTTAACGCGGTTTGGCATGCTGTACACCAAGTTCCTTATACGATTTTGGGGAATATTCTCCCATTCCTCTGTGAGAGCAATTTTGAGCTCACGAAGCGTGATTGGGAGAGGGTTTCGTTGTTTTACGCATCTGCCTAGCTCGTCCCAAGCATGCTCGATCGGGTTGATATCCGGGCTGCGCGCTGGCCACTCCATACGAGTAATGTTCATCTCTTGAAGGTAGTCATTCACAATCCTACCTGTATGAGGTCGGGCATTGTCATGCATAAATATAGCATCCTCACCTAAATTGACCATAAATGGACCAACGCGATCATTGAGGATTTCTTCCACATATCTTACGCTAGTTAAAGAGCCGTTTTCTATGATCACCAGCTCTGTGCGACTTTCAGAAGAAATTCCGGCCCACACAAGTACAGACCCACCACCGTAGGCTACTTTTTCTTCGATGCATGCTTGCTTGAATCTTTCCCCTGGTCTTCGATAGGTACACTCTGTGTCTTCCATCGTGCTTGTAGAGCATAAATTTTGATTCGTCGGAGAACATAACTTTTGACCAATCTTCAATACTCCAATTTACGTGGCCCTGGGCATATCTTAGTCTTGAAATACGATGCCCACGCTCCAGTTTAGGGCCGTTTGCAGGTCTAAGGGGTTTTAAGTTAGATTCAGCAAGCCGACGTCTTACTGTCCATGCACTTGGGTTACTTCCTCCGAGGCGTCGAAACTGATTTGTGAGTTCAGTTCCTGTGAGAAAGCGATTTCGAAGCATGGTGTTCACCCGATCTTCTCGTGCTGTGGTACACCTGGTTCTGCCCGTTCCTGGTCTGCGTAGGTTAGAACCAGTTTCTTCGTAACGTCGGAGAACTCTTTGTACTGTTGACAGCGACACACCGACAGTCCTGGCTGTATCGCGCTGACTCCGGCCGGTTTCCAGCATTGTAAGTATTCTGGTGCATTCTTCAGGCGTAAGCGACATAATTTCAGCTTGAATAATGAATATAGAGCACTATCAACATGGTTTATGTACCCACATAAATGACAGATTACAAACAAAAGCAAAACCAAATGCTGTAATTTCGTAGTTCCATCTTCAAAAGTGGCCCTTTTTCAAATTTGATTTTTTTATGATATAACTTTACAAAAACTAAGAAGTTTTAATACCTTCATTTAAGGAGTATTACATTGTCTATTAAATACAATTTATTGCATTAACCTAGCATTTTTAGTTTCCGAGATTTTTAGGATTCTTTAAGTGACCCGGATTCATTGCTCTCGAGTGTAGTATCAACGTGTGGTAGGAACAACTGTCGGTTTAATCTACGAGTAGTCAAAGCTAAATCTTCTGATTGAACCCGTGGGGCATGCCACTGCAGGCTATACAAATATTACTAGTTTTGAAAACACTCTTTTTTATTTCTAAAATAATTCGAGTGAGTACTTTCAATTTGTTCACAATGCTAAATTAAGCTTTAAAGGCTGACTACAAAGGTCGGGTTATGATTATTTACAATAAAAGTAAATATTAATATCTGCTCCAAAGAAAATTGATCATTCAGCGTCATAATTCTACGAATACATGAGAGAATATGTTGTGTGTTACAATCAAAAGAGATGATACAGAGACAGAAATCACCTACAACTTTTCCCAGTGCTGTGGGTTTGCTTTTGAAAGTTTCTATGTGTGTATTTTGGATTTAAAAAACATAACAACTGATCGTATATTGGGCACATACCGAACTTTTGTTGTCTGAGCAATGTTGAAAAGAAATATTGCGATAATCTGTAACGTAGATTGATAAATACCCCCTCATAATGGAATGAACGCCAGATCGAAGGGATACATCACTTAAAAAGCTTAGTTTAGAATTGCTAAACACATTATATGTATTTATAAAACTTTTCGCCATGACCGCGCCCGACGCACACTTGATTTTATTTCAGCTTTCTCACTGCTTGATGATCTTTAATAACTTGTTTCCTAATGTAACTTATCGCTTTGCTTAAAATCCTACAAGTATAAATAACCCATACCCCTCGTTCGTTAAGCACGCTGATTCAGGTCGCTGTTAAAATATTCGTATTATTAACACTTTACAACATTAATTCGCTAGTTAGGTACGGGCAGGAAAATTAATCGCTAAGCAAATTGACACTCTTTACAATTATAGTTGTGACTTGAGTATACGGAACAGTTCGTAGTCAATTTGCTACCTGTGTTCCCCATGTAAATGGCGAGTCGTATGTGCTAACCAATCATTTCCAAAAAAAACTTTGTTTTATAATCAGCTTGACGCCAATATGAAAACGGAGTTATTCGTCCGAAATAATTAATGACAGCTCACTTTGCGTTACCAAATTACCAACAGTTTTATTGTTTATTTTTGCTGAATTCGTGCACGTTACCTGCCAAAATCATTGAGGTTTCCCGGTATTTAAATGAATTTATTCGGTAACATAATATTGAAAACTTTTGATACAATCAATTACCAAATCCATGCCTGAAAATGAATAAATATTGGAAGCATTCTTTTTAATTTTCCAGTCTGAATTTACGTCATGTTCTTTTTTGTTTTACAACTCTGTTGAATGCAAATATACAATCTGAAATATCGTGAAAGTTTTTTGATGCGTAATAATGAGTAGCGGCGCACCATGTGGCGCCCGGTAATGGGCATTACTTAATTAACATTATCTTTAATATTATTTATTCGCTTATTTACTCGAGACTTCCTGTTGAGAGTGTTTTTAATTATCAATTAATTGTGTTAATTATGAATATCAATTAATAATAATGTTCTTTTTGTTACAGGTAAGCAGTTTAAATAATCATCGTAAATATGAATTTAAATAAAATCTGCTCTATTCTGTAAGGTAATAAAATCTTTTGCTTTTATTAATAAAATGTTAGATGGTAGGTTATTTAATGAAAATAATACCAGTGTCGAGATGTTCAAAACACGTGCCGTAAGCTCATCATATAAGTGCTTCAAATCAATTCTTGGTGTCTATCAACACTTCTGTCTTCATTTTAATATAGTCATATATCGTCGCCATATTTTAGTTAGTTATTAGTTTTATGTACTTGTACATAATATATTCTTTTTAGTTATAGTGTAAGATTACGATCACATATAATTAAATAAATAGTCAATAGTAACAGTAATAATATTAATATTCGATATCCATTTAACGGTCAAAAACCTTTAAAGGTGGTAAATACACACCGACGACTCGTCTTGCAAATAATCATGAACAAATACATAGCCAGGTGAACAGACATATAATATTTCTGCTAATGTACGCTCATAGGCAACGAAGCACCCATCATCATCATCATCTGCCTAGCCTTTTCCCAACTATGTTGGTTTCGGCTTCCAGCCTAACCGGATGCAGCTGAATACCAGTATTTTACATGGAGCGACTGCCTATCTGACCTCCACAACCCAGTAACTGGGCAATACGATACTCTTTGGTAAGACTGGCTGTCAGATTTTCAGGCTTTGACGACCCGTAACGGATTGACGTGCTTTCCGAGGCACGGAGGAGTCTCATTTTATAAAGATCATCACCCATTCACGGCCAACCCCGGCAAGCGTAGCTTAACCTGATGGATCGACCTGTGCGGCTGTTAGAACTTAGCCACGAGCTCCTCGCCAACGAAGCACCCAAAGGGTTATAATGAATATTAGATATCAGACAAAACTCGAATATCACGATGCGTTTAACAAACTACCACGAACACGGCGCGGAGTGTCATCTAATCTCAGCATATTACGCATCACACACAAGAAACAAACCCAGTGACAATAACAATACGACGAAAACCATTATAATACACAAGCAGTGACGGTTGAGCAGCCGTCAGTATCACTTGTTTACTAGGCTCTGTAGGGCTGCCACTAACAGTAATATGTACATTGAGTTGGTCTCGTTTCCCGTTAAGAAAAAAAAAAGAATATGGTGTATAATAAACGATGACAAATCAAGATCAAATATCCAGTAACTTTGAAAGGTGACGCTTTCAAAAGTCATCGCGTTTGCCAAAAAGTTGTCTTACATTAAAGTAGGTACGACTTAAGCTTTAGCTTAAGCTATTACCTAATTAATATATCTTTAGATGGCAGCTTATTTTAACGAAGATTTGAATGGCTATCAAAACGAATGGTCTAGAATTTAAAAATAAATATCAGTTCCTCTTTCGACGGGCGGATAAAATAAAATTAAAATCAAAAGTCTTATTTATTCAAACTAGGCTGAAAATCAGCACTTTTTGATGGTCAAAGTTAGATAAGACAGTCCCCCCATAACGCTCACCCTTCACCACTTCCTAGTGCTGGGAAGAAGAAGTGGCGCAACAAACTCTCCAACAATAAAATAGTGAATCGCAATATTTTGGTAAAGTTTAGCAACCCTAGCGTGGTCCGCTAGTTATCTGAAAGAAAGGGTGAGGGAGGGGGCGGGGCGACGCGCGCTATTGTCTATCGAGTGTGAACCTTTGGGAAATTACCGTGCAATTTACGACTAGTTATTAATATTAATGGCAAATATTATACACGGTGTAATAAAATGATACAAGTTATTATTGAAAAGATATTCCTTAATTAGATTACTGTTGCCCGGAGCTTAGGGAGGCCATGAGATATCCGTACGACTTGTAATGTAGATTAGTAATATTACAAGAGATTTTTTAATCTATGGAATGTGTTTCTATTCTACTGTGGGTAGTTATAACAGGTATATACAGGGTGTAACCAAAAGGGTATATACATACACCCTTTCGGTTACACCCAGTATAAATAAGGCTTGCATTTGTAACCAGATAGCAAACTAGCCAAGCACGTAGCGGCATTTTTTTTTAATTCTTAGCATTGTGAAAGGGTTTTTGCTTTAAAAATTATGCGCACCTTAGGCATAAATAGTTTAGCGGGATTGTCCGAAAGGGTTACCGCTATCCCAGAACATAAAGGGCTACGGAAGGAACATGGATGGGTTTTAGTCAGTAAGAGTCTGACACTCCCTTCCGCTCCACCCAGAGCGGGAGCAGTAATTGGATGATTTCCCAACCTTAAAAAAAAAATGGCATAAATAGTATGCCAAGTGCGTGGCTGACCAGGCAATGACTGAACAAACTTATTTTTTTTAGTTGATGTTCTCCCATATATTCCGAACGTATAAGTTTGTACGCACAATATTAGGAGATTTAAAAAATCTTTTTGAAACGACTCTTTTTAAAAAGACTAAAAAAAAATCTATCAACCTATAACAGGTTGACAGATTTTCCTTTAGTCAAAAAGTATAGAACTATCTTCTGTCGAAAAAAAAAATAAGGTCCAGTAGTTTTGGAGATAAACGAGAATACACGTTACAGTATGCAATACTTATGTCACACGTTACAGTTTGCTAAACTTTTTTCAACATATTCTTATTTGTCTCCATAAAGTGACTACATATTCAAAATAATTTGTTCACGTGCCACGTCCGTGTTTGGAGCTCAGGACTATTTTTACCAAAAACCTGTATCACAGGAGACAGGAAAAACACAGGGCAAGACGTTTGTTGGAAGAACAAAGCTAACCTATACTAATACAATTAAGTTGAAGAGCTTGTTTGTTTGTTTGAAAGCGGTAATCTCTGAAAGGAACAGTTGAATTGGAAGAAATCTTTTTGCATTTGATAGCTTAATTTTTGGACAAGTTGGTAATTAAAAGAAAATAATGGCAACTGGACGACGAAGTGTCGGTCGTCCGCCGGCGAGACTGTTACTATCGCGGGTAGAACTTGCATGCGGCTGGCACGGGAGCGCGAATAGAAGCTTATGCCCAGCAGTGGGTGAGGCGGGCTGTGGTTGATGATGATGAACATCACCGCACATTGATAATAACTTTACCAAAAACATGCCTTAACATGAACAATGTTTGCTTGAGGTAAATTCACCACTCATGGGCACGGAAGTAAACTGAAAATAAACTCCGCACTCGCTCGTCTCTAATGACTTTCTGATGGCGCTTGTCAACACGAGCGGCATATGTGGGGTGTTCCTTACGCCGCCATGACGTCATTCATATTTGTTTTTGTTGAAAGAAACTATTTATTTGACTGTTCAGCAGCCTGATGAGATGGCAAGCATTTTTGTATTTTCCTATAAATATTATATTGTATTTCTTGTCTCGAAGAAGCACCCTTTTTATGAAAGGAATTTTGTATAGAACACCACTTTTTAAATTTCCTGAAATTCTGAGTTGAATAACTCACAACAACAATACATAACTCACACATTTGTGCGCATAAAGTCGAAAACAATATTAGTATATACAATGCATTATTAAGATTGTTGTTCGCTCACAAAACGAGAGTCATCAATAACCCCGTACATGGCCGTCAATGGACATCTAAATGCCCACAATCAATTGCCTCACAGAATCCAATTAATATTTTATCTATGTATATTAATCAATCTCAAACACAAAGCATTTATTTGAAATAAACCAATTACAGGCACTTTTGAATTGTCAAAAGGTGGTCAGTCAGAAAGATGAAGCTAGTTGCCCGTTCTAAAGCAGTAGCAGTAATTGCTTGCTGTCGTTTAATGGAAGACAGAATGATTGCCCCCGATGTGGCGAGAGATTGCAATGTTCAGTTGACATTGGTCTACGTGACCAGGTAGAAATTGAGTTTCAATCATTTTCTGAAAAGGTAGCAAAAGATAAAACTTGCAACTTTGAAAAATAGACTTGGAACTAGTAATTCATCCATTCACTTACCTATTTTTTGTGTGTTAAAATACATAACATATGTTTCTTTTAAGTGTAAGACAAATTATATTATTTCTAATCACAAAATTAACACATTTCGCAACCCGTTTATATAAAAACGACGAAGCGCTTCAAGAAAAGGTGCGCTTCGCTTGGCTCGTCTTGGTGGATTAATCCATGTACGAACACACTATATAATTATTCCCTTCATGAATCCCCTTAGAATCTTCCCTGAGATGTACATAACAACGTACAGTGTCTAAGATTCCGTAATGAAATACTAGGATCACATAGCATCAAGCAAGTGAGATATAAATAACCTCAACGCTTGGGTTGGAATGCCTTGCGCTGAGATAAGTCCCATGCTTAGCAATATGAGGATCAACACGTTTCTAAGGAAAGCGAGCTGCTAGCTGTCGCAAAAGTACAGTTCACTATGTAATGGCTCTTAATATAAAAGTTTCTGATTCAACGTGAAGTAGAATTACGTTTATAAGTGCGTCGTTCGAGGTAGGCTTATAATATCAGTGGATTTACCAAAGATATTAGAAAAACAAGAAAATTGGATGTTCATCATCCGTACATTACCGTAGGTACTATTGAGAAGTAAGGGTCCACGAATGGTCTATACGACCGCTACGTGATCCGTAGCACCTTGGCTACGAGCTCGTAGCTGTCGTAGTATAAAGTCAATTTGATACCATTTGAATTGTGCCTTTCTATCTTAGAAACAGTTCGTTTACTTTTGTGATTTGTTGAATGTTTTCTCAACAGTCACTCGCAACACTTTACGTGCGCTTGACAACTTTTCATATTAATTATGCGATAATTTTCGTTTTCCTGAAACTGGCCCTTAGGTTGACTTATTATCAAATTCAGACATATATCCTCGAATTTAATTAAACATGTGATTATTGTTTTATTCCAATTTAGCTCTTCCCCCACTGCAGCACTGGGCACTTAGTGTTTCAGTAGTTTGTGATCTTAAATAATATCTCAAAGTTGCCACTTCAGCCACAAACTGTGC